>CM067377.1:134306503-134820940 GCA_034510155.1 Eucriotettix oculatus
TAAACTCTCTAAATAACATACTATCTTTCATAATTCATAATTAAGTGGCAATAATGGGAATGTTATAATAATAAATGATTCGTCTTTTTGATTATGTGAATAAGATTCAGCAAAAAGATAAGCAAAAACCGAGGCAGGTAAGCACTTGTGCTAAGCTCAAACGAGTAGGTCCATAGATGTGTAATGAACCCTCAAGCCCATTGACGGATGATGCTTCCTGAATCAAAGGCCGTTCTGAAATCACAGAAATCTCATTGTTTGGGATATCTCAACAACTTTACCGTCGAGACTTTTGGGTAAAGAGGGGGGAAGGTGACTTTCACCAAGCGGGTACAAAACGTGAGAGAAAAAGCACTCAGAATCTTCTTCTACTTGGACATGTTGACAAGTTAGCATTCTTTTGGGCGTAAAGTAAAACACCGTACATTTACCACGAGAAGCAAGGACAAAAGTTTATGTCCCACAGGTCCTTCGGAGATAAACAGACTACGAGACTGGACGAAGTCAAAGCAAAGCATGTCACTTTATACGTCCATGAAGGCGCAAGTAACCAGAAAACCACAAGGATGCGGGAGTTCCTTTTTTTTAAAAAAAAAGAAAAACCTCGGTTTATTCCTTCATTACATTCCTTGTCAAATTAAATCCAAACGAGATTTATTTTAAGTTGTTATAAACCGCGATTTTTTATATCCTGAAAATGGGATTATATATTGAATTTAAAAACGGTGGTTCTAACGCGCAGTAAATAAAATTAACTTGTTAAACAAAGGTTGAAATAAAATTTAGAGAAATTTGTAATTAAATATATTCAGTTTTAATATAATCTAACAAGAATTATGCCACTTTATTATTTTCTGGTCTATTAGAACCCTCAGTCACTAAAGGCGAACAGTTATTTACTATAAAAAGCTGTTTACATTTATCATAATGCTAACGGTGTAATTCCTAATTTTCACCTTCGGTTTACCATGAGTTATTACACTAGGGAAGGGAAGAAACGGAAAGAGGAAAGGGAAACGTAGAGAAAAACGAAAGTTTTAATAAATAAAAATGGTGGTTATGTGTAGCAAATGTGAGTGACATATCGATCCTAAATTATGTGGTATTTATATTTCATTCAAAAAGTATTATTTTAACGAGAGAATTTTCCGTTTATGTTAGGATTAGCGAGTTGTAGTTCTTTCATGCTTAACGAAGTGGCTACAGTTCAGTGACTAGATCCACCCTTTGCGTTTTGTAGATTTCTGGTGTCAATCAAAATTGCAAATCCAGAAACGTTTTCTTCTGTTAGATGTACCACTTCGCCGGTTTCTGTTATAGACACCAGCAAATGTACAATGGTGGGATCTACTGTTTTCTGTAGACAGGCTCGGAACCAATGGAACGGAACCAAACCTTCCTCCTTCGGCCGGATCCGTGGTCTAGGGGAACTCACCTGTGTGCTTTCACGTTCCCTGACTGATCAAATTTGACTAAAAGAAAAATCAGCTTCCTAATTAGGAAGCCGCTAATGACCCTAGATGTTGGTGCGACCGTAAAAACAAACTAAAAATCTACTAACTCATTTGGGCGAAAAGTTGGTCCACTGCTTTTGACTTGCACTTCGTGTAGTATTTCATATCTTGTGAGTACTTTCTCAATAACTATAATTATAAATTACTTATAAAAACACAAAAACATTTATGTTAAATATAGTTTAAAGTAGGTCCAGGTCGGCGCTTTGCACGTTAATTGCATTGTTCCGAGTGTCGTAGCGTATCTCTTATTTATTCAGTGGGAAGTTGCATTCTTTTTGAATGAATCATGCACCTGGTCTAAAAAAATGTCATTCCAGTATTTGGAGAAAGAAAAAAACTTCTAAAGACTCGTCAACCACACCTATCAAGATACTTAAAAACATCACAAAAAGTAAAAATTTCTGCACTTCAGCGGAAAATAACAAAAAAAGTATTGCAACTACAACTTCAAAGGAAAACAGTTGAGTTTCGTTAATTATTTCTATAACGAATAAAGCCTGTATTCGCTTTGTGTTAGTGTCAATATACGCTGAAACATGTATTTTATGATTATTACAAAGCAAGGGTTGTCATATATAGTATCAACGCAATGATTAAAGGTAATAAAAATAAATTGTTTTCAATGGCAAGGTAGTCTAATCATCGTAAATTAATGCATTACATTAATAATTATTATCATCACTAGGACAGATATGTTATAAATACTAAAGGAAACATAATTAATGATTGATCTGAAAATGCATAATCAGGAACAAAATAATGAGATAATTTTGTGCCATCACTTGCCTAAGGGATGGACATTAATTTTTCACCTGCCTTTGGCAAAGGCAACTCTACATCTGCGGATTACAATGAGACCATGCAAATTGGGAGGTAGAAATCATTTGGCAAGTAGACTGATTAACAAGTCAACAGTCTGCCGAAACAATTGCATTTGGCAGGAACCGCTGCCCGTTCATAATTCACCGCTAACTCCAACGCCCGCCATATTTGCCTAGCCGCGCATATGAAATCCTCTACGTAGAACCCTCCCGTTACGCACTAATTAAGATTAACGCGTAGCCTCTGCACAAACATCACTAAAAATTAAAAACTTTATCAGGAAACAATATAGGATACTTCGGAAACAATGACATTAGAAAATTGCTTTTGCATTAGTAATAATAAAACACAATGGTGAAAGCAATTAAAGATTCACACATTTTACGTTGCATTTGAAATTACACAAACTTAGTGGGAGTACTTTTGATACATTAAAAGCCTGCAGGATGACATTAATTGTGTAATTCGTTTGTCAGAAGCTATTATGAGAAGATTTGATATGACAACATTTTTACGAGTTTGATGTCAAGTGGATAGAATTGAATAATTTAATATATTGCATATACATATACACATAGTCCGTCCCAAAGGTAAGATGACTTATATGAAATAAAATACGTTGTTTATTTTTATTTTACACGACTTTTTATTCAAAATAGTCTCTTCGTGAGAAAATACACAATTAGAAACTCGACGTTAGAAATTGATTTCGTGTTATCTATAATTGTACAGAAACGCTTTTTTTTTCATTGCCAATTTTGGAAATAATTATAAATCACTTTGAGACAAATCAGAATAGTAGATTAGTTGTTCGAGCACCACGATACGACATTGAGCCACGAGATCGCGTACAATCTTGCTTTTGTGCTCCGCATTGTAGTGTTATAGACAACCACGTTCTTTGATTCCAGTATTCAGGTCGTCTTCGTCCATTAACGAATTAAAAGACCCATAACGTAATCTATAATCACCATGTGACCATCCGGAGTGAATTCTATATGCATAATTCCTTATCAATCAAAGAAAACAGCAGTCTTAACACTGATTTTTTGATTACGAATTCTTTTAGCCCACGTAGATTCTGAATATTTCCATTCTCCATTCTATGCTCCATTGTCTATAACAACGGAAGGCATGATGATTGGGTCCCTAGCGACCTTTACTTTTGTGTCTCTGAAATGTTTCACTCTGCAATATTTTTGATCTTTGAAACAATTTTAAAAACTGGAGCACAAAGTGAAATCAGATACTCTCTTCAGTTGTGATGCAATTCACAGTTCCTTAGCGAATTCCAGTGCACCCTCCATCTAGTAGAAGATGACGATCATCTTCACTGCTCTCTCCAACACTTGCGACTCACTGCTAAACTATCATACCCAGTCTGTAATTTTTAAAGAGATTCGCACGTTGTTCCATTGCTCCTTATATGATCGAAGTTCAAAGAATACTGTCAAAGATTCTTATATTATAAGTACAATGTGTTGTCAGCGCTGTTAAATTTAAAACGGAAGTTAGCCGCTGCATATGCATCTGTTCACAGCTGGCATTAGTAGTTACGCGAATATATAATCAGTCACTTTTCCTGTGAGACGGAGAGTGTAATTGATTACGAAGTTTGTTATCCATAACCTCTACAGACGTCAGTCAGTAGTAATTAGAATTTAAGGGGTAGAAGAGAAAGCAGAAATCAGGAAGGAGTAAGACAACGATGTAGTGTCACCCATGCTCTTTAACGTATATACGGAACACGCGATGAAAGTGAATAATAAACATGGAAATTGAATCAAAATGCAACGAAATGAAATAAAAACCGCAAGATTTGCTGATTGTGGAATTAAGGGCTCATAAGAAGAATTGGAAACCGTAATAAATGAACGTGATCCTCGAGGAAGAACACACCATGAGGATTAATAGAGAGGAAACCACAGTGATACAGTGTAGTATGTGAAATAGTGCATAACAAAGGGTGTCAGATTGGGAAGGAATATTTTGCAGTTAAGGAATTCTGCTACGAGCGCAAAATAGTAACTAGTCATGGTAGAAATGTAATAGACATAAAGAGTAGGATAGCACAGACAAGAAAGGCTTTAGCAAAAAAAAAAGGAATTTACTTACGGCTAATAAACCTATGAATGTTAGAAAATCATTAATAATAATGTTCCTATGGAATGTGGTGTTAAATGGGTGCGAACCATAGACGATAGGAGTTACAGAAAGGAAAAGAACAGAAGTTTTCGAAATGTGGAGCCACAGTACAGTTCTGAAAATAATATGGGTGGACGGAGGAACAAACCAGGAAGTTCTAAGCAAAATAGGGAGGGAGAAACATTGAGGACTTTGACCAAGAGATGGGATAGACTAACAAGTCACGTATTGAGACATGAGGGTATTGTAAAATTAGCATTAGAGGGAAATGTGTGGGGTAAGAATAGAAGAGGGAGACGAAGGATGGAATACGCTAAGCAGATTAAGGATGATGTGGGATGTGGTAGCTGTGCGCAGGATAGGTTAGCATGGGGGGTTGCATCAGACTAGTCTTAGGTCTGATTACCACAACAATAATTGTCAAATAGAAATGAATCTAGCATTCAGAATTGTTGAACACAGTTTCGGCACGTCCTATTGCGAATCATGTAATTTTTAACGTTTTTTGATATTAAAAACAGTACATGTAAAGGAACAAACAAAAAGGCGATAAAATTAGTAATAACAGAAAATGTTGAAAGTAAAAAAGTAAGGACGTTCACGTAAATGTCTCCATATAAGAAAAACTTACATGCTTAATTAATTACGTGATACAAATAAAGGTTTAGTATGCTTAGCAAGACGTTTAAGGGATAAGTAAATAAATTGGAAATTTATTTTGCACATTTGCATGCACGTGACCAAATATTCACGCTGGACTAATCGTATGTACATTGAGATCATTATGCTGTTTCGCTGTTCCGCGTCAGCCTGCCACTATTCTCGCATTGCGAGTGTTACGAGTGCTACGTAATAGTACTGGAGATTACCTTGAAGCTGAGGCGTCGCCGGTAGGCCTGCGTGCGGTGGAGGTAGTAGCGGTACACGTAGGGCGGCAGGCCGCGTCGCGTCTCCTCCCCGATCCAGCGTCGTCGGTCCAGGGGCACTCCCGCTGCCAGCTCTCGCACCAGAGGCTGGCTCATCGCTGCACCATGACACATGCTCACGATTGCGCTCTTCGCTACGATCATCGAGTCGTGGTTGGCGGTTACATGTGCCACACTACCCGGACTATACAAATTGACGGTCGACTAATATCGCAGATGTAATAACTCAGGAGATTTAGCTTGTCGTGTGTAAACACGATGCCCAGTCGACAATATCGTATTCGGGTAGACCGAAGTAGAGTTTAACTCCAGGCAACACAAGTTCGCAATGTAAAATCAATTCTGAAAACATTGCCTCTAGGAAATATATTTTCAATTACGGCATGTTCCACATGGTGAAAGTGACCCGTAAAGACTGATAGTTAATACGTATTGGGTGTAAAACAGAAGTTGTCTCAGTCTGTTTATCCCGTTCAAATGAATAAATTATATAGGTTTTCAACAATGACAGTAACAATGTGCAGGTAAGCTTGAAGGGACAATTCCTCCTCAAAACGGAATATTATTCTTAGCCTTCTCGTTTCTCTATTGCGCAAGAGGCACGTCATGTTGTACCTCAAGAATAGTTCACGTATAACCAATGACAACGGCAGAAGCGTGGCAGTCACGTTAAGGTACCTCTTATGGTTAACAAAGATGCTAATTTAATGCAAAGGGATTTTATCAGCTATTCATTTTTATATTACACAAAATAGCTTATGGACCGTAGCACCTATGTTATTCTTTATGAGAATTTAAAACGGAGCCTACAGGATTATGAGGGTGCTACAAAAAATCACGGTTATGTTTTTCATTTTCAATGTTTTATACATTGAAATCAATACTCTCAGTCAAACTCTGTTCCAGGTACTTTTAAACGTCGGTTTAAAATCTGTTTATCCCCCCTCCCCCAAAAAAAAATATCTTCCACATAGGGCGTGCCTGTGGGTGTTTTTTCTAACAGGCATTTCCCTCCAGATTGATTGCGGGACTATGTATGGAATGCATCGTACTGTTTTTTTTTCAAAGTTCTCACATGGCGAGACACCTTCACCTATTTTGGGAGGTTTATGCACTGAGGTCGAAGACCTTGGGCATAAGGCAAGAGTTGTCCACTGATCCCATTGGATCAGTCAGCTAACTGCCTCCTAAACCTAATAGAAACAGTGAGAAAAGAATGCTGCGACACCACAGCAAACACGTCTCTCCTCATTTTGACAAGTGTGAGAATAGTACCACTGCTCGACCTACAAGATGCAGGTTTTCTAGGGTTTTCCTGGATCTCTTTAAGTGTAACATCGGGTAGGACACAAACTATAGCCCGGGGGCCTAGTCGATCCTTGGCTACCTTGCTCTACCTTCCGCATCCCCCCTTTTCAATTCCCTTCCTAGGCTATTAAAGGGGAGTTGCCTGTTTCAGGATCACCCTCATGTAGCCTGTTAACCAAAAAAATAAAAATAACTGCTGATATATATATAAACACCGTAGCAATTACTTTTCCAGTAGACGGAGCAATCGTGACCTCCTTTGGAGCACTTCAACGCCCTGTTCCCTTAACAGTTTAGATTAATTAAATGTGGAATTAACATAATTTTTTATAATTGTCTAGGTTAAATGTTTTGTGTCCAAGTGTATCATAACTGTTAGAATACTGTATACCTATTATCACCAACATCTACACCCATTTAATTTAATTAGTATAGCATTCATGAAATTGAAGGAAAATGGTTGAAACCATCTGGCAGGACTTTGTAACTACGTACCATTGGTTTTTCCTACTGGCTTGATATGTGTTAGAGCGCAAATATTACGAGTGATTAACGTAGATGCTAAATTTCTTCTTAACTATAGAACCTATCAAATTTAACGTCCACTCAAAATAAATTTATTTGATACGTTGAGAATAAATTGAAATAATTCCCAAATGCAAGATATGTAATAAACTGAAATGTTAATATTTATTATTTATAAGTTACACAAACAGTACTTGGCAAGCGTTGTATAATAGTAGACCAATATTTTGTGCGCTACGTCAGTCGCATAACCAGACTGCAATGAAGCGATCCAGGGTCCAGACGAGTCAAGTAATTTAACTCCAATATCAGGAAATCGACCCGAATCAATGATTTTATTCAGAGGTCATATGTAAATAAAGTTCTCTTGTGCAACTTACAGCAGACATTGCGAGAAGCTTTATGTAACCAAAAATGCAATTAATTTTTATGAGACACGGAAAAATTGTAGATTGGAACATAAATAAATTTATAAATATAGTTGACAGCTAACTCAATAAATTTTTAACGAATCTAGAATATACCTCCGGCATGAATGTAAAATACTCGTGTTTTACAGTCAGTTAAGAAATAAAATCGAATAAAGCTATGGCTCATACTGTGTGAATAAAAAATAAATAGAATACGAAATTTATTACTCTAAATCATATTTATTTTAATTGTAAATACAGACAATTAGCAAACAATACTGAAATTTAGTTATTACGTTAACAACGTTTCGCCCTTACTTGTGGACCTCATCAGGTAAATTTTAAATGTATAAACATATATGAAAATGCGGATGATTTTACGTCTTGGATACCGTCCAGCGAAACGCATATATGTTTATACAGTTAAAATTACTTGATGAAGTCCACAAATAAGGACGAAACGTTGTAAACGTAATAAATTTCAATATTGTTTGATGACTAATTGGCTGAATTTTGTATTTATATATTTACTTCAGTAAAGTATGATGACGAAGGTAATTTATACATCTGATTTCGGAGTAATATTTTTGTCTTCAGGCAAATACGTACCAGCAGTACAGTAATAGAAATTATCGAGAAAAAAAGATCAAATCCATTTTAATGACCTGTCAATTTAAAATGACCAGAAGCTCAGAAGCTTACAGATTTATTGGCGCATTCGCGAAGACGTCAGTGGAAAGTTCCCTCTCCGTCATTACACGGTGTTCAACGTTAACCGATACCGCAGACTTCATTTCCTTATTATTCACGCCACGTAGCGCAGACAGAAGAGAAAGGTCTTAAATCACAAACGAATCTATGTATCAGCGGGCGTAATTTGGCCGCAGATTCTCCAGAAAAATCGGAAAACAGTTCACGTGACCGAGATTGCGAAACTGATATGGCAACGAAAATGAAAATTATTTTAAACATAGTTTTGTAAGTCTTCTTATCAGGGTGCTGCGGAAATTATTTTGGGTTATTTTGTTCTTCAACAGCTTGTCTACAATTTGTAAGACTTTATATACTTTTAATCTGGAAAGTAAGATGATAATATCTCGAATATTACTACCCACCACTTTATTGATAAATACAACCTCTATTGTCACGAACGGTCGCAGATAAATATAACAAGCATAAAATACGAAAATAATAATGTTCACTCTATAACTCTCGAAATTAGATCAATCGAATCATTCATGAACGTAAGTAAATAATTTCAAACAGAGTGTAATCTGATTTGGTATATAATAGTCATAACGAGAACTGATATTCATCTAAATATCTAAAAACCTTTCTCATTGCGTGAGTATGTATGTCATACCCATAGAAGTCCAAACTACTGGTCCGAATTTGAACAAATCTGGCACTCGTGTTGTTTAGGGCCCGAAATTGTCCATTATCTCTCTTTATAAAACATAATTAAATTATATATGTGAAAAAACTGAAAAAAAAGACGTTAAAGGTTTCGTGTCCATACACGCATCAAGATCTCCTAATGTTTATGCATGTTGCCTATATTCTTGATATATAGTACTATATATTTGTTAAAATATACATATTTCGCATCGCAATTAACCTACCGTTGGCAGAGATCCAACATCGCCGATTCGATGTATAACTAAATTAGTTTTATTTTTCGCATCAGGTAAATTTTAATGTTTAGTAAAAGCAAATAAAATATAATGCTTATGATAGTGACATTCATCACAAGTAAAACTATTAAATTGAATAAATTAAAACAACCAAAATGCTGGATATATGTAAAAAAAATTGATAACGTCAATAAACCTCCTTTTTTTCTGGTAGTGTTTTGCTTTTCGCAAAGTCCGTACTCAACTTGAAGAAATGAGTAAAGGCTTATTCTCTTTGACTGACAGATACCTATCAGTAGATAATTTTATTTCCAAGGTGCATCGGTCTCCTCCCCTTCCCTTGAGATACAACAATAAAAAACTCTACTTTGAAATTCCTCCGACTTTAGGCGACTGTAGGTCGAAAATTGAGAATTTCAGAATAATACTGAGGACACGTAGTCGATGGGAATTCGATTCTCTAAAACGATCGTTTCTTCTCAGACCACGGAAATGAGTCAAAATGACACCTCTCTGTATAAATCTACTATTTTGACGATTTTTTAAATATATTTATTCAATCTTGGAATAATAACAGGTTGGAACAGAAATATATTTTATTATTTACGTGAACCCGAGCAACGCCGGGTACTTTAGCTAGTAAGTTCTAAATCGCTAAACATCTCCTCTTTACAATTCCCTTCCTACGCCATTAAAGTGGAGTCACCCACTCTCCACAAAAAAATGTTAGAATGTGTTAAAGAACATTATCTACACATTTCGCAACAATATAATTCTGGAAAAGTGTGAATTGTGTCGGAAGTTTAAATTACTAATACGAAGCGTATAACTCAAAATGAATTATGCATATTACAATAGAAAAATGTCTGTACATACCTGAGTGTAATCAAAGCGTAACTTAAACGAAGGGAAGGCTAATATAACCTTATTATGAGACATTTATAACAAATCATGTTAAAAATAAATAAAATGTTGCAGTCATAAAAAGTTTCATCTAGTCATTTTACAAATATTGGGAAGTATTTACCAGTACGTCTTCTTTCACAATACAGAATATATTTCTATTTACCGTTTGTTTACAGTGATTGTAGCACCTGTCATTATTAAAACAGAAAAAGGCTTACTGGTTTATCTAATGCGATTTTTTTTACCCCATCAGAGTTTCGCGGAAAACAAAATAGTAATGGACTGATACAATCGTTGGATTGGAATCTCTTAAACATGCATCAATTACTAGTGGCTAAATTTAGCGTCATCTTTTCAAGTAAAACTTGAGTCAATCGGCGAGGTGAGGTTCTTGCCCATCAAGAAAGAATTATTATGCATAGATATATTTGAAAATAATATATGCACACGTAACAGACTACATATTGCAGGGCTGGGAGTCTAGGCTATCTACCCAACCGAACCTCTTCACAACCCAGTCATCAGTCGCGAAAAGTGATTCCCTCAATCCTGATAACGTTCTCTTTATCGCTATCTTACATAATAAAAATTTAATTTAAGCGGTCTATATTAGAATTGGTACTTCCACGATCTGAAATAATTCGAAATTATCATTCGAACTAAGCAGTTGGAGCTGTGAAAATTTGCTTACACAGATCTTGGAGGAGCCATTAGCAGAGACGTTTCAGGGGATATGAGCAGCAAATTGCAGGCTATCGATTCCTGCAGTCCGTAATACAATAGCTCGCTTTTTAAATCGCGCACTGTTTCCGGAAAGCGAGGGGGCGAGGAGTTATTCATAAAGTTCTGCCAACAGTGCTTCAAGTTATAGCGAGTGCTTTTAAGCTATGGCGAATGTTATAAAAGTGAGAAGCAGATAAAAGGCAGTGTGCACGTCTCTTCGTGCCAATATCCAACAAAGTTGGCGAGAGAAAGCCGATAAATCACACTTACACAACTTTGGAGCCAAGTGGCAAAAGCAATATGTCCACGCAAGTAAATTTCGTTTCATATGTAAAACTAAGCTGTCGTCGATACCTGGTATATTTAACAAGCTCAATAATGCAACGACTCCTGAAAAATTTTAAATTTGTAGCATTTTTAATGAGAATTTGTCCTACATTAAATTATAATACAACATATGAGATATAATTCTTCAAACTGTATAAGAGCAGGTCTACGTAATTGAAATAAATAATTGTTATTTAATGCAATATCAATCTAATGAAAATTCCTCACTAGTTATGCCATAAAAATTCCGAAATTGCGTCAGCTTAAGAAAAATGTCTATGACTAATGCAATTTAAATACCGGAATATTGAGGAAATATAATAACAGTGAGTGTGCTTAAATTTGCGATATTTAAGAATACAAAAATATAAAACATTAAACACACAAATTATTTGTAAAAATATGTTTTCAAGCTTTTTTTAACTTAATAAGGGAACTTATTCCATAATTATTTATTTCAGGTACGACGATTCAAAAACACATAAGGTAAAAAGGTAAACTTTCTTGTTATTTCTTTTTAGAGCAAGACTTGGGACTAATCGAAAGGTCCAATACAGTTGTATGGATAAGGGATTCCTATCTGTTATCCTGGAGATTAACTGGAGATGTTAACGAAAAAAATCACACGAAGATAACAAAGATGTTTCGCTGAAAAGGCCGAGAAGGGATTTACCTGATGAGATCTACGGATAAGTACAGGAAATGTTGTGTAGTCTGTATCGGGGTTGTTTTGCCAATACTTAGTGAACTTTAATTGAATTTCAAGTATCAATTACAATTAAATAAGATACAATGTATTAGTGAAGACAACTTAACATCTGGCAACACTGCGCATACTAGAATCTGCACAGATCTTGATCTGACCTTCAGATTTCGCGGCAGATTTCTTAAATCTGCCAGATATCTGCGCGTGTGTGGTCACCCAATCTCTCCTTCCAAGATCTCTGGACTATGAATTAACACGTCGGACCGCAAATTCTCGCATATCCTCTCATTTAGGAGGCAATTCTTCATTGATCCCGAGCAGGTTCTCGACCTACCAGAATCAATCTTCGTCTCTTTTGAGAACACACCTTTTAGAGACTTTTTCTCCCAGAACATGACAACTGTTTCCTATGAAAAAGAAAAGGCCATTATACGAAATATTGCGTACTAAATTGGAATCTGTTAGAACAACTGCAACTTCTACCCGCACATTCAAGGAAACCCCAGATGAGATATACATGCAGAGTCCCACTAATCTGAATCTTCCACAATAAATGAAATTCCTACCCCCACATTCGGTCATAGGGAAAATCCTAAATACAATAAGCCTGAAGAGCCCCAAAAATCTGAATCTGTGCCTCCTTCCGTCAGCAAGAAAAGAGCCTTCTCATATGCCCCATTCCACCTTTCTGATCAAACAACTGAAAAGTATATACTGAAAAAGCTAAGCAGTCCGTGAAAAGTCTTTTGTTGTTGTTCTGTCTGCGCAAGCCTTTTGATTGCCTTTTAGCTGTTCCAGGGTCTCCGGGATCAATATTCCAGATTCTATACATTATCTCATTAAGTCTGTGTATATTTCCTACATCGCGTTATACTATTACCCCGTGTTTTGTTACTGATTTGGTGAGTTTGTTTTAATTTCCGTTTAAATGTTGAGTTTTGTTTCCATGTAATCATTCTTGATATTTTTAACTTTTTAAATATATCCTCTTTCGAAAGAAAACCTCAAGAAGGCAAAAGAGTAGAGAAACATCAGTGATTATAAATTTTTTCTAAAGTCTGAAATGTCATAAATTGTTGTATTAATATTTAAAAGACGTTGAATTTAAACTTATTGAATGATTATAAATCGTTGAATATTGGATAAGAATACTTCCCTGAACGAATGCATCGAACATACAACGGTTATTAGCTAGACAATGCTCCGTATGATTATTTTACATTATTTCGCTGCGTGGGATTGCATTGTAATAAGGCATGTATTAGAATTGTGTCGTATTGTTTCTCCTACGAACCACTGATCATTAGAAAATTAATTACTGACGAGGCAAGTTAATGGAGAACAAGACATTGGTCTTCGAAGTTTGTAATACCATCACATCAAATAGTTTAAAGTAAAACAAACCACGCTTATGAAATTCAAAATTCTAATCTGTGCAATATGTAATTGTGGGTTGAAATGAAAATGAAAAACATCTTTTAAAAAATGGGTTAAATTCCGTGGCGTACTTAAAACATTCATTTGGCACTAATAACGAGGGGCGAAAGGACAGACGGAACACGGAGCCCGCATGGGGAGGAACAATGACTTACTTCAACAATAGCCACGGAGATAATACAGACACAGCAAACTACTTCGAAACATGTGCGACCGTCTTCCTAACTTTACTCTGCTGTTAGTTAAGGTAACTAAGCAGCTACATTACTTACACACTCACATACACGTATATATATATATATATATATATATATATATATATACTCCTTGTCCTTCCTAAATAAAACCAATATACCTTCGGTAAATTAGTTTTATTTTTTGCGTGAGGTATATTATAAAATTTAGTAATTTCTCATTTGTAAAAATAAATAAAATACTATGCATTTGATAGTGACATTCACCACAGGTAAAAGTATTAAATTAAATAAACTTTAATACTGTCCATATGTGAAATAAGTGAAAATCTCATCAAACCTCATTTTTCTCTAATATTTGAACGTGTGGTTTCGGGTGTTATCCGCCTCTAGAGAGGTCCGTACTCAACTTCAAGAAATACATATCCATCCACAGACATTTGCTAGTATGTAACGGAAAACTCAATACTATGTCCACTAATTTATGACACATTTTTGGGTCAGGGAGTCGAGTTGATTGTGCATCCCCTTCCCCTCAAATGGGGTCGTAAACCTATTGTAAAGTCGCACTGTCATAGCTGTTTGTACACACATACGGCTCAAACAGTAACTTCTGTGCGACGGCTGTGTGTGTATGTGTATGTGTGCAGCTTCAACATGGTCTGTTTGAGTCTGTTATGTTGTGTTCCGACCCCCGGACGTCTAGACTTCCCTAATACGTAAAGTTGCGCCACTTGCTCAGTGCTGTATAATATGTCTCGGAAAATGAAACTTAAAAGTTCATAATAATTAAAACATCCCGGCAGGGAGAAATTTAATTATTCTCAGTCTTAAAAACTACGCTATTCCGTCTTCTAACCACAGAAGGAGCAACAACAGTTTCATCATTTGATTCGAGGTAAATTAAACATATTTGACAACAGCAACGGATGATTTATTGGAGTCAAACATTAATTAGCTGTATCAATAAGTAAGCTGTGAAAATATGATGCAATTTATTCAGATAAAAACATTAAACGTCAAATACGCAATAGTAATCATCCAATGACAACAAATTAAACATACGTGTTTCGTAATAAAAATTAATAATCAAGGATCATGAAAAATAATAATACATATCTTTATATTACTAGCGCAAAGATTTTTATGCACCAGAATTAAGGAATACAAACCAATTAAAAATTATCTATTGAAAATTTATAATCTTATTTTAATTATAATTATGCTTTAACTTTTGATGAGCATCTTACCTTGCACATAAAACATAACTACCACAAAAGCATTATTTTTGAAATATTACACATTATTTTATTGATTCCTGAAAATATTAGGGTTCAAAATTTAAATTATATACTTCATGGTTTACTGCCATTATTTTGATGTTTAATTTCGTTGTCAGTAGACACGCCCGTTTGAATCTTTTGCATCTAATGAGTACTTTGTAATTTGTATTACTATGATGAAGAGCTAAATTGGCTCAAAACGTGGCTATTTAATTTGTTACGTTCGTTGTTTAATGTTATTTGATGGAATCAATCAGGTCGGTAATGTGTAATAAATATTATATTTACAAGCGACGATTGTCACAATAATACTCAACGTCATCTATATTATGGCGAAATTAATTATGACCAACATATGTAAATGGTGGCCCAGGGAAAAATGTAAATTTTAAAATAAAGCAGTACACCATTGATTATTAGTTAAAATAAATATTTAATAACAAAGAAATAAACTAGAAATTATGCCGTTTTCACGAACACACGTTTACGGAGATCTTACATTCCATTGATACGTCTGTTCGGATTATTTTATTTTCGTCAAGGGAGTTTTCTTTAAGGGTGTTAAGAGAAATCGTAATGTCTGAAATCTTTTCCTGGCTAATTCCAAGTGCTCTTTAAGCCAAATGAATAAGATTCATACATTATCAAGCTCCACTTAACACGAAGAGAAATAAGGCAAAAGAATAAATGTGATTTATTGTTCTATATTCCCTTAGCAATATACGTAAAAAGATATAAATCAAATATCTTATAGAAATATGAAAGCTACAGAAAAATCGCTGTTCAATTGCCACGTCTTGACATAATTTTTTATTATATTAATAAGAGAAACTTCTGCCGAAATTTCCCTTTTCAGTTCGAGAAATATGATACAAAACAAAAATAAAGGATTTAGAATCAGCCATATTAGGTGTAACCACGTAAACATTACCCCAAAATCGTGACACAATATATATATATATGTGTGTGTATGTATTTGTATGTGCGTGTGTGACAGTTATACGAAAGTAAATTAATGTAGAAAGCAAAATCAAATATGAAAATTTATATAAATTAATTAAGATGTTTTTTAATTAAATTAAAATAAATATTGTAAAAGTGATTAATTATTAAATACAGATATTTTTTGGATTTTCTGTTTATGAATTGGTCGGTAATTTTATTAATTTAAAGCTTTAAAAGACATTCTTTATAGAATTGTATTCCGAATATGGCACGGTTTCCGTCATTTAAAGAGAATAATGAGCAGATATCGCAAAAAAAAATTCCATGTGCGTTCGATAACAGATTATTTTGTTGCATTTAATTTCTTTATTGCTTAAACCGGTGAATGTTTTAAAAAATAATTTCGGTGGCAGTACAAATAGAAAATATTCCCAGCAGGAATGCTGAGCAACAATCCACATGAAAACAGGGATGATGTTTGGAAGCTCATAGCAATTACATGCGGATTTACGGCTTTAGAGTAAGGACAAAGTTTCTGCTGGAAATACAACTGCAGCAGTTGCCGTTTCTGCAACGAAATCAATTCGCAGTATTTAAAATTTAACTTCAACAGAAGGATGTACTAATCCGTATATTAATAAAGTATATCAATGGGCACGTAGAGGTTTTGTTTCAGTTCGCGAAGATAAACCGTATTAATAAAAGTGTATACAAAAGTTGTCCACATTTCAAGTGTGTGTTGTTACTTCATCATGAATGGAAATTCGTTACCAGACGGAATTGTTTACTAAACAGAAATATTTATCAATAAATAGCTTTAGACATGTAGGAAAACAATACCTTCAAGGAATTTATTGATTGTAATTTAAACATTCGAGAATTGAGGACTAATCCTTGAATTTAAATCAGTCTCAAATTTTAATCATATTAAGTAAAATAACATTATGTTAAGTTTGATGACAATTTATTAAGAAACTTTCGGCACATACGATATTTAATTATAAAATGAAATAAAAATTAATTGAAACATAACACTGAATAAATTGCGTAAGGTTTCAATTAATTTTGGTTTCTTTGTAAGTTTTGTAATCAAAATTAATATACTGTAATTCTGATTTTATAATTAAAATTTGAGACTGATTAAACCAAGATTTTTTTTAAATTCGGTACTGAAGAAAACAAATCATTGAATACACTGAGCAGATTCTAAAACACTTATGATTTACTGATACTAATATTATCCCTTTAATAGTTATTTCTACCAAGCACAATACCCTGAAATTTATCATTGCCGATGAACTGCATGAATGATTAGAATTCAACAAAAATTGCTGACAGGATGCTGAAAAATATTTTAAATACGGTCAAAATATTATTAAGTACAGAAAATGCGGTTCCATTATAAACAAAAATTCTGCTTAAAATGTGAAAAAAATACAATGAATTATAATGCGATTTTCACAAAAAAATGTGATGTACACTCAAATTGCGATATTGTTTTTGAACACTGACGTAATATTATTTCACTCCCATGAAATGCTGCTCTATAAATAAACATTAGCTGTTAAAGTGATGTCGAGTGGTTAGCAAACTTGGTGAAATGTCAAATACAAAATTTTGTTAACCCCTCGCTTTAACCGCACTTTATATAACTTTCAAAATTCTGCTCGAGCCAAATTTAAAATTATTGTATCGTAAGGCGTGTGACGTACATAATAATACACATTTACGTATACCTTTAAAAGTTCAACCCCGGCCTGTAAGCTGTAGAGCCAGGATCTGTTGTTTCTTCTTTGTGCTATTTTCAAATATGGACTTATTTGAAACCTGATATTTATGCTCTTTATGAAACATATTATGTATTTATCAAACTTTCCTTTAACATTATTTCATCTTGTCATTATTATTTTACATCCATAATATTGTTGAAATATTATAAATAATTTAAGATTGTGGAGATGAAAGTATTTGCGCAGGGTACATTACCATGGACAGCTGTAACAAAATAGTCTGTCGACTGACTACCACAAAAAGAATTTTTGATTTATGAGATGTACAGAGAGTTGTCGCCCTTTAAACTAGTAACAGGTTGCACTCTGGACGATAGTTTCTTTCTGACATGGACACGGCTCCAGATTAATACTTTTTCTCAGTGCATAATCTATGGGTCCACAGAGGTCCTTGGTTAGCTAATTAAATTAAATTCAGTGTTTGGTGTCTCTGGATGGACAGTATATTAATACTCTCCAATTACCCAATTTAGCGCATTCGCTGTAAATTAGTGGTTGGTTTCATGTCAGTCACTTCCATTAAAGTTAACGGTTCAAATTACAGGGACTGATCACCTTATCAATCTTTCTGTTACTAAACTCACTCGGAGAATAAAATGTGCACACTATTCGTGACCTCTAACATCGTTCAATACATAAACCTCTTACGAAGACTTTTTGGAAGTAAGCACAAACAACAAAATCAGCGATATTTATAAGCAAACGAGCGAGGTGTTATGATACACTAAAATAATTAAACTAGACGTGTTATAAAGATACGAATATTTCAATGTAAAATTTATTATTATATTTACAAAATTTTTACTGTCTTCGTTTAGACAATGATATCGAATTCCAAATTACTGACAATAGTTTCACCTTGCATTCCAGTAATTCCAAGAATTTCCAACAAAAACTGAAATCGCAGTTGCCAAATCTCCAAATTGATAATTATTAATTGGGTTATAGACAGTATGTATAATAATTCGCATTATAAAATTCTCTACGATTTATTGAAGTTACCTATACCAATTTTTCAGTAAAATTAACGTTATCTTTATTGTTTCATAATTTTATAAACTATTTATGGAATCTATTATAAGATTATAGTCACTCTCCTTGAATAATTATTTATTTTAATTCCCATATGAAACAATATTTGCCATGGCTTCATAGAACGACTAATCAGATATTTTTGGATAAATGCAAGACCCTAACCCTTTATATTGATTATCTCGCATAATTATATGGTTCTATATTTTTCTCTTTATTTACGAAGGTAGCATCAAATACCTCGTCATTAGCAACCACAGTGTTAATTATTTACATATTACTTTACAATTATATGTTTTCAAAATTTGATAATGGTAATGTCCATTTTCTGTTCATTAACAAATATTAAATTATTTGTTTTCAATTACATTTGACTTAAGATTTAAAACACAAAATACAATACACTTAAATTATATAAAAAATCTTACTATCCTCACGAAACTTAATAATAATGCTTTCTTTAATAAAATTATAAGCAACGTTCCGGTACGTATATTTATATTCTTAAGATTTTCTATAATTATTACCACATGTATTTTTCGTTCCCCAGTCACTATGAGAAAACGATATTTCTGTCATCCACATACATTTGTAGAAACTTAAAGCATTGTAGTAGTCGTCCAAAAAATGAAATATTTTCGTTTCAATTTATTACATGTCTAATAAAACATAACTTAAAGCCTGTCATAAGTAATTCGCAGTCGGCAAGTTATGCGGTTGTGTTCATCGGCAACTCGGTTTCGAAAGCATAATAAAGATGGAGGATATTCAAAGCAAGTTATTACATATTTAATGTGCGACGTATAGAACGCAACGTTCATGAATTCCATTTTGAAATTCCATGTTATAAATGTGCAACAGTATAAGAAATGGTTATGCTATGAAATAGATACTAGGCACGCCGCGGCCCGGCTGCTCTGCGAACTACGAGAGGGAGAAGTTCTCAGACGCTGCCGCATGAAGCGCCTCGTTACATCAACGACGTCAACTATTTCATTCCTGAATTTACCGCACATATAGTATGTCACGTCACCAAGTTATTACGCTTTGAAAAACTGACTCGGTTTATGTGATTTATGAGCAAAACAATCGTATGTATTATTCTGTTCGCCAGCAACTGAGATTTGGGAGAAAGTAAATTCTCGAAGGCTTTCTGAAAGAATGAAGCATTCGAAAAATAAATCCATTGCAATGACATTATCTGAGGTATACGTGAAAAGTATAATTACATATATGAGGCAAGAATTCAGCACAAAACTGAAGTAGCTGAAGTACCCGACGTTGCTCCGATTCACGTAAATAATTAAAAGCACGAATGTAAATAATGATAAATCTATTACAGTATTGAGGGTGTACTACATTCATAGTTCTATTCCACCAGAGGGATCACTTTTATCTAGAGAGACGTGTAAAGACTAGTTTTATGTTTTCCAACAGCCTAAATATGTTTCTGTTGTCAAATTCAACCTAATTTCAATCCGAGGTGATTTGAGAAAAAATTTTTATCTGACCAAAATTGTAGGAAAAATTCATAATTTTCTAAAGGATTCCAAAAATAAGTTTCTTATTGTAATTGAGCGCAATTTAGGGGAGGGGGGGTGTTGGACTGCCTTGGAAATAATTATATCTACTGAAAGGTCTGAGAATAAGCCCTTACTCGTAATTTCAGTGCAAAATTTCCTAGAGGCGAAAAACCACCAAAGAAATGCCTTCTAAAAGTGGAATATACGGAGGTTTCTTGACATTTTCAATGTTTTCATATTCATACAGTACCTTTCTTATTAACATTTATTTAATACTTTCACCTGTGATGAATGTCACTATCAAACGCTTAATATTTTATTTGATTATACAAATCGGCAGTTACTAAATATTAAAATTTACCTGACGCGAAAAGTAAAACTAACTTACGAATACTTCGTATCGACGATTCAAATAAGTTTATTTATTATTAGTCACGGACCTCTCTGCCATCGATAGGTTAGTTGCCACGCGAAATGATTATAACTTAACAAAAATGAAGTATGATAGATCAAGAATATAGGCAACCTGCATTTAGTTAAGAGATCTCGATGCGTATATGGGGAACGAAACTTTTTACATAAAATATATTTCACTTTTTTCATATATAATATATATATATATATATATATATCTTCAGTACATTTAAATAACGTAAAGATCACGTTTAACTTTGAGCCCTCAGAAAGACGTGTACCAATTTTCGTCAAATTCGGACCAGTGGTTGGGACGCCTATAGCTGTGACATACTGACAGACGCACGAACAAAGGATTTTAGTATTATAGATAAGAAGGTAAAAGTATACTAATAAACGTTTTAAAGAGTTAAATAAAACTATGCCTTCATCTCGTTCAATCGCACGTGAGTCAGATTGGTCCTACTGACCAAGAATTAAATGGACACATTAAGGTAATTGAAAATAATTTGGGGCATTTAGATAATTAGAATAGAAAATCTTGACCGGAACTGGATTGGGAAACAGGAACCTCCCATTGTGAAGCACTTGATGCATTATTTTACTTAAATACGTGAACTAATTAACTTTTTATTTAGCCACTACTTCTACTCAGTTAATGAATTTATGGAGTTGACATAGACATAGTACATTGTTAAGACTCTAATTTCTTAGTAAAAGATATAAGCAATATTCATCATTATTATTTAACAGGTACAAATAGTTTGTCTTGTCACGTCTGTAGAACTAAAGCATAAGTTTAAAATTTTTTCATAAATTTAAATAGTAACATAGTGTGCTGTTAATTAAGCAATCGCTATCTATTTATGTACAATCTCTGACTCGTTCCATATCCTTGAAGTTCTCCTCTATGGGATCAATGGAATATGATTTATTACTAATATGTAGGGTGCGAACGAACCTCAGTCGGAACCCTCGTCATTTTGTCTCATTTAACGGATGGTAGCTCGTTATTGCTAAAAGAAAAGTCTCATGGCCGTATAATACAGGATGGAACCATTTCATTTTATTGATTTAAAAGTCCGGAAGGAATTTTAGACTAGAATCTTAAATAATTTAGGGCAGGACTACTACTTCATAAAACTGTAAATTAATTTTAAAACATCAAATTTAATAAAAGCTACCAATTGATAATATTTGTGACAGTTCAAATGTTAACGATAAGCGTTCAATTATTTAGCATCAACTCAGTTAAAAATAATATGACCGGAAAATATTGCCACATGTCAGAGCCAGCAGCCATAGTTCAGGGGTTGAGAGCTGGACTGTAGAAATGAGGACTCCGGTACGAGTCCCACTTAACGCAACCACTTTTTATTTATTTACTTTGTTCACCTTTAGTTTCTAGTATTTTCTATTTCGAGAATGTTCTGTTTCAGGAATATTCCAAGAATGTATAAACTGTACTGGACCTCGAAGCGGAGGCAATCTTTCACAGTACGAGCCTTTGTACAGCACTTCGTGTTGAATAAACGTCTAGGGAGTGTTTGTTAGTGAATCTCACGTGACAATAGTGAAAGTGAACAAGCTATTGTTGAATGAAGTGGCACCGAAACATGTAGATAAAGAGAGCTTGGGAACGAAATCCAGTCCAGTAGTTCCAATGCCCTCAAATCAAGAAAATATGAAGAATTCAGAAAATTCTCCTTCCCGTTCCATGGACTAGGCTGGATAGAATCGGTAGACTGGCCACGTGCCTATCAAAAAAGGGGCTCACAGAAGAAAAAAATTGTGGTAGTTTTCTCAGTTGATTATCCCCCAAGGATTATGGATACTACATTCATAAATAGATACTAACTAAAATTTGAAATTATAATAATTTGAATCTAATGAAATAGGAACGCTTTAAGAGAGCGACAAACACGAATATTTTTTTTATGTCAGTATTGGAAATGCATGACGCTCGACAAGATTACGTGTGTATTACATTCCGTTGTTTCACTACACAGACTGACATGTAGCATTTGTAAAAACAAGCCAGTGTCAGACGTGTCAGCCGAGTTGACAGAGCCTCGGGAATTACTGTGAGTGATTAGAATCCATATGACTGCCGCACTAACAAGCCACTCGTCCGTCTCATTATGGCTTCCGATTGTTTGCTTTCTCCTATGCGTAATTACACATTGCATCTTAAGGAGATTTTGAAGTGTAAACGAAAGAACAGCGATGTAAGACATTGATATACAGTGCTAATCACTAATGTTTAAAAGCGCATAAATTTATATTAAATATGTTTCTCAAATTATTTTACTATCTTATGCGATAAAGTATTTAAAACTTAAGTAGTTCCGCAATACAATATACATTGTTGCATATAGCAATCTTTCGCTATAAATTGTTACCCCTTTCCTTCTACAAAACTTTATTAGTAGAAATATAAATAAAAATTAAATTTAGTCAGAAAACTATTTATCCTATCTATTACAAAAAGAAGTTACAACATTTCGCCCTGTTCTAGGACCTCTTCAGATATAAGAATTTGAATCATCAATTCAGAGAGTAAATAATGTAACTGAAAGCAATATATATTTATAAGATTATAATGACAGTCAGACGACTTCCTATTAGAATCAACTACACATAAACTGAAATACAAAGATAAAAGCATTACCCTTAAAAGAATAAAGGTTTCTTAAATTTTATATATATTGCTTGTGGCCATTAAGTATAAGATTTTTGTACGTTTATCTTCTTGCTTACCGACGTCAAGGAAGATTTTCTTTGCATTCTAATAACGTACACCATAATAAAAACTTAAATTGGGTAGTCTGACTTTTTCAAATAGTGGAAATTAATTTAAGATAGCCTTAAAAGTGTTTATCGCTTCAGTGAAGAACTCTTCTTCCGCGTTTCTCTAAATGGAACAAATTCCTGTCCAATATATTAAATCAGGTATTCAAATTACCGCCATTTTGCACAATAATGTCGTTTTATGTCGAATGTATTACTTCGGATCAAAAAATGTATTATTTACTTAAAAGTAATAAAATAACAAATATTTCGATACTAATACAATGTCGTGGTCTCTATTCACAAGGTGGAATTGCTTCGATAAGCCCTTTGCCCCAATTCTGTGGCATGGAAGTAATCCGGAGGAGAGTTTAATTAAACAGACACACGGAACCACACAGGTGAACTATAATGAGAATTACGGAATTCGCAGCTGACAAAATTCTCAGAAACTGAGAAACGTTAGAATTTGAATGTTGTACAGAAATTCATTAATTTTTGTGAGACAATTCAGTCCAAAAAATTCTGAGAAGATTTGGAGAATGGCACATCATAACAGAAACAAAAACCTTTGTGTAAGTAAGGAAAGTAAAGATAAATTCGTTTCTAGTGTAATTTCTGTACCAAAGTTGCAAGCCCCAATTACAAGCATTCCTCTTGCTTATAATGGAAGCCAACAAAGTAATCACTCATGCGTAATTCATATACACATAAAGTACTCGGTCATTAATTATACACTTTGCCATTTGCACTATAACTCAGGACGAAATAATTTAATGTCCTATCAATGTGACCGTAGATGTAGTGAAAAGCGAAATTTGTAAGGTTCGTTTAACTCAAGTATTTAACATTTGGTACTTCCTACAAAGAATTAAAATATGTAGATTGCTGTGCTACACGTTGCATTGTTTTTATTCCCCTATTACGAACGACAAAATAATTCATATTACATAGGAGGAGTCCGACTTTGAATCATCACGTTTTATTGTCCTTTTTGGTGGTTTGCATAAATAAAAAGACATATTAAGCACAAGAATTATTCAATATTTACAATTCATCGAGAAATAAATGGCAGACTTAAAATGGAAATTAAAAATATATTGTCGTAGACAAAGAATTACACTCTCGCATATTATTGTAATCAATTTTTTAATCGACGTTTTGCATTTATTTACCACGCACCATGGGAAAACTCATAAAATTTCTATCCAAATCTTTCGATTCAAAAGTTAGTTCACTTAATATATTACTTGTCATCAATATTTCCAAGTCTCAAAGAAATTTCTTTAAATAAATTTTTGTATACAAGGGGTCAAATTCCGTCGAGGGCATACATCTTCTTTAGTAATTAACACGTTACCGACAAGTCCAAAATCCCAACTCAATACTTCGTCTTGTGAAGTAACCATAATTCACGCGTGATCCTAGAAAACAAACTTCTGCTTAAGTAGTTAAAGAACATTTTACGAATGGAATGCAAACTTGTGGAAATACTGCGTTTTATCGACGATTGCATAGATTTATTTTTATATTAAATGCACCAAACAAACTATATAAAAACAATAATTTTGATATGAAAAGAAATACTTATATTTTTCTTAGGTTGAAAGAAAAGTTAGCGTAGAGAAAATGAGGAAATTTAAATATCCTTCTAACGGAACTCAATGCGCGCCATGGATGCTTCTGGTAATTATTTTAGTACTGCGTTGTATGATATTTAAAGGAAATCGAGTTATACATGACACGACTATTGTTGTCTATCGCAGAAAATGAAGTTATGTTAGGAGAAACGGATGAGTCGAACAACATTGTTGACATAAGTTTCCGAGAGAGCCCATTATTTCTTTCTTTCCATTGCAATAAAGAATATGGACTAATTACAATTTTTTGGTCTTTCCCCTGGATTAGGAAATGCATAATTTTTCACCTTAGCCGAGTACAGAAGGCTACTTAAAGCTTGTAGGAATCGCTAACAGTTCTGTTTTGAGGATAGACCTGTGAGGAAAATTAACCAAACCGAACGAGTAGAGTGATTGCAGCAATGAAAGCGTTTCTTAAGACACCGCTGTATCATACGCAAAAAAAATTACATGCCAATCTTATGTAGATTAGGTTCTTTCATCCCCTTTCTGGCCAAAAAGGCCCAACGCCTATCATCTGCTCTGCGACTTCATGTTTGTCCTTCATGCCTTCCTATACGATTCAACCGATTGACATGAAATTTTCATGTATTGTAGGGTTCAGCCAAGATAAGGTTTCTGTTGATCTATCAAAGATTTTAGATACCTTCTTTTCCCAATTTTCAGGCCAAGCAAAAGACATACAACTTGCAGCAGGATAGATTAGGATTAAATTGATATTAAGCGTGATATCAAGCTTAAACTTACTTATCATAAGTTAAGTGTAAACTTTTAAATTAGTTAAAAATAAAGCAGAATATTTTATAAGACGCAATGCTGATTATTGAAAATTACGCCTTTGGTGTCCGAGATAGATTTACGTGTAAATGAAAGCCGTGTAACCGGTTGAATTTCCCGAAAAACAATTAAACAGTAATATTACTAAATCAAATGTTATTTTACGTTCAACAGTTATAATATTATAAGTAATGATTAGTTAATTAATATGCAGATAGGAAAAAATACAACTTTATTTTTCGTTATATATATATATATATTATTCTACGGTAATCAGACTAAAGAGATGGCTCAAATATAATGGATTGTTTTGTATATTTATGTGTATATATGTGTCATATACAAAACGCGTGGAGCAATTTCAACCAAATTTTGAACACGTGTTCCTCGCGACTCAGTATCACGCAAGGACTGTAAGGATAAGACACAACCACCACCCGTGTGGAAAGGGGATGTAAGGTACGGAACTTTTAAACGTACTTATGCAAACATGCCTATAAATATTTTTCGCTGTTAATGAGATTCATAGTCTCTCCAGATGTTATTGAGACTGTATATTTTTTCAGATTTCTTTTAAGTAGTTGTCTTTATTTAAGGTCCCAGGGGATTTCTTAAGTCGACTAAAATACTGAGTCATCATGGTGGTTATGATGAAAGTCAGCTCTCATAAGGTACGGGGCGTGTAAGGGTAAATTTTCGAAATGTGACACTCTCGCTGATGGTTTAATCAGATGTTGACAAAGGGATAACGATTGACTTAAATACTGTAGCAGGCTGATATAAATGAATGCGTAAATAAAACTCAGAGCATAGAGATAAAACACCATAAATACACTACGTTGATACTTCTAATCAATGAAAAATGAAAATCTTTTGGCGCATTTATAATTCGTATTTTAAACATTAAACTTAATGTTCAGAATAATTTGCGAAATCTACGAAACAGGAAGAATACGAGAAGATTTTAGTAAAAATATAATCACACACATACCAAGGCGACTGGGGCTGATAGATACGAACAGCACAGGACATTTAGTTTAGTATATCATAGATGCAAAATATATAACGATAATTGTATATGCGAGGATGGAACGTCAAATAGAACGCGAGTTAAGATAAGATCAGTTTGGTTTTAGGAAGAATGTTAGGACAAGAGAAGCAATATTGACCTTACGTCTAATTTTAGGAGACAGGATAAGAAAAAACCGGCCTAATTTCATGGCATTTGTAGATTTAAAAAAAGCGTTTAATAGTGTAATGGAACACACTATTAAGGATTTTGAAGAGCACCGGAATAAAATATCGAGAAAGAAGGCATATACATAACCTCTACAGAACACAGGCAGCAGTAATTAGAATAGAAGATCAAGAAAAGAAAGCCGTAATCAAGAAAGTAGTAAGACAAGGATGCAGACTGTCGACCATGCTGTTTAACATAGAACAGACGATGAAGAATGCTAAAACGGAATATGGTAAAGGAATCATACTGCAAAGAGAAGAAATAAAAACAATGCGCTTTGCCGACGATATTGCAGTATTAAGGGACGCAGAGAAGACTTAATAAATGGCATGAACGGAGTCCTGAAGAAACAGTTCAATGTGATGATTAATACAGGGAAATCCAAGGTAATGGAGTGTAGTATGGGAAACAGTGCAATAAGAAAGTGTGTTAGATTGGGAAGAGTTATTTTGAAGGAAACTAAGGAATTCTGCTAACTAGGGATGGTAGCAGTATAGTAGTCATACATAAAGATTGGGATAGCACAGGCAAGGAAGGCTTTCGCGAAAAACACGAATTCACTTACGGGGAAAATAAGTTTAAACCAATGTTGCAAAAATGTTCGTATGGAGCATGGCGAAACGTGGACGATAGGAGTAGCGGAAAGGAAAAGAATAGAATGTCTTTGAAATGTGGTTCTGTAGGAGAATGATGGGTGGATAGAATGACTAACGAGGAAGTTCTATACAGAATAGGGGAAGAGCGAACAATATGGATGACGTTGACTAAGAGAAGGGATAGATTAATAATACGTCACTTTTTAAGACATGAGGGTCTTGTAAAATTAGCATTAGAGGGAAGTGTGTGGGGTAAGAACAGAACAGGGAAGTCAATAGTGGAATACGCTGAGCAGATTAGAGTAATGTGGTAGTTATGCGAAAATGAAAAGGCTTTTGCAAGATAGGTTAGCTTGGAGGGTTGCATCAGTCTGAGGATTGAATACCACAGCAAAAAAAACATTGGAACGACGCGCGCATTTGTAGACATTTCATCATAAATTTCTTTAAACTCGTGATAAATATTTCTGAGATGATTCTATTAATATTAAAATTGAAGCAATCGTGTTACCAAGTTTTGTTAATCATAACTGAATTATCATATACAGACATTTTGTGAATTTATGTAGCTAACATGCATTTGGAATGCAAGTCACTGACAAATAAACAGAAAAAAACAGTTAATTTAGAGTACAGGAAAGCGATAAAATCGCCTGAAACACGAGTCGTGTCATGGCACAATGACAATGGGAAGTCCATGTTTTTTTGGCGTGGTTACTGTTACATCTTGCGAACTCGTCACGTCTTCCGCAGTGCGCCTTGTTACGAGGGATTCCGGTCCCCGGACTCTTGCAAGTGAAAATCTCACAGAATATCAAGTCCGACCACTGCACAATTATGTCCCTGAAGTGAGACAAGATAGCCAGCACGATACGCTAGATTTATAGGAGTTGTTGCGGGTCGAAATTAACACAGGAAGCTCTGCCTTGACGGAGATGTATAGGGGCTTCCTAGAGCAGCATCAACATGCATAGCGCAGCTCGGAGAGACATTTACTATGCCTGCGTCCACATCCATAATGCTACTTATACTGCCGACCCATAAGCTACTCACATCAAATTAACCGACTCCATTTCCTACTTTCTCTTCAGGTCATTCAGAGGAAATTCCGCTCTGAATAAGCTTTGTATTAAATTCTCAGCTACCAAAAGCTTTTCTGTGCAAGTAAATAGTAATATTAGTACATAAGTGGTGGAGTGAAGTACCATTACGGATGGTCGGCAAACAATTAAACATTCCATCAAACCCACTGATGGCGTCACGAAAGAACGAGGGTAATAAGATATTACACAGAATTGGATTTAAACCCTACGAAAACGATAAAACCCGTACAAAAAGGGAATCAAGCAATGAAGGATAGACATTTTTGACATTGGAAGTACACTCTTATGAAAAACTAGCTACGTCCGCGACTTCGTTCGCACGGAAAAAGCGCTGTTTATTTTTCCCTAAAAACGAAAGTATGGTATCAATTATGTATGATCGCTTCACGTATAACCTTATATCTCGAAGTTGGTTTTGAATACGCCCCACTTTCATACGTTTGCAACAATATATGGAGTGAGAATGCTCGTAAACCACCTCCCTCTCTCATTATGCCAAAATTACGCTTATAATAACACAGTAAAAGGTATGAATGGTATAGGAGAGTCTAATAGGACTTTAAACTCGCAGTTGGTTTTCACGCAGACTTTCGCGCGGCTTTATAAATATTGACATTAATATATTTTGAACTATGCAAGATATCTAAAAGAATCATATACAAAAATTTAAGGGTAAATTCCTTTTTCAATCCCTGAAATTTTCATAGAAATCCGTTAAGCCGTTTCCAACCGCATTGTTTAGAATTTTTTAGTCAATTTTAAATTTCTCAACACAACAGAATCAAAGTTTTTATTTAGTTCATTCAACAATTCATTACAAATTCGCCCCTTCTACATGTTCCCTTTCCACATTATTGTAATATCCAGTAATTAAAAACACTTTACATATTGAAATAATATACAGCGTACAAGTACACTGAAACAATTCAGTACAAACTTATTGATTTGTTTAAAAATTATTATATCCGGGTTATCTTCAAATACTGCTATAATTTAAACTTGGTTAAAATTATTAAAGTTAAAATTAATAATTATGAATTGTTTCATACCACAGTAACTTTAGGTAGGCGTATTAGTGAACACAAAAATTATTTACGGAGAGGAGAATGAAGCGGCCCCACTGAAAACTCTTTTTCCCGTTATTCTGAAGGGCGTGAGAATATACTCCGATAGCGCGACATACCTGATGCAGGATTTCTAGGATTTTTCCTGCATTTCTTTTAAGTAGGATCTTTAAACTATAGCCCTCGGCTACCTTCTCTACCTTCGACAGGCCTCCCCCATTTTCAATTATATTCCTATGGTATTAAAGGGGAGTGACCTGTTTCAGGATCACCCTCATGCAGCCTGTTACTCCCCCAGAAACGTAATAATACAAAAGAATAATGCATCTAGAAATGCCATTTCACATTTCCAATATTACGAACCATTAAAAAAATCTGAACAGAATTCGACGCATCACACATTTGAAGTGATAATAATCAGGTTTTGCTCTTGTGTTTTACTCATATATTTTTATTGATTGTAAATGTCGTACTATTACTCTTAACTAGTCTTAATAGTATAATCCTTACATACGTATAATGAAATCATAGGTAATATTTCTTCCCACTCTTATCAAATGAAACATAATTCCGGACACGTTGCTTCCTGGAGAACTAATAGTCTACTCAGATATTTTCAGACACATGATCCTTCAGATATTAATGAGATTGAAATACAACAGTCGATTAACGTAGTCTTTTTTCTAGATATGTGGATGTGGCCTTGCAAAGTAGCAACGAAACACATCAATGACGCGGCAGTTATTTTGTCTTAATTAAATTAATTTGAATATATTTGCTAAAGAATTAAAATTGTCGGGGAAATGAAATATTTTTTAACAATAATCAATCATTTGAGATTATTTTTAAAAAATTCTTTTAAAATGCACTTTGGATGCAAGAAATATTTATGAAATTCGATTCACTCAAGATACAGTTTTTTAAAAATATAATCATCATGCTTATCAAAGTTAAATGAAAATAAATTGTAAAACGAATTTCTTGCCAACAAAAATCAAAAAATGTGGATCACAATGGGACCAAGAGACCGATTAACAAATAGGGGTTTGTTGGGTTGCATATCCACTAACATTTGGAGAAGTTTACGTCCTGCGGGTTGCCTGATTGCAATCGAATTCACATTGATGGAAATTCACAGCAGCAGAAGTTTAGAACGCACAAGGGAACGTCTGAGATTTCCCCACGGATCACTGCTGTACGTCCAAAGTGCAGCACTCGCCTATACCTAAACACAAAATCTCTATAACAATGATAAACACAATAGGAAACTTTCTTTCAACAGCTTTGAAACAAATTTCTACCGTCTCTTCTAATGCGTATTCACTTAAGCGCGTGAAAATTCTCGTAAGAAACCTGGATCAGGTGCGCAAGTACGGTTAAACCTAATCAACACGTATCAAGTAACTTTAGGATTTATTTATAGGCCCTTATTTAAATTAACGCGGAACCACGTAGAAATTAATTCTTTTCACAAAAATAAGGCAAAGCCCTTATAATTACTGAAAAATAAAAATCGTTATGAAAACAGAAATATACTTACGTAATAGTTAAATTATAAAGGAGTAACGGATTTTAGAAAATAAGTGCAAAAACTGAATATCGTGAAAATTCAAGATAGAAGTAATTAAGAGAATATGTGACAGTATGTTTCACAAATATTTCCGCCTAATATTATCCGTCTAAAAAATTTTATTGGTTACATTAGTTGCCTTTTTAACTCGAAAGGATTAAACAAAAGTACTCGTGAGTTTGAATTAAGTATGATGCTATCGCGGTATTGATAACCCTTGAGCCTTAATACAACGTCGAAAAATATTATGTGCATCATTAACAATCTACATTTAAAAATAATTGTTAAAGTTAGCAAAACTAGCCGTTATTCTCCTAACTCAGAATTACCCTGTGCAAACTCGAGAAAGTTCGATTCAGTATTTAAATTTATTCCCATTAATGAAATGAGAACCAGGAATTTAATCAGTACGTGTCCTCCCAGCTTCTCTCATTTCTATCTCTATACTTTATTTTTTACAATCTCAAACTCACATCGAGCGCTGACATTTAAAATAAGAATTTTGGCACATATATTCATTACCTTTTCATTCAATCTACATTTTACGGTACACCGGATGAAAATTTAAATATAGGGGATTTGTATAAGGGTTGGTCAAAGTGGAAATGTAATAAAACAATCTGTATATGACGAAGTAACGAAATTCTTTTCTTATTAGAAAGACTCATTCGTTAATACCTCATACACAGCTTATTTTATCACATTTCAACATCGACCCGACCTTATTGGAATAATATGTAAATCATGTAAATATATAATTTTTTGGTATAAGAAAATTAAATAAATGTAGCTTAATAATGGTTTAAAGGCTTTTTTCTTTTTTTTCTACGCCCATTTATCACTTTTACGCTACCAGAATAACTCCGGACTATCAATTTCCATGACATATTCCGAACATGGAGTCGTAAGGTACAAGCGAATCACTCTTAAACCCAATTGCCTTCCCGGAATTGGAACCCGGGACCTCTGTGATTCAAGGCGGCCGAGATGACCGTCACACGACACGATACCTGGATCTAATCCGCACGAAATTACAACAGAATTATCTCAGTTCTACTTATGGAATGATTTTTTTAGAACTATAGGCTCTATTCAGTCTATCGTCAGTTAAATTTTTTTATTTGGAATTGAACATAATTTTTAATACAAGAGGAAGGTATTCTCTAAGAAGAGTTCATCTGTGAGAAACAAGAAAACCTCTCTAGTAATATTGAGCTATTTTGGAGCACTTTTTCAATTTTTATGATTATTCCCCCAGGTACTATTTTATTAATCTAATACCTCTCATTTTTAACTAAACTGGTTACGCTTATTCACATCGTATTTGCCATGTATGTGAACGTTTTCGATACCAGAGTGAATTATATCGTATGATTAATTTCAACAATGTAATATAACTTTCATTAGACCTATTCACAAAACTTATTCCTCCTCATCGGATTATAAAATAGGTCGTAGGTTTTTTCCTACCTCTTCAAACTAATCACATTTCAAGACAAGTTCCAAATTGCAAGTGAATTCTGATAAAAATATTTAAATTATTTTTGTGAGAGTAAGAGGCTACAGAAAGTGGCAACGCCTTTTTAATAGCACATGAAGGGAACTGAAAAAGGAGAATCCGGAAGGGAAGGCAGCAATATATTGACTAGGGCCCGCGGGCTATAGTTTAAGGATCCTACTTGTTATTCACCCGAAAGAGATGCAGGACAGGCCCCAGAAAATCTGCATAGGTAAATCGGGTTACTGAGTACCTGTCTCACGCCCTACCAAATGACCGGAGAGGAATTTGCTGTGCGGCCGCAGCATTCCCTTCTCCACGCCTAAACAACGTTAGGAAGCCGCACGTTCAAGGTCTGCGACTTCGAAATATAAACCTCTATCAGACGTATCCTTAAGATGCCCAAAAGACTGTTTATTATCTCCGTGTATTTATAAGACAATTTTGAAACTATATATGTGAATTTCAATGAGAAATTTGTTATACAATAAGAGTATTGTCATTTTACTGCTTTCTCGAGGTATATACGACAGTAAATAAACTAATTTCTCTTTTAGCTCTTAGTATGAAAAAATCTTACTAAATGCAGATGTGTGTGAAAAGGGCTTATATTTACGTGCATTTTACACGGGAATTTCTCTTGACAATTAGAACATAGCCGTTCTTAATTACCTTGACGTGTGAAACAATGAAGTGCCTGAAATTAAACGATTACACTTAGCAGTTTTACAAAGGAAATGTAAATGAGCGGAACTTACTGTATTATTCTCGGCATTTCTCGGGTCATCAATCACAAATTGAATGAAAAGACGAAGCACAGGTTCACTTCTTCATCATAAGTGTCGAGAGGCAAATTAATGAACAAGCACTATGCAGCTTGAATTTTTTTCCCATTTATAAGACATAATCATAAATGAGCATTACTTCAAGTAAATCGCAATGTAATTATCATCGCCTGAAAACTAAGTTACATTGTGAACACGATCAGAAATAAATTTCGGTTTACACTATTATAGTAGATGCATTAACGTTGAGAAAATTCAACATGCCTCTGATGCATACTCACTAACTGAAATATCATCACAGAAAAAAAGATCCCATTGATATGAAATGTGCTCGGACGGAAAATCGTATCGACGAGGAGTTTTTCTTTCGACCAAGCAGAATGGTCTTATATAACTAAATTAAGTAAGCTGTGTCATTCGTTCTTCGCTACGTCGGCATTGCTCGCTGATTGCAAACTCGGCTTACAACATTGGCGAATTGAAAACTAAATTGCAGCCCCCTTCATATCGCGACTTGACAGAGAAATTGAAATGCAAGGGAGCAGAAAGTAATTTACAAGCTGGAAGAAGCGGGTACATGCAGAAATACTAGAACCACGTGTTTTTATTTACAAAAACATATCACGCACTTATGTCCACTTGAATTTAATATCCCAGTATGAAAATTTCACAATTAAATAAAGTAAAATTGTTACGTTGTAATACAACAATAAGAGACGGCTTATTATCACCTTCAGACAGCAATGGCGTGGAAAATCTCTAGACCACAGATGCGACCGACGCTATCTGAGTTGCAGACGGACGATTTTCGTATTCGACGCAGATTCAATAAAATTGGACAATTCTAGACAACATGCCGCTTTTACGACCACCAGGGACGTGTAGGACTCCAGATGAAACTGTTCCAGTAATCTGCATTTTACAGAGTAGTTACAATTTGAGGGACTGATCTGTCACTTTGTAGAGCTTTTTTCATACTGAACTGTTGGTAAAATCACGAAAATGACTAGCAAACATTTTAGAGTACAATTGAAAGACTTTTGAAATTTTCTGAGTGAAATAAAGAGAATGATAAGAATTTCAATTTCCAATATGTAGCACTGAGAATCGGGTTAAATAGCCCTTTAGTGACCAACCCACGATTACTTTGCCGTAGGGGGTGCGAAATTTTACAATTTTTGGTCAGTTTTGCATTAGTGACCATTTAGACTGTGATGAATTAATTTATCTGTAATTGACTCTGAAAATATACCGACCGATTACAACAGTGTTTGCTGTTTGTATTCTTATTTTCAGTTGAACTGGAGGTAGATAGTCCGGTATTGACATACGTATTTGAACACTAATCAACCTACTTTAACATCCTGTCAGTTAAAAATAACTCAATGTTGGCATTTCAATTTAACGATAACATTTTTTTTAAATATTCATTTTTAAATGAATATATTTACAAATTTAAAAGTAAAATTAATTTATCTTCAATATTTTTATCAAATTTATTATGACTTCCATTGGTTTCATTGAGCTTCAATATGGTTCGTAAGGGTATCAAATTAGATACCAACATATAACAAGAAACTTTTCCCGGATATTATTTAATTTATATTTTACTCTGCTTCTGTGATCTATCACAGTAATAAAACGTATTTATGAGAGCAATTAAAATTTATGCATTTACACACAATTATTTCTGAAACATCTTTTAAAAGTACTGTAGGAATATGTATATGTACTAAATGTTATAAAATATTTGCTACTTTTTAATGTTAATAAAATATTTATGTCATCTGTTTAGTCAGATGAAAACAATTGTAGTAAACGTATAAATATTCATTACGTAATAAAATAAATTCGAAAACATTGTTTTGAACGTTCACTACACGAAAATGATTTTTTTAAATCACAAGTCTTAAAAATTGTTTTTTAATTTACACATTGCACAAATTCAACCTTGATGTCAATGTGTAACGCGATTTTGTAGATAAATTATGATAAATAATATATTCACATTGAAACTAACATACAGCTGAGGCAAGAGATTAATTACATAATAATGGACAGATATTAAAAGTATCATTATTGAAAACCGGAACAAAGATGCAATCAATAAGTAAATAGCACAATAACCTTTAGTAAAAAAATAAATATAAACCTTTATTATACTGCATTATGCGACGTTCCGTTCCTTAAATCTGAATTTTTGATTTATCGAGAAATAAGAAATGATGAAAATTTACATGAGCATGTTGTAATGCAAAGGAGACTCATTGCTTTGCGACATGAACATAAAACTTTTCATCCTTTTTGATTTGTTGATTCCAGTTTAAATCACTACATATGGGGTTCCACATTTTAGTAACGAGACGTTGAGTAGTACAGTTATTTAATGCAAGTCTATAATAAAATTCATTAGGACGAATATGCTGTAGTACTATTTATTTATTTCTGATATTGTAACTAACAAACAAAGAATCATATAATAAAATAAATTTGTATTCAAGAATTGAAGCTTGAGAAAAAAATTCGATCAATTTTGATGCCTTAAAAAACTAATACATATCAGAAGTATTTTAAAAATGTTGTGATAGTCAAATAATATGTAATACAAAAATCTCATTGATCATAACGTATTCTGATTAGAGGGATATTTAAAACACCATTTATACTGTTAATTGAGTTGACTAACTGTTATTTTATTGAAGTAGTGAGAAAAATCGTTTTTTGTAATTAATCTGCGAAGATAATATAAATGTATGAGTTATTGGCAAAGACACGTGAATACTGTGTTACTATAGAAAACCAGCCCCCAGGCATAGGAAGGGCGTTGGACAATTACGGAGAGCCCGAGGGAAGTAGCAACAATGTGGATTTCTTAAAAATTACACGTTTCTAAAAATGTGTCAATTAGTGTTTAATGCGATATTAAAATAGATTCATTAAATAGCTGTAATATATTTTTCGTTTAATTTAACCTTCGATGCATTCGTTTTACCTATGATGCGTTCATTTGTGTTTAGAGCTTGTGAGAGACCCAAACTATTACGTTGGAAGTAGTACATGCTGCTGCAGAAGAGCTCTTAGTTTAAAAATTCACATCGGGCATTTTTGTCATTAAGATTATAAAAAAAGATGATTCTGTTAGCGAAAACCTTCATATTGGAACGCATTAGATATTTACGACCCATTAGTAATTTCTTTAATATGTTAGACGATGACGTGTGAGAATAGACATTAAGACATACGCAAACAAGTGAGAACCATAAATTTTTCGGACACTCATCAACGATTCCCTAGTCGAATCATGTTAGCAGTGTGGCACATTCGTGTACCTGATTTATAATTTCCCCCACGTTAAGTACAAAATATAATTAAAACCAAGTGCCCGAAATCGTTAATCTCTCATACATTTGAATAACGTACAATTCAGAGATTTCTCGGGAATCTAGTAAAAACAACTTAACAGCTCAGTCCACGTGAGTAACGGGATGTCGTTTCTCAGAGGTTTGGAACGTTGTATAAAAGCTGTTATTTTTGATTTTTTTTGATGATAACATTTTAAAAGTAGGAGACTAGGATACCGAACGATCAGAGACATAACTCTTTCGGCGAAGGAGTGGCAGCAACCAACTCTGCCAGATTGGACGAGGAGAAGGAGAAGGCGGTCTTTCCTCTTTTCATTTAGACGTCATTCACTAGAAAGTATTTCACAACAAAGCTAAAAGTTATGTTATAAAAACCTGCGATTTCTTCATTCGTTATGTTTCTTAAAATTGGAATTAAAATAACATTTTTGATGTTGTTATACAACCATAAAGATAAGACTTAATATTTTGCATCTCAAAGCGGTTTTTCGAACTTTCCATTAAAATGTAAAATATATTAATTAAAATAATTTTTAAAATATTGTAATTTAAAATAATTTGTAAATTAATTCTTTTTATAATTTCGCAAAAAAAGATCATATCATGTCTGTAAGAACTTGGGAGTCAGTAGTGTATAAAAATTAATAGATTTCCTTTTTGTATTTCACGTTTGTTACCGCAAAAATACAAAATTAAATAAGTGTCAAGAATCTCATTTATTTATTCTCCAATTGAACAAATTAAGACTAAGTAGTTTTTTTAAGTGCCACCCAAGGAAATAATACCGGCAAATAAATGTATTTTAAGTTTCATTAAGTAAAAGTAAAGTGAAGCATTGGGATCGAGAAGCCACTATAAGTATTCGAAACGTGTTGCATGCACGTTTACGTAGTTGCTATCAATCACGCACGAGCGTACTGGCCGTCGCGGGCATTAGTATGCTCCTGTAGTCGGTTTCTTTCAGAAACACAGCCAAGCATTCCCCGGAACGTGTTGAAGAAAAGGCAAAGGTCACAAATCGGAAGCTGCCACACCCCCTGAAGGACGCAAAGATTTCCTATCCGAGTTGGCAAGTCTGGCAGCCCGCCAGGTAGAGCCATGCCCGTGCCCATATTAAAACTCACGCCGCTCCACAGCCGTTACAACTTGGAGTAGGAGAGGTAATTAGCAGACTCGCATCCCGCACCATCCACAATCGAAAAAAAATTCACTTAGTGTTTCTTATTACATTAAGCAGAGCAGCGTTAGTTCGATCTGCAGCTCACAAACTGCAAATATTATCATACTCGCAGATTCGCACATAACACGCACTAAATTTCTGATGACGAACATTTATACGTAAAAACGTTAACGCACACATTAATTATTTATGTCACGCATAATGGCATTGTTAACGACGTTGTATTAACGCATAACTTTTTAAAGTATTTATATCCTGCCATCTAATAATCCACCATCCTTCTTTATCCCCTGACTCCAAGTATTACTTTTGAAGCTCTCGGTTTTGCAGAAAAATCTGTTTTATTAATGATTTTGTGAATAATTCTACTGGATACGAGTATTGTTTGCCTACAGTAGTTTCAGCTACCGTTTCTGATTCAACTTCACTACTTAAAGCACAATAAATACTTTGATTAAAATGGCGACATCTAGGAATAATCACAGTAATATATTCTCGATCTTAAAATAAAATAAATTCAAGTCTCCGACGGTAACATTTTTAATCATATTCACAGCAAACATACTATGACATATGTATTGTAACATGAAGTTACGGCTCCGTCCCTAATAGGAGCCAAGCCACTGAAGTCTCGTTTGTTGTCGGCCTTTTTGAAAGAAGCCGACAGAGGAAGGAACTGTTGAGTAGGCGCACCACGAGCGCGGAATGGTGACAGTACACGGAAATCTTGTATAGTTGACGACGAGCCATAATGGAGTAAAGAAAAGTTGCGGCCGTAAGTTTATATGTCGGGTCTTGAACACGCTAGCCGAATAAAGGTAGTGAGGCGCCACCAGGGATTAGTGATTTGTAATTTGATAGTTCACGGTACGGCGGAAACAGATGTTAGAATTATGTGTATGACCACGACCTGAGTTTAAATAAAACTCTTTTGGTGATTTTCCTTGGTAAAATTAACTAGCGCCCAATTAATATAAGGAAACAAGTGATCTACGTTGGAGCAGAGCCGAGTATAGTAACAGTGGCATCGCCGAACTGTTACGGTATACATATAAATATATATATAATGTGTTAGACTGATAATACATTAGAAAAAACAAGTGCTTAAATAGCCCTACCGTAGAATAAGCAACGTAATCAATTCACCATGAAGATTACACACGTGGAATTGCCACAACTTCCAAAGTGCGTAAGTCATTTAATAGGAAAGGTAAAGCACATCATGTCATTCAGGAGAAAAGAGGCTTTTCAAGACGACCAGGTGACCTTTTACTGGTTGATAAGGAAAAGATTATATATTATATAAAGTAACAAAGATAATTAATAAATAATACAAAATAAGCAGCTTCAAATTAAAAATTCTTACGAGATTCTGTAATATCATGTTCAGAATAGTTTTAATTAATAAACTAAGGATGGTCCGAAAGTTTAATTTAAATTATTCTATTTCTGACTTCTGCATTTTATTTATAATACTAATTCAGATTAAAGTAATTACATTAATATTTTGTAATTCGTTTGTTTTGCATAAAAACTTATTGGTAGGTACAATGAAAGTTAGTTGCAAAATGCGAGTTGTAATACTACGGAAACGGAAGCTTTTGAAAAAGAAAAGACGCAGATTTTTAGAAAATTTTAGATGTCTACCCTTTAAAAGTCATAAAACTTTAAGGGTAACCAACTCTTCTATTATCATGAAATATTTCCTCAACATTTAACCACATTTCTCTTAGCCTCCTTTTCATTTGTGTTTGTACGGAGACTACTAAGTTAAAGTATCCTTTATTCGTTTACCGGTGTCGCGTCAAGAAGGACACAGTTTGTTGTGACTCGTCGGTTTGTTCCTATTGGTGCCAGTTTGACATGATATTCATGATAAACATTTATTTTTGAACTCGTTCGTTTTGTATAGTACGGAATAATCAAAGTTGTATAACGTTGACTAACGAAACGCTTGTTAAATATTTCGTAACTGCAGATTTTGGCATGGGTAGAATCTTCTCCAATATTTTCACTAAATTTAATATTATTACGTTTTTTAGTTTTTCTGTAAATTCATCACATTTTACAAAAGAAAAAAAATTGCAGAGGCACAGTTGTAATGGCCTTAATGGCATCATCACTAATTCTATGTAATATTCGTATTAAATATTTTCTTTATCAAACAAATAATTTATTAATTTTACCAAAAATGGATTATTAGAGTAAAAGAAAGAGGTTTAGTGACTTTTACCTTCCTCTGGCGTAACGTGGCGCTGCCAAAATGATTCCTAATTGAAGTAGCGATACCATAAAGCCGGTATGCCATTACGCATATATTTTGTCAACAGCAGCTAGTCACAAGACTATGACATAAAATTTTATCGTTGTAGTCGGTGTTGCGGCCACGATGCCGGCGATAAATCACACGCCTTTTGTGATTCGTGCGAGAAAACGCGCTGTGGAACAATACAAGCCAGCCAGATACCAGCACTGCGCCACGCTGGACCATCAAAAATCATACAAGCCCACTGTAAATTAAATGACAGTTACCACTGGAATAAAACAGTTTCGATCTACGAGCATCACTTGATGGAAAAATAATACGTATCGTTTAGCAAGAAAATAAAAAACTATCTGGATATATGGAGATTGCTTAGTAAAAAAATATATATAAAATAAGCATATATTACAAAACGAAGTAGAATAAACTAATATAAAATACATACATAACACACCAACATGGATTTTCTACTGAAAATAAAGACAAGTTCCGGAAGTTGATATATGAAAATGGAACACTCCAAAAAAACTCTGTTGAAACTAATCATTTCAAAGGAATTTCAATTAATTTTAATCAAAATTAAATAAGGTTCACATGGTTGAAATGATTACTCAACGTTTGATAGAACAACCAATGTATGCAACTAATAAATAATAAAAAGGGTTTGGTGAAATAATAACAAACAGACTCCGCTTTATCAGTATCATTCACTCAGAAATTAATAGTAAGTATTCAGCATTAACTAACACGCTTTCTCTTGAAATTTCATTCCTTCGGCATACTCAGGTCCCAAATTGAGGAGAGGTACAAGTACGAGTGAATGTTCAATAATTTACAATTTCTTTATATTTCGATATAAGACAGTTTATTTCTAATTGTCTCGAAATAAACCATTTATATGTAATGGTCTAATAATTATTAATCATTGTTTTATCGTCCTTCAGTAGCGCAAAATTGCGAAGATCATATCACTATTTATTGAATCCAAGCTCACATTTTGAACAAAATGTCACGCAAAAGGTATAAACACATACCGATGGTCGGTGGCACGGCCGTTACTGTGTTTCATCACAAAGTAATGAATATGGGAGGTTTTTTTCCTGGAATTTGCATCTCCCAACGGCTGTTTTATTATATATATAAAGCGCACCAAACGCCAGAATACTAGTATTTGATTCATAATACATTTATATGATGTCTTGGCAGTCTTAATATTACGGGGATTTTGAACACTGCCAAGGCACTCAAAATTTAGCCATGTCAATTCAGGGAGAAGAATTATTTACTTGCTAACTGCTGAAACTTATGTAAAACCAAATTACATACTGGCATAAACAGGGTCGGCTCTATACGGTAGTTATATTAGGCGACTGCCTACGACGGCAAAATTTAGGAGGGGCAAGAAATGTATCCAGAATGTCAAGAAATGTTAATGCTATGATAAATAGACTGTCTTCCTTCACTTTTATGAAACAGAGACATTCCAGTTCATTACTTCCATTAAAATTGGGTAAAAAACTTAAAGCATTGCTTTAAGGACTTTATTTAAGTCTGCAACTACTCTTGCTACCGGCTAATGTTTCTAAGAAATGATTTTACCCGCCATTTAACCAGTATTCCACTATTATTTTATTTCTACCGACGATATAGCCTTTCCATATTTAAAAATAATCACTTATTATTTAAAATCCATTCCACTGAGTAATAAATTAGATCTGAAAAGTTATTACAATTTCTCAGAATATATACTTCGAAACGGGATTGTTTCCTTTAGGTTTTGACTTTGAATATTATTAATTTTTTCTTAAATTTTTCAAGTGCACACTTATACTATCTCTGAAAATAGTAGGTAGGTCTACCAGTTTTAAAGTGTAAGTTCATTGCAGTTGGCTCATTGCAAATATAACTTTTCTTTTCAACTATTAGAATTATTGTCTTATTTTAACTGCCCTTTTTACTGATTGATATCGTTCTTCTGTAATTCATTTCATTAAAATAATTTAATGTTTTTTATGCATTTTCGGGTTTGCCTACGGCAAAGAAGAAAGCACAAAGTAAATAATTCGACGTTCTATGTATGTAGACCTACACAGGCATCATTCCTATTTGAATAAAATATGAATTACAGTGTAAATAAAAAATATATATTCGATACGAAGAGCCACAAATTAAAACACATTTTTTAATTTAAAACAACTATAGAGCTTTTGCTATTATTACTAAAGATATCGGGGATGATGACAGTCGTAGAAGAATTTATTAATACATCACTGTTTTATTGAATTGGGGGGGGGGGTGTATTAGTGTAGTTAATACGAGTATTGCTGATCAGCCAGGCTGGATACATGGCCCGATTCTGTTCGAAAGGGAATCATATAGCTTTCCACCGTCTCCTGAGGAAAGTCTGCCCAGAGCTATCGTAACTGACCCTCGATATGCTACAAATTGGCACTGGGTCAGAGTTGACGTATGAGCCGATCCCAGACATGTTCAATTATGGAAAGATCTGTCGACCGGACCGGCCTCAGGAGGGCGCACGTTGCCCTGTTGAAAGACTGCCACTGCTCTGTCTGGTTCAAATGTAACCACTGTATGTCCCCGCGTTGGGCAATTGGACGATACCATTACCAGACCTAACGCAAGCCCCCAATATAGTCCCTCAGGTGTCTGTAAGGTCAACGTTCAATGGCCAGGGTTTCCTGGTGCTGCTTCATTAGTCGTAACACAACAGCTCTTAGTAATACCATTAATGCAGCAGTTCTCGATCTTCCTGTCACAGCCAGTTCAAAGCCCTTATCGATAGTTTATGTAATACGAACTTCGCTCAACTGAAGCCATTCCTCCTTCAGGGTATATTGTCAGTCACCTTACGTGACCACTTTGAGACAATTGCTACGTTGCTTCTTCAGATTGAAGAAGTAATTAGGAAATTAAACTCTGAAGACGGAAAAGGAAATAAAACCAACTTCCCTTTAAACCGGGCTTTGCCAATAATTGAAGAAGATGTCAAGTACATGGGCGCATGAAGAAATATCGAAGTTCTCAGCGACTCGCAGACGCCGGATTTTACTGCAGTCGGAGAATCTCGAATAAACTCTAATTCAAACTTGCTTTACAATATATCGTAATTATTATGACTTAACTTATGTAACAGAATAATAAAATAACAGGACATTTACAATTTTGATGAAAGAAGAAGTTGAAAATTTCAAGGCCAACTTTAATAACAACTTGTTCAACTTCGGACCTTTTCGTCATGAAAAGACACTTATACTTGCAGTGACGACAAACACTGTGCTCTTACTGTGATATTGTTTTTGTAATGCAAATTCCTATTAAATAATTAGTTATAAATCCCTGGTTAGAAAATACAATTTTAATTAAATTGGAAATAATAAATGCAATATTCAGTAAGCCAGAAAGCATTTATTTACTTTTTTCCATGCTTGAAAACATTCACAACGTTTAATTCATAAATTCAGGAACTTATGAAATCAAAAATATCTTGAATTCATAAGTTAAAGAATAAATTTTATTGATTTGAATTGAGGTCGTAACGAAATTGTAAAAAAAAATAAGCGATGAAACGTTGATATTTGTTTTCAAGCCCGATAGAACTTGAAATACTTAAATATTTTTTGACTTACTGGATATTGCATTCATATTATGTACAAAATTATCAGATATAATAAAAAAATTAAAACAGTAGACCTCCACTTCACGCTTTATTATAATCGTAGTAGAACATGAAAATTAAAAATATAGTTCTCCTAAATAAATTATGAATAGTGTTTTTCCTTTTCAAATTTGAACTAACTACTGAAAAGAAACGATAGGACGGTGTGTGCCAGTACAAAGCTGCAACGTACAAATATAAAGGTTGGAAACTATGGTTTCATTGCATATTGGGGGGAAGGGACGGGATTAACATTCACGGAAAGAAAGATACTAAGCTGCGAATTAAACAGCCAACACTAACAGTCTCCCCACAGATTTGCACGTACTAGCGCAATGTAGTGGGGACTTCTACTTTCCACTGCTCACATTTCCAGACTTTGATTCACGCAAACATCCGGGAGAAACAATTCCGTGCATGAATGGATGTGAGTGTCTCTTAGCATCCGTATAACACTTAAAATATTTCTAACTTCTCGTCTATTTTTTTTTTCAGGTTGTAACATTACATACGCCATTCATTCGCTTTTCAGCTTTCAAAAAGTACAGAATTGTATTGAATAAAAAATAAGGAAGAGACTTGAAAGGGAAAGAGTTTAAGCAATTAATTCGGAGAACTGAGTTAAAATTCCTATTGGAAACTATTCCCAATATTAAACTACAGTAACTTAATTATTCAAATTTGCTCAACTGTTCAAATGTTTTTAAAATCTTAAGTCGATAAGTTTTATATAATCAAGTTATAATAGTAGTTCACCTCTTCCATTCCAACTTAAAACTTCCAGCACGATTGTATTTTACTGACATTAAATCCATTCCTCAAATAACCGTCAAGGAAAATACATAGCATTTGCCAGCCTACCAGTCGCCGATTCAATTAACATTATCAACGCACTACATATTTTAATTATGATATTCCAGTAACACAAATTGTGACTATTTATCTCACGGAGTATTTCTGTAGTTGTGTATTTGCCTCAAGCCGTGAAAAATGGTGAGATTAAATTTATTATCTTTCACATCTACATAATTAGAAATCAAAGCAATTGCTTTTGTATCCAAACAAATACCCTCAAGGAACTATAATAATTCAAAATAATTGAAATGGTGAGGTTATATTTGTATAAAATCAATAGATACATAGATATGCGAAGCCATAAAATTTGCCTCAAATTCCGTATTTTTGTTTGTTGCGTATTTAACGGGTAAAGCCTTATGTTTGTATGGAACTAAAATTTTCGTAAATAGAAGTTGATCTAGGGAGAAGACATGGCGGTTGAAGCGACATTTGAATTGTGAATATTATCTGGTGCTTGCAGTCACATCTCGGCTTTCTAAATGGCTAATTGCAGTAATTACCGTAATAAAAGTCGGTATATTTAACCTTTATTAAATGCCGAGAGTGCCGCTACTGAATGGGAAGCGATGTATCTCGTGGATTATTCCTCCAATACACCTATTACCTTCATCCGCAGTCGACAATCATCATAATCACGGCGATATTCAGAGAAACTGAATTGTAATCATCGTCACCATGAATGTTCCAGTAAACCGATGACTGGCACAATACGGAGATCTCAATAAAAATAGTCAGAGTACGATGGATGCACCATGCTAACTAAGTGATCAAATATTAGGCCACGCCTTAAGTCATCACGGAAGTAATGAAGGAAGTTATTATAAAAAATGGATACCCAATTTCAGTCTTCGTTTATTGACATAATATCAATGTCAGTCATATATTTCTCTCATGGAGAGAAATATATAAGTGACATTGAATTTTATAACATTATGTAAATAAACGAAGACTGAAATTGGGTATCCATTCTTTTATATTAACTTATAAAATAAAGTCGTTACATCATCAGTACTTAGTAATGAGAGAAGTATTAAACGATGATAGGAAATTCATACAATCGCATAATACAACTACATATTAATCGTACAAAACGGAAACTACAGAAGACTGAAACATTGCTTGAAACAAGAAAATCGCTTATGAAATATGTAATTATGATCGCCCTTTTAATAATTTCCAAAAACTTCTTCACCGAAAGTCATTAGAATCTTCTTCCTTGGCTCTACAGCCCATTTAGTGCCTCGGCCTACTTGGTCGACTGCGTACCGTCATCTTACATCACACACTCCGGATTTGTAGTGACACGTGGTCAGCGTATCGATTCTCCAGCAGAATTAATCCCAGTCTCCTTGACCAAGTCCATGGCAGGATTCAAACCAGGTACCTCCATTTGGTGAGGCAGCGACGCTAGCCACTAGGCCACAGGAGGTCGGAAAAGCAGTCCCTAGACGGTTCAAATTATAATTGTGCATCTTTCCTGCCGTCTATTTTTCAAATATAAAGGTTCTGCATTGTATTATATGAATCGAACGGTTTTAAATAATTACAATGTCAAGAAGGCAGCCTTTGGTGTGTCATTAATGTCAATGTGGGCAAAGTGATCGCAGATAGACTAAAGTTATCGGGTATTTTTTTTGCCTCTTGATCTATCATAGGATGCTAAAGTATACAATAAGGCAACCAATAAAACAAAGTTTCTGCAGTTCGTTGAAATTGGAAAAGAACGCATTATACTAGAACTAATTCTTTACTAATATCCTTCAGAAAAACAAGCGCTTAAGGTATAGTATCGATTCAAGTTTTTCTTTACGTTTCTACTCACCGAAACAATACTTCATTGGTCTGGATCAGCTTCATCATATTATTGTACAATAATGTGGGCCATTACGCACTGATTTTGAGAAATTCAGAAATAATAACCAAATTATTGTCACCCAATATTTTGCTTTAAGTAAAGAATTTTCCAATATTCAGAGTCTTCTTTTTTATAAATGGTCAAGAACTATTTGATACGGATTATAAGTCTATATCTTCGAACTTCGCTTAACCCGAGCGGCCGGCTTTTAGGTATAAGACATGATATCGGTAATTGCAGCGTCGCTTTGAGAGACTTTGTATCGACATTTCCACTCGATTGAGAGCAAATCAACCGGCGAGCTTTAACCGAGCATCAAAAGTCGCTTGTTGTTCACTTACGCAACAGTATAGAGGGTATGATTAAAACACGGACTGTACAAAAACGTTCTTCCGTAAATAAATTAGTTCCTAAGAATGTCGGTTGGGTGGTCACTTGGGGCATAAACCTAACGTTTCAAAGATCTTGACAGAAATGATGACGTAATTAGAATTTTATCATTTTTTCTGTTCCATGAGGAATGAATATAAATCCAGTTTTGTAAAAAAACCTAATGAATATAGAATAATGGCAAACAAAGTTTAATGACTCAAAGAAAGAATATATTTATCTTAAAACTTAAGTACAAACCATAAACCATAAAATACTAGGCCCTGTAGCACTATATACTACAGAAATCGAAATTATTACATTCAATTTTCGCGATTAACCCTCGTTGATCTCGCTTTTGGACGACATTCTCGGTATTTTCCGCAGGTGAAACCAACGGCTCTCCTCCTGGATCTACAGAATTGCTAAGGCATCCACGAAAAAAAACCGTCGTCAAGTCTTGGAGGTGGTGAAACACGCTCTTCAGTCTGAGCGTCTCTCGCTTCCTCTTTCCTGTTTGTCATTATTTGACATCTCCAGTTTTCTTCCTTATTGACTCCTCATAATTTTACTTCTTGGCCTCGTTCCTTAAATAAGGCGTGCCAAAATATTACCTATCTAAGGTAGATGTGCCTCTTTATCCAACAATTCTCATCTCAAGTCTCCCAGTAGTCTGGAAAATTTATAGGTTCTTCATGGTTTATCGTGCCAGTCTCATGCTCCTGCGTCGGTTAATTATTTTCACTTAAGTCACACCCTAAATTATACCAGAGAAAGTGGTTATTTCAACATTTTCACGGCTTCGTCTCTTTGGATGTCAGGTCAGTCCAGTACACCGTTCAATGCGCTCATAGTCTATCGATATTATCATCAATAATATTCACAATTATAAATGAAGTAATTAAATTAAAACAAGAAGAATGGCCAAAAGTCAAAAATGGACTAATTTAATTTGAATTCATTTCGTTCCTCTACTTTAGGGACCTCCTCAGTTCTTTCTACAATTTCTTTTATATAACTAAATGTACGTAGTTTAATATAAATTAATAAATAAACCTGGTATATTGTAGGTACTTTCAATTAACCTAATTGAATCTACGTTCTGTACGCTGAACACATTATATTTTCACTTTTTCTGCACATTCACCTATTTTAACCCCACGTACGATATCTGACGCACCATGAATTTCACAGACGGTAAATATAATTTCTCGCAATAATGTAAAATTATAGACAGAAAGATACATAGAACGGTAATGTGGTATGATGCAACAGTATAAAACCCTCAAATATACTTTTTCAGAGAAATATGTATTCATTATAATACAAAATAATTATTCTTGTCTCAACTTTATAAATTAATTTACGTTTTATAATTGCATCTGCGAAACGAACTTGATAGCTGCACATAAAAATTGTCATAAAGCGTCCAATTGAGGCAAATTAAGGATACAGTCTGATTCATAAACGTAGGCCACACATGCTTTCCGCCAACTCGCCGCATTCAAGCATACCAAGCAAACTAAATATTAAACAGCAGCATCGCTTAAATAAATTAGGCAGCTTTTCTGGCTCGCTGCAGTTGCGGCGAATCTTCGCCAGTGGTTGTGTATCTCTGTGAACTACGTAGTCTATTATGGTAAACAATTAAAATTTAAAATTATCATAAATTACTGTTATGCTGTAATTTAGGCAAATTTTTACAACACACATTTCCATGATCTCGGATGTGTTCTAGAATTAACATATTTATTGTTTTGTAAAATATATTTATTTTATGCGGCTCAAAGGTTTCATGAATTTGTTTTTTCTTATTTTGTATACATCCACGACTTCAAGACCGCATAAACCAGAAAATAAGCATAACAAAATGTATCCTTACCTGATGAATAAAAAAGATTTGAATAGTAGTCACAATTTAAAACTCACTCTATCCATTTTCCAAACCATTTTTCAAATAATATTTAAAATATAACATTATTTGTATAATGAAAAATATAAAACAAGAACACAGAAACACCACTTACAGATATGCAGTAGTCCTGTAAAAAAGGAGTCTTTAGATCACTAGCTTACAGCAATATTAATATTTTTTTTCTAAATACTTGCTGCAGTGCCATTTTCTAGGAAAACTACGCTCCGTCAATCGGAAGTGGGTGAAACAAGTAACAAGAGACCGGCCAACGTGACGCATGTTTTCTAGTTTCCCTGCAATAGTTTTGAGGATAATGCCTGGTAAGATCCTTAGATTATAGTGGGGTCTATGGCTAACCCTTGGCTGTCTAGATCTCCTTTCTACGTCCCCTCCTCTGATATTATTCATGCGCTAACAACTCTCATCCTCAGATGAGGTGGGAACATTTTGATCTTACGTGACAGCAGTTGCGGTCATGTCACGTGGGAGGTAACAAGTTGGATTCTGTCGAAACTACCTACCTGTAAATAAGGGCACGATTAACTTACGTCAGCAACGGAGAAATTAACATATCCACTGATATATCAATGCCCTTTGTAGACAATTTTAACTATATTGAACCCAGAAAATTACAAACAAAAATTTTATCTATTTTTATAGTGACAGCGGCAGTGAATGTTTTGTAAGCAATTCTCAAAGCGAGTCTAATTATAGTGATGAGGCTATCAATAACATCTCATTACGTCTTAAGAAAAGAATAATCATACCTAGCAAATTTTCAAGTAAAAACGAAAGACGATAATTGTATTGTAATCGAGAGTTATTTTGATAGTGTCAATGGTAAGATTCTTTTACCCTTATCAGTCGCCAAATTTTTGGAAATGTTCAGCATCCTATTGACTGACAAGTCTGAACTGAAATTATAACGATAACGCAAACAAGACTAAATGAGAATAAGCATTTTGCAAAGACTGTATTATCTGCCATAACAACTTGGGAAAAATAGAAAAACGTTCCAAATGAGTAAGTGCTTGCTTTTCTTGGTGTGAATATTTAAGGGATATAATAATAATACTTTTCCAAAGACTTCACGTAAAGTATTCCATTTTTCGCTACAATTTTAAGAGAAAACATGTTTCTCCCTATTTTTATACTCTCCGAAAATAATTGCAACTTAGTAAGAATCATGTATAAAACTGTAGCGTCCTACCATGTGTCAGAAACAAAAAAAATAGCAATTACTATTAGACCTCAAATTTTCTTAAATGTTCGTTTTTTATGTGATTTCTTTTGTGGGTTGATTAAATAATACCGTGGCTTCTTTGCAATTTTTATATCGAGACGCGCACCACAAGGTGTAAAAAATGTGTTTAAAGATTTTAGATTTTTATAAAATTTGTAAATATATTGAATAATTTATCGGCTAATGTACAATGTACAAAAAGAATTGTCTAGGAACAGAAGAATATGGCCCCGGAGGCCGAAAGCTACTGTGACGATCAACGATGAAATGATGTAAGATATATACTTTATGCAAGAGGGCTGTAGTGCAAAATCAGTAAAATAATAATTCGTGGGTTGTACCATTAATGGACGACCTTAGTGACCGATAAAAGTTAAATCGTTACGGACTTGGGAAGAAAAATATAGTGTAAGAGTTGTCCTGTGATCCCAATAGGTAAGTCGGCCAGCTGCCTCCTAAATCTTGTAGAGACACGGAGAAGAGAATCCTGCGACCCCGTAGCAAACTCCTCTCCCATCATTCAGAAGGGTGTACCGAATATCCCTGATGCGGGTTTTCTAGGTGAATTACTTGCCCTAGGCACCCCTTGGCTACCTTGGTCGTCCTTCCTTATTCAATTTCCTTTCTAAGTTATTAAAAGGGAGTTGCCTGTTTATGAATCACCTCCATGCACCAAATTAGCCAAAAATAAGTTCTTCTTCCTTGGCTCTGTTGCCCATTCTGGAACTTGGCCTACCGGGTCGACCACGGGCTCTCATTTTGCATGACACATTCCGAATTTGGAGTGATACGTGGTCAGCGTATCCATCCTCCAGCAGTCTTAACCTGGTCTCTGTGACCATGACGACACAAACATCCAATCCCACGCCAGGATTCGAAGCCGGGACCTGTGTGTCGTGAGCGACGCTAACCACTACACCACAGAAGGTCAGCCAAAAATGTTATTGTACTATTATTATTCACTAATACTATATTCCTTAAACAACTATATTTGGTTAATTTTCAATACTGAAGATCAAATTGGTTTTAGGGCAGGCAGGTCATGTATCGATATTATCTTCAGTATTAGGCAGGTCAAGGACAAGCTAGAAATCCATCTTATATACACTGATTTACTGAAACATAACGGCGTTCCACTATTATGGTCAGTGATGTAAAATCAGCAAAAAAAGAACTTATATTAATGCCATAAAAATTAAATATACAGGAAATTTAAGTAGGGTTAGAGTTGGAAACATGGATTCATCAGAATTCCACATAAATAAAGGATTGAGACAAGGGTGCTCTGTATAACCCTTACACTTTTAAAAATATATTTGAATGATGAACTCAAAAATTAGCGAAATAAATTCCACAGCATGGGAATACCCATAAATGGCGACACCCTGTATACTTTGAACAGGTTATATTCACAATATCTTTTTGATGATGACGTAGACTACATGCAAAGAAAATTGAATGAGGAATATCTGAAATGCGGCTTACAAATAAATTTTGTTAAATCGAGTAGATGGTAGTCGGAGGCACATGAAGTGAATTAGAAATGACGTAAGAGTAGTAAAGTGTTGCACAACATATAAATACTTAGCAACAAATACTTCCGAGAAGGTGGAAACGAGTAGGAGAAAATATACAGAAAATAATTAAGCAGAAAATATCAAAGGGCAGAGTTTCATCACGATAGATACACTCAATTATATTGAATGAAAATATAACGAGAAATGAGAAAATAACTTACAAAACGATAGTGGAGACTATTGCACAATATGATCTGAGGTTTGGTAAATAACAAAGGAAAATGAAGGAAAGTTAAGATCAGTAAATATTTTGGAAAATAGAATGTAGGAGGTTGAATTGGTTATGGACATTTGATACGAATGCCAGACGAACGGTGTCCATTAAGAATATTCCACTAGCATCCCCCAAAACGATAGAAAAAAGACCTAAATTCACAAAGAATGAAGGAGTGCTACAAGCAATGCAGGACAGATGTATGCGAGGTGAAGATTGGCAACATAAAAGGAGGTGGAAGATTGAATGCGAGACGCGTTTCCTGTAGTTCCCACTTATATATAAATATAAAATATTACTTAAACCAATTATATAATGTAAAGTCTACATTTAATCTATGACATAGTAAGAATTTCCTTGTTTTTAAGTCTGTGATGCTTAAAAACTTCGTATTGCAGAATTAATGTTTACATGAAATGCATTTAGAAGCATTTACTTGTGACTGATACAATCCACAAATACTTAATCATTTTAGCGTGTCTGTAACGATGGACACGAACGCCAGCATCAGTATGCAAATTGAGAATTTATATCAATCAAGCAAAACCGATGGATAGGGCGTTCCCTTCTCCCCCCCCCCCCGCCCCCACTCTCCTTGATGCCACAACAGTTCCCAATTACGCTGGCTTGCCAAATTCAACATTCAAAATAAATAAAAAAAACACACTGCCCACATCAATGCATTAAGCGCTTTCCACACTGAACCGTAAATAAAAAGTATTCCATAGAAACTACGCTCCTTTACTCACTAACAATCAACTACGACAATGTCGAACACGAGCTTAACTTTGTGTTCACAACAGGAAGTTGTATTGTGTTGAACTGTTACGAGATTAGTTGTCTCCAAACAATAATAATGCAGTTTCCTTTCCTCTTTATAGACTGTGGCACCTGGAACAACAACTTTGCAGATTAGGAACCGAGTACAGAAATGAATATATTTCCTGAACTCAGAACAGCTGTAAGTTGCACAATACAAAGTGGTTAATGTAATTTCGACTTGACGGAAAATCGAAACATTAGTCTATAAAGAGTTCTGAACAATTACACTGACTTTAAAATTAAATAAAAAATTATATCAGGAAATAAGACGAGACGAACGTTCTCCAAGACACGAGAGAGAAAATCTCTTGAACACGTCATATTTTTTTGTTGAAATTGAAAATAAATACTTGCTACTTAAACAGGGAACTGTGGATAAGGCGAATACTGGAGTTATTTTCACCGAGGCATTTCCATTTTCCAGAAGAGCTGCTAATAACTTCTCCTCTGAGCTTATTAGTGAGATTCTCTGACGGTGGAAATTAACACTTGCTTAAATTTTCGTATTATCTGCGGCGTTACATGAGCTCTATACGAATTCGTCAGAATTATGCATATGAAACAAACTTATCCTTAGAGTATAACAAAATTCGGCATTGAATTACGGAAATGTACTTGCTCAATTCCAAAGTATAAAACTAAATTAAACTTGGCAACCAAGGAGTTTCTTAGAAACTTTAACTGAAAGAGATAATCATACAAAATTCAAGCAATCAACAGCAAACACTCATAATTTACCATGTAGATGAAGGTATTTTTGTGGCGGTGTCCTGGCACTAACTGAGCTTCGTCCGGTTGGTTTCAGCACTTAATGCAATTGAAGACCTTTGTAAACTAATGTAGAGAACACACTCGACTTTTGTGCTGTAACAAGTCTCGTCCATTAAAATATGACCACGTCAACTAATTTTATGTGTATTCTGGAACGGCACAAAAATAATATTTAGGTGAAATTGTACTTTATATTTATTAAAATATTTTTAGCTGTTACTACATCAGACAAAAGACGATGTTAATTACAAAATGTAAGAGTCATAGACTTCAATACCCGCACTTCTGCAAAAAAGTCACAAATAAGGAATGCGACTCGATCTCCGCATTATGGATGTATATTTCACATCAATTTAAGTAATATTCCAGTACAATATGAATCAGAATTACTGTTACCGAATAATGGACGGTACATCATAATTGACGAAGAGGAAGTATAAATGAATCGTTAATCAGGAATAATTGTAAGTACACGTTTCTTTCCGATAGGTATAAAATGTCTGCTTAAGATATTGAATTTGTGACTAAACACTCAAATAGTCGGTCTCCCATACAGTAAAATTTATTCGATTCTCCATGCATCGACCAATATAGGAGAAGGCTTCATTCATTCAATGTTCGGCTCCCACCAGCAAATTTTCCCTTGAAAAATAAAGTAAAAAAACTGAACCCGCGAAACACTGCTACCTCGAGTCCAACTCCAATATGCCCTGGAAAGGAATGTGAACACGCTACCACCGAGACACCAATTTCCCGCAAAGGATGGACATTGGTGGGCCGCACGTATTGCGCCTTTCAGCATCTACGTGCTCAGGGCCGCCCCACGGGAAGGAGTTGCACTTTCCATAAATGGCTCTTGAATCCTGAGGGCCCAGTCTAGCAAGGCAAGGGCAAATTTAACGGATTATAACGGCCACGCGCTTTCATCATCGGATAAATAACGGAGAAACCTATTCCCCACCGAAGGGTCCGAGTCCTTCCGACGGCTCATTAGCACCCGCACTTTCGACTCCTTAGTCGCTCGAAAAGACGACTCGATGACGGCCTTGAATCAGTCCCAGTTAATATCACTGACATGAACAGGAAACTTCGACTAGGGTGGCTTTTAACACGGGTGCTACGAATTGGCTTCCCCCAGGCCTTGAAGGAGTAAAGGCCATAAGTCACTTGCAACAATCAAATATCTGAGGATGTGGTTCATTTAATATTATCGTAGCCCCCATCAGAAAAACCGTTTGCCCGGTTGCTGGTAGCCTCATCCAATAGGAATAGCGGATAACTCATGCCGTATGGTCAATGTCTGCGACTCCGGAACATAACCTTCTACAGGAGGCCGAGTGACCTAGGCACGTGAGAAAAAAAAACAAGAGAAAGAGGAGTCCCCAAGAAATGGTCCCGCGTGTATCCCTCCGAGAGCGGCGTCATTTTTTATGGTGATAGGCTACATGTGGGTGATAAAGAAAAATTTGTGGGACGTTTATTTGAATGATAAAACAAACACTCTACGCTAAATAAATTAAATTTTAATATTTATAATTATCTGTCATAACGTAAATAAAGCTTCAGAAGAGATTTTATAATTAACAATGCAATTAGTAAAATTATAACACTACGTTTCGTCCCTAATTGGAGATATCATTATTTGGAATATAATTACAAAACTTGGGAGTTTATAGATAATGATTTAATTTTATTATTTAAATGATCATATCTTTTCAGATCCTGTTAAAATGTTTTCTTCAGAATATTCAACATAATTAATGTAATTTTAAATCATAGTACTAATGATTAATGCCCCATATGTTCTTATTATTTTCAACATAATGAAGTCTAAATTAGGGACGAAGCGTAATGTTATTATAAAGTCTTAAGTGTATTAATGGTCAATTCTTAAACATTTCCCAACGGTTCTTGCATCATATTTATTCTTAAAAAAATATACAGACTATGTTTCGGGTATCATTTTCACGTCTAACACCGTTTTTATAATAATAATTGCTCATTAACCTTTAACCCTTAAAGTTCCTGCGAAATAAAATTAATGATACATTAAATATAAATACATAAATTTAAAGAAAAACAATAAAAATAGACATATGAGTACTGATACACTATTCTTAAAGACAGTTATTATAATACTATTACTTCTCCAAGACCAATACTATATTAGATCCCCTTTGATGTAACGGTCAGAAATACGCTCGGACGTTTGGCGGTGCGGAGTCAAAAGAAAGGAGACAGCATTTGAGACAGGGGCAATAAAACTTAGACTTCACATGGAGCCTGGGGTGCTTTCTAATTTTGGTGAGATTTGGCGGCATCGTGTGATGTAACCATAAATTTTATTCGATCCTGCTACCTTGGTGATTTCATTGTTTCGACCCTTGAGAATAGCATGTTGCCGTGTGGTTACCTCACAAGCCGAAATATTGAGTCGTTACCACACTTTTCGGTAGCGTGTTTACAATTGGCATGGCGAGTCCCAGCCGATTATGATGATGTATGATACCACAAACATCTATGCCCTCGCCGAGAGTAAATCCCGGGACATCTGTGTTCCAAGGCACAGACGCTGAACATTACACGGCATAAGCGCAATGGCATTGGACGAAGTTACGGTATTGTAAAACAACTTACCGAAGAACAGAAATTATGCTAGTTACAAATAATTTGTTATAACGTGGCTGAAATGACTAATAGAAATCTATTGTTATCGTGGATTGATTGTATTGTAGTGTACTACCTTTATTACTTATGAATTATGCATATGTTTTTAATTTTTAATTCAAGTGGAGGAATAAATTTAATAATAATTTCCTATTTACTCTAAAAACCCATTAAAAATTATTATCATAAACAATCAAGCAAATTTATATTAAAAACAATTTCAATTTTGGTCAATAAATATACTCTTTATTGCCCAAAATTGAAATTGTTCTCAGAAGATTTGGGTAAACTAGTAAAAACGCACACTATATTCAACATTGGGCCCGATAATGCATACGAAAAACGATTCTGTAACAATAGGTGGATATCACCAGCGTCCAAATTCTAAGCGTCAGTCAAGGAGTCGTCGCAGCCAGCAATAGGAGGGGTGTCTAGGCGTCGCGTCGCCCTCCGTCATCGTGCCTGTGATGATGATGGCGGGAATCTCGATGAAGTTATGTCTGTTTTCTTCACTGCCACTCATAAAACTATCAAACGTCGCCTATCGTGACGTCCTTTAGCTAACGTTTCTCCACCAACTCCCTCTAAGGACTACACACCAACGGTTATTAAAAATGTTCTTCGAAGCTTCCGGGGTTCACAAGCCTTTTTGTCTGTAGAGCTGTTTAGTTTCCTCCCTTGTTTTCAATCCCCGTTTGTCACGAACCATCTCCTTGTTCCTATCTGGCTCGTAAACCTACTGACCGACCATTGCGTCTCTTTTATCCGCGTCAAGGCGATCAAAATTAACGTCCAACCCAAGACACGCTGTTTAGCCATCGTGATACAATTTAAAATAAAATAAATTTTAAGCGAAAATGTGAGCTACAATATGTATAATAGAACCAAGGACGGTGAGAAAAAGAGTAATCGTTCAGAAATTTGAACACATCGCATCATTCGCCTGATTGTAAAAACACAGATTGATATTTCCTAGATTTGAAACGGAATGTATAATAGCCTGGTGTTCGACAAAAGCGCTTGCGGCACGGAACAATTTGAAGTGACCTCAAACTCTAAGGGAATTTTATCAGATAAATTAAACTTGAACTATAAATAACGAACTAGTCGGTTAGCTCGAACAGCCTGAGGTGAACGTAGCCCGCAGGAAAGCCGTTAATAGTATTTGAGTTTGGTCAGGAATGACATACGCAGAGTGTTCTCTTCTTATCGCCGCGTAACGGCCGGGTGCTCGTGCAATTCATTACGAAGCCACGGAGGCAAGAAAGGCTAATTGGCTCCGAAGCTCGCTATACTACGTTATTTCATCAGCCGTGCCTTTGATTAAGCCCCGGGGGCTCACACAACAGCTAAGATCCCAACTTTAATCGATAAGAAGCGTAGCTTCCGCTTAACACGTTCCTTATTGTTGTTCCGAGTGACACGACCACAGAACCAACGCTACCGAGGAGAGCTGTGGACAATTCAACCCAAGTACATAACTTATCGTTGAAGATGATGAAAACACGCAGCATACAGCGTGAGTGAAAAGACCAGAACAAGGGTAATGTGATGCCTGTGATCCGGCATCGAATCCCGCCGCCGAAGGAATGAACGTTGCGTGTGTGCGTTACTGAAAAACTACCGGAAAAGTGAAAAGCAGTTTATGCGACTATAAATACAAGAATTTTTTTTAAAAAAAACACTATTCACAACGAATAATTGATATCTTGTAATTTTTTTTATTTAATAATTTGTAACCCTTAACTTTATAATCTACTGAGGAGTAGTGGCAAATGCCCTAGTCTCGTAACCTCGTTGGGATCCCTGAATCATCAATACGTTAAAAACACCCACTGCCATTCAATCATTTGGTTATTCCTGAAGGGTGGAAGGTAACAGGAAACTACCGCTGGAGAAATTTCACGGGGAAGGGAAAGGTGCTCCAGTATTCCGAAAGAAATTAATGACTCTTCGAGAACGATATATAATCAAATCAACAATTTACGTAAAGACCATATTTGTGAATATATATCGAATAAATTTCTATAGTTGAATCATTTTGCGTCTAGTTATAACAACTGTTTAAATATCACGTAATATAATTGAAAAAAATATTATTAAGTTAGCTGAAAACTAACATAATAAGCAGATAAATGAGGTGCAAAATTTGTTGGTGTGACGCTGCAAGGTAAAGAAAAATGTGGAGCGAGGCAGAAGTTATAAAGAAAAAAAGTGCATTTGAACCGTTCAACAATAAACTAATGAATATACTGCACAACAACGGTGATGACCGTTCACAAGAGGTTTTACGTTTACTGTCTGTCTTCCCCCTCCCCCTCCCTATCCCACTATCTCACCCACTACTACACACACAATTATTTTTACACTTCATTCAGTTTTACACAAAACCATACATAACATACAATAAAATTATATAAGTATACAAATCAGCCAACGTGTCGTCTTTTTTACATTATTTAATAAATATCACAACTATTAGTACTTTACATCGAAAAAATATAAAAATAACTGAGGAATTCCAAAAATCTGGACGTAAGCTATACTAGAAGCAGTGAATTTATTAAATACTGTAATAAAAAGCTGATACATTGACTGTTTTGTATATTTGTTAATTTGTGAAAATTTAAGGTAACTGATTTATTGAAAAGTTATATAAATTTTATACGCTTGAATGATTCATATTTAAAATAACCAGCAGGAGGTTAATGATGAAAACGCGTTCATTGATAAAGAATAATAGAAAAGAGTCTGCCTGTACAAGAAATGTCACTACTATAGTAACAGTTTTCCTCGGGTATTTTCTTTCAAAAAGATGCATTTCGTATTTATTTTATCACTGGCTTTTTCAGTTTCTGTCCGAATGATATTTATATGGAATGATGAAGTAAAAAATACTAAACGGAACCCAATATGTTGACCAATTTTCCAAAACCTATACATAATATTAGTTTAAATTATTTTTCGATTGACAATGGCGTAGTAACATTATTGAAGATATTGTCGAATATTTCATAATAAGAACTAATGTCTACAGTAGAAATTCATCACATTAATGAAAAGTGTGGAGATAGTTGTCTCTAGTTGTTGAACGACAAGCCTCGGAGATAATTCGTGCTTCAGTGCAAATTTACAAATAAAACTTTGTGCCACCTTATATTATACAATTTTTGGAATTTTTTGGATTATTTTTCCATCACCTGAGGAGGTTCCAAATAATAGAACGAAACGTAGTGATGTAATTTAATTAATAAACAATTCTAATTCTGACAAATTTTGGTCAAAATATTTCACCTTCATTAATAGAGGTACAGTTGGAAGAATTATAGAATTTGTTCTTTCAAATTTACTTTGGTCGTTTTCCAATTGTTATCTTTCCTGAAGATTTTCTCTCTGTTTTGATCACAAGTATCTTCCTTTAGCATTGTACACCATTCGTTATTCTTGCATTACTTTTGATTTTTGGTCTACAAAGTACCCATTTTGTGATCTGCCGTATCGATCGGGTAAACGATTTCAATTAGACTAAGAAACCAATAGATACGAGTCCTGTATCTAATTAACTATTTGGAACCGAAGTCTTGAAATGAAGCAAGAAAAGGCCCTGAATACCATCAGCGGAATACAAAGGCAGCGCTGAGTCAATAGCTGGCGGGAAGACGATTGTTCCGATATCAATTAAACTCCTGACCAAACAACCAGCTCTAATTCTACTAATTAATTAGTTTGCAAAGCGTTCAAAGCGACGTGTTTTCACTAGGTCATTTGGATTAGCACTACAACTGCATCTCGGACGCATGACGCTTAATTAACACAGCTTAATATGTTTTCAGCTCGGGATGCGTGTAGTCCAAGTTTCCGATCCGTATGGCACTAGCATTTCTTAATGGATAATTAGTTGAATTACCGTCAGGTGAGTTCCATAACCTGCCGTGGGTGAGAGGAGTGAACTATGGTTCCATTAGAGGCTAATAATGTGCTCGATAATGGAACAATTTCCTGGAACACAGTATTTTGTGATCACGGTAATGGATATGGGAAACAGTCCAACCCTTGAGCTGAAGAATACAAGAGTAAAAATATTCCTGGGAAAAAAACATTCGTTATTATAATCTTCCAATCAAAAGGAATAGCAGGTTCTATTGTGAAACAGACTACGGTTGAAACGTACATGTTCAACGACGTTGCAATGCGGTTTAATCGCTTCGTAATGATGATTGATTCTTGACAAGGGCTCACAGCCCCATTGTGGTCTCCTCCCCCGCAACGGACAAGAGATTCAAGCTGTTAACTGTTGCGTCTCTCCATTTATTCTCACAGCGACTACAATCTAAAATTGGTCTGAATTATAGTATATATTTTCTAATTTTACAATGACGATTATTATGGGATTATTCTGTACGTGAGAATGTACCTATTTCAAGATAAAATAAATCCTCGAGAAAAAGTTTTATTTTCCTTATTTTCTAGTCTCTACGCAGATGTTAGTGACTATTAATTCAAAAACCTTAAAACTAATATTACATCGTTAAATCTAATAACTAAATATGCACGTATGTATGTTTGAAAATTTGAATGTTTGTTCTTGATACTAATTCAAACGCGTGGACAAATTGTAAAAAATCGCAGTATATGCATACTCAAAACGCCATAATAAACGGATTATTTTCAAGGTTAAAGGCAGGTCATTAAACAAAGTCTAACCTCTCAATGGACATAATATCTTAAAGGAAATCTTTTGATTATATGACTGATTTTAATTTATTGATTCACTACATATATACTATAAAAAATTAAGATGACAACTATCAAAAATTTCTGGAATATTTGTGCAGACATTTTATATGATATAATTTTGGTATATAGTGTGTTTTTATAATGTTTCAATTATTATTTTTTATTGTAGATGATTATGGTATATGTCGAGAACACCTCTAAATTTTAATAAAATGTATAATTAAAATATTATTTTGTTTTTTAATTAAATTTGTGGTTTTTCATTATTGTCATCTAAATTAAAACAAGTCATTTAATAAAAAGAACTCCTTAAAGAAATTATAACAATCATACATATTTAAAATGGGTCTATTTGCTAACTTTCTGCTACTCGCACATTTGATAAATTATATGTAAGGATAATAAAAGCAAGAGTAAAAAATTCTATATATAATTAATTTCCGCTTATTTAGAAACGCCTTCTAACATGGCATATTTCACGGAACCATGGCAGATGTTTATGGTCAACTTTTCCACAATTATATCTTGCAATACGAACTTCAGGAAATATCAAAGCGGGATAAAAAGTAAAAAGTAGCCAATATTTTATTATGATTATTATTTATTAAGTTTCTTGTCAATTACAAAGACTGACGAAATTATTTGTGATGAAAATGCCACAAATTAACGGCAGTATATATAATTAATATTTTTTCTATTGAAGAGTAGGCGTGTTTCGTAATTTTTTAGTGAAACATAGTTCATACAAAAAGCATAAAATATTCTGTGTGTGCAATATTTTAAGCTTCGCGTTACGTAATGCGTTTTAAATCAATTCATGCTACACATAATTTAGTGTTTTTCAGAAACGAGTTTTTAAATTGGTAGGTTGATCAATTTTGTGGAAACAAGAGACATTATTTGTTGATTGTCGTGCCAGGATTGCGGTAATTGAATTACTAATGGCAGAGATACCGGCAGTATTTTTCACCGCATGTATTCTTGACTCTCCTAGTGTACGAGACAATTTTTAACTGTATTTAAGTACTACGAATATTTTCATTCTGAATGCATCAAGGCACGGTGCTAATATAGTGTAACAGAATATTTCGTTACTCGATTAAAGTACTGTAAATTCATCTTTCCTGTTATTAAGAAATAAACATTCCGTTGGGAAAAGTAAATGTACCGCGGAACCAGATCATGAAACATGAATGAGGGTTATAAACATGAGTAATCAAATAAATATCGAAAATTATCATATATATATATATTTATAAAATCCTCGAACTTCTTCCCGACTAGTAATAACGTAGAGAGACGTTTCGATCTCTTGCTCTGTGATCATCCTCTGGAGAAGTCATGAGATGATGACAGATCGAGTCATTGAAATTCCGCTTTATATTAATGCTAGTCTGTTAGAAGCTAAAGAATTGTTTATAACAAAAATACAAAGAAAAAAAGATGCGTTTCTATTGTTTGCTATTACAAGCTACAGGAAGATAGAAATGTCACGCAGTTCAAAAAGGACAATGATGATTAACTTCATAATTGTATAATTTTTATTATTCCACACAAGCCTAGCGTCACATAAATAAAATAAGTAGAAGGACTGGTGAAGTTAATGTATTTCAAGATATTAACATTACTTCGAAAATCAGTGTTGAAATAAAAGATTAACTTCAAAATTGATTTAATGTTTTTCACTGCTACTAAAAAGGCCCAAAACAATTTTTACATCAAATACAGGCAATAACTATAACAATATCCTGCTAATTATTATTAGTATAAAACATCGCACTACACGTATTTTTCGAAGACCCTGTTCTTCGAAAACCAGGTAAGAAAATAATGAAAATAAAGCCAACATGTGTAGCAGCGATAGGCGCTAGAAAATGGAATCTGATCTAAACAGTAAATTTCATACGGAACATTCCTGAAATTACAAATTATAAAGAATTTAGGTCCTGTTCGCGATTCTTTTCCTTCCATCTACGGGAAGTTGGAATAGGCACGGAGGAAAGGGGAGAGGGGGAGGTTCAACAGTTTTTCTAATTCAAGGCTGGCGTAAAGTAAAAGAATCAGCTTTAATACTGAAATAAATCAAACAAGTCGGGAAAATGTAGCAGGAAGCTGTAGAGCAGCCTAAAGTATCCTTTTCGCTATCTCCGGAACGAACTTAGTTTCCACCTTAATTATTGCGGTAATGAAAACTTTATAAACTGTACAACTCTGCCCTTGCTAAATATAGAACAATTACAGGCGAAGCAAGGTTTAATAGAAGTAATAAAAATTAATGTATTTACATACTTAGTAAAATGGTACGATACTGCAAGTGGCAAATCGAACATTACTCCATTAATGTCACCAAAAAATATTCGCAACATTAATACAGCAATTATACATTGCATGAAAACTTTGTAAACAATTAGCTAGCTTTGGTAATGAAAACCATACAAGATATTGTAATAATTGATCATGAACTTGATAATTTACTACAGATAGACGGGAGTCTCTCTGAAAACATATTACTTTGGGCGTCAGATAGAGGGCAAGGAGAGTCCCGTAACATGCGAAATCCTCGCAGTAAAGGATTAACAACATCCCTCGGGAAAGCTTAGGATGACCGGACATTCACCCCGCGGAAAGCTTGAAGGACATTTCTACATCCACTACATCCACCGGAAAGAGCTGATCACCGTGAGCTAACATTAAAATTTCATTTGATCAGATTTATCATATAACCTGGCATGCAGCCTCCTCGGTAAGTGTACGACTGTAAAACAATTACAAAAAGAGAACTTTTATATAAATCTCTCGAGTAAATTTTCGTTGGTCTAATTCTTGAGAGAAAAGAATGGGCAACAGTATCAAGTATCTTTGCTCGCGCTAGTAATCTTGCTGGAGGGACGAAGCGAGTCCGAGACACTTTAAAACAGTACGTGAGCCAATATTTAATCACCCATATATGAAAGAAAGGAGGGAACAAGCAACACCGAGTCGAAAATTCCACGAAGCAACCCTAGGTGCCTGTGCCGACAAAGGATGCAGTCGCTTACGAACACGACAATATCAGGCGCGTTAGTGCCATTAAATTACTGCTTCACAAGAACGTCCACATATTTATGACCCCGTAAATGATTGAGTCACTTGCGAAATTTTGAACCTGAGCTAACCGAGCATTTTAAATGACCCTAAAGTTGTAAATGTTTGTTTAAAGTAATAAACTAAATCTTGGGTGTTAACCAATTATTTATATTTTTGAAATTAAGAAAAGGGTGAGACCTCTCCCAGTTTACCCATTACAATATCTTTCAAGTAATAGCCATACTATAAATACAGTATATTTATGAAGGGATATATATATATAAGAAGTTTATTCTCGCTTTTAGTAATCATCAAGGACATATACGTTACAGAATTAGCCTTGATAGCTTCCTATAGTACGAGGTGGGTACCGCGTGAATGGATTCACACAGAGTGACCTTAATGCAAGGCTTCCAGTCAATAAGGTCATAATATAAATCCAGGGACGTTTCCGAAAGAAAGAGCAAAGAAAATCGCCGATAACACTGAGAAGAACAAGCGCAATGGCCAAAGTGTCTCAAACAAGACAAATAAGAATAGCTAAAATAACCTCATGGGCAGTTTAACCTACGAATGATAACTCCGATTCTTTATGAATTTGTAATCTAAAAAATAAAAATTTATCAAGATTTCCCGACTGACTTCAAGAACGTGTTGATTTCATGACTTCAAAGCAACATGCATATAAACCGAGTATTAAACTCTCTGAAAGTTGAATTAACATTACCTTTTGATATTCAATATACAACTTGCACATCCCCAAAAAGTATTCTCCCTTGATTCTACAAACAGACTACAATCTTAAATAAATTCTGTACTTCAAATTAAAAATCTTAATTTAGGAAGTTTTTTAAAAAAACCATGACTATTTAGCTTTTAACGCGATATGATTGAAGAATAAGCTGTTAAAATGGGGAAACTCTCGATGGACCATCCGTACAGGGTTATATTATGCAGCCTTACATCGCAGGTCTCTAAGGTCACCGAACCTCACTACACGAGATTATTTCTTATGAATTATTATCAAAACCAATATATTACACTTTCTTAAGCAGTGACATATTACAGCCTAAACATGAGAATGACATTTCATTTTAAACTTGTCTGCGTCTTTTGTCAGATTTACAAAAATAATGAGTTATTTCCTCTCCAAAGGGCCATTCATTCTAGACGCGACGGATCTCTTTTTATCGCCGTATCCCATGCTTAACTGTGTTTCATATCAAATAGATTGTTTTTACAGGGATTCTGCTTTTAAATGAACAGTCTAGGACGTAATAGAGGTCAAATAAATATTCTAAGTCATCTATATTTTCATTCTTGCCAAATCTGATAAGGAATTATTAATTCTGTACGATTTTTCTTCTTTTGGAGGTTTGCCAGAAAACGCACCTAAGCTTTACAATCACCAAAACAACGAGGAATTGAAATTCGATTTTTCTCCATTACTTATTAACATATAGTCTATGTTTTTCGTTTTAAATATAAAATACTAATTTATATTTTCAGTGGGGAAATTTTTGGAAGCGGATTCCCGAGAAATTAAAAGTTACGTGAATGAAACAGCTTAAGCGAAAATAGACTTCCATTTGATATGTAAAAAATCTAAAAGACTTCAAGAAAATAAATTAAGACTTTTATTACATCGATATTTTCTGTTTCTCTTAAGACACCATGAATTCATTGAAACTTTAAAATATCCGTTTATAAGTAAAAGTTTGCGGTGAAAACTAAACCATGAGAGTAAGGAAAGAATTATTGTATTAAATCTATGAGAAGAAGAACCATTAGAAGTTAAGCTAATCTTTAAAACGATGACCACCGTCGTCAGGATGTACCCTCAACTAACATATTTGGAAACTGACATTTGTACAAACCTGGAGAAAAAGCAACGACGCGAATAAGGAAGTTTTCATCTATATTAGTTAGGTTACTAGAAAAACCTCTTCAGGGAACTCACATGTTATATAAAAAGAATACAACAGCTTATAATATTTTGTGTTAAATTCTCATAAGAATATTAAGTGTTAAATAACTGAAATCTGTCAAATTTTACAATACATTTTCTAATAATTTAAACATTTTTATAATTAATCAATTAATAAAATATTGCTGCACTTAATTTGCATAATATTCAGAGAAAGAACTTTTTCATCGTCAGACAGTAACAATCGTAAAACACAAACGCGTAACGTTAATAACTGTAAAACAGTTGCAGCAATATTACCTAAGCACTTCAATTCCGTATCGTTCGTCGTGTTGAAGGAAAAAGCCATTTTCTGGATTAAGCCCGTGCTGTTAATTCAGATGGCGCCGTTGTCGGGCAATTCATGACGTAATCGGAGATGAATAATAACTTCGTGCACTCTGTTAAAATATGCGTAGGTTGGCTGTACGGCTGTCGATCTGAGCGGTAGCGATCTTACACTGCAATTGTAAGTCTAATCCACACAATCCGCAGCTCATCAGGAATTATAAAGAAATCTGTATTCGAGAACGTTTCGATGACAAGCTCCTCCATCGTCGGCAGGTTGTGGATCAACGATGACGGAGCTTGCTGTCAAAAGGTCTTCAATGCAACATTGCCCTGGGTTGAAACCCAAGAATTATATTTTGAACTGTGTAATTCGTTTGGCAGTAAATAGCGAATTGTCTAGCTCGTTCGAAATATCGTGAAATTGTTCGCGCAGAAAAACATCTGCACCAACCACATTACTTGTACGTTCCTCGTTTTATTCAGAGTGGTGGTCACTCCCTTTCAAAATCATAGCATGGGACTTTAAAGGAAGGATACAGAAGACAGGAAAAAGTAACTTGAAGGATTAACTAAGCCGTCCTGATTATTGCTTAAGGGTCCTTCCAGGTATTTACCTAAAAGTGACACAGGAAAGGTTCATTCCTGGTATTTACTTAAAACTGATGCAGGGAAAAATACTAGTAGAGCTGCATCAGATATGGTACTTGTCTTATGACAGGGGGAAATCCGCCGTAGGGACGCGTCAGTTGCAGTCACTCTTCGTGCCTTGAACAGCTTAGGAGTGAGCTGGCTGAATGTTCCAATAGGAACATCGTACAATTCTTAACGTATGCCCAAGGTCTGCGTTCCCGTTCTATTTAGAAAAAACAGACGGTAAGGGTTATCTGGTTTGGTGGCACTCACCTATAACAGCACATGAAAGGATAGAAACGGTGAAATGTGTGTGCAAAGAATTGTCTAGGTCCCTCGGGCTTCAGATTAAGGAACCTAACCCGTAATCCACATAAAATTGAATCAACTAAAACCATAGGCACGTCGAGCATTTGGTATTACTGCCCTGATAACGGGAGACAGCGTTTATTGTGGGGACGCTATCAAACCGACTGGTAGCCGACTAGTCCAATGGGATCAGTGAACAACTCTTACTGTATTGTTACCGTATACCCGAGGTATGCCACCCCGTAACATACACCTTTCAAAACCCAGCTTGTGGGAGACAATGTACTTGGCCTCGGGCCAAGGGGGAGGAAGTTAGCCCGGAGCATACGCCTCTAAAAACAAACCGACAGTCTGGACTAATAGTAATTTATCTTTGAAGCTACTCTGACATGGCGGCTTCTGATTGCTGCTTGGCTATTGACGTGGTGCCCTGTGTCTACTTACGTTACACCAAAGGATGTGTATTTCGCAGTATTACGCATAAGGCTTAACGTCAAAAAGCCTTTCAGGCTTCAACCCACAAATATACTTAGTTCAGCTCACGAACAAAGAGATTGCTATCTATAAACTATTGTTAAGTGGGAGGAATATATCCCCATATTTTATCTACAAACCGATCTTAGATGATTTATAAAGAAATTCTAGTTAAAATAATAGCCTCGGAAGAACGCACGAAACGTTTCACTACGCTTCGTCCTTCTTACACTCCATTTGGATTTTCTTTCTGCTTGTTTACCGTATTCTAGAGCAGAACTAGGATAGCTAAATGCCTTATATCTCTACTGTAACCTGAAAAGAGGTCCTAGGCACTACGCTAGAAATAATAGTTTTACAAACATTTTTCTGTCTATTATAAAATATAATCAATGTTACATAGTTCATAAGTCTCTTAATGTACGTATTATTATAAATTATCTTTGAGATAAATTATTTTTGTGTGGTTTGCCATCATATTTTATCTTATGACACTTTTTGTCATATTCGAGGTTTTAGATAATTGCAAACACGTATATAAGAGCCCAAATACATGATTGTACTAATACAATGCCTTTAACTTTTGTTTCTCTAATAATTGTAAAATAATTAAACTGTTTATTTAATGTAACATTGTACGGACGTATAACAACGGCGTATGGGAAAGGAGTACATGTAATACGGAGCCTGTGATAGCGCTGACCAAAATCTGCATTTATTCTGCTTCTCTGTGGGTCACGGATCAGGAATTAGCATCCGGAATTAACATAGTCGCGTCGAGCAGACGTTCACAAGCCAGGAGTTTGCAGGACGTCAATAAAGCATCGTAATTGGGACCCGATCGCAGACACCTAACCGTTGTCAGTGTTAACACTGTACTAGAACGTAAATAAAAGGTATTTCACTATCACATTTCTACTTCGTGATACAGGAAATGTTTTGTCACAGGTGCAGCTCGTTTAGTTAATAATGAACAGTTCATTTGACTGATAGTATTTGCATGCTTTATTTGGAGAATATCATTCGCTAGGCGAATCGAAATTACCTATTCCCATATACAACCATAAGAAAATGCATTTACTAGAATTTTGAACATTGCAAACGTAAAATTATGTAAAATAAAATGAAAGGCTAAAATTATAAAATGATTCAACACATATATTTTAACATAGTTAAACACATTGACGACCTCAGCGTTTAAAAAAACACTCACTACGTGTAAGTCTATAAATTGAAGGTTAAAATAAATAAGGTCAAATATAACAATTTTCACAGCACAAGAACTATCAGTGTGTGAAAAGTTACATCGTACAAACCATTTTAAAAAAAGACGCAATAAGATATTGATTTCGTTTCCACGAAAAACATAATTTTTAACCTTCTCCGTTATTTCATAAACATATTTTCCATTATTATTCGCGGTTAAACTGCACGTTGAAGCCAATCGTTTTTATGCTTCATATATTGAGACCGAAAAAAGCATCAGAATGTTAAAATCGAATGAAGGTTGGGAACTTGAACATTTATAGTCTCTTAATGCTAAACTAAATCAAGTATGTTTACGCCTCAAGGAATATTCGCACCCCCATGATTAGACCCCAGAAATGTCACTCTTATTGCCTCACGATTTCTTCTTTTACATTAAGAGTAATTATAAACACTATGAAGGCGGTTGTATATTGAAATTTACTGGTGGTCATTTATTTTGACTGTAATTGAGTATTTTTTCAGGAAATTTGGAAAAGGAGATGGCCCGTTTTTCGGTATGTAGTTCCAGAAACTTAATTTATATACACCATACAAATTACGGTTTCATACCCTCAAAATAAAGTACTCAGGAATTAGCGGAACATCATAAAAACTTCTTCTGAAGAGTTTACCATAGAAACGTAAAAATTACTAACAATCAAAAGCGGAGGTGGTTTTGGGGAAAACTAGTTGTTGTGGACCATCCTAAGGGACAATGTTAAATAGCTCCTCCCTCTTCCTATGAAGCATGGGCGTAAAGGCTGTTAGTTAGATATAGTTCCAAGATGCCGAGTGGTGCAGCAGAGGATTGGACGAGGCGTCGTTAAGTATCGTTTAGCGATGACCAGCAGACTCACTTTAGGGTTCCCTTTAACTGTCGGTAAAATTCGAGTAGCCCTTTCTTAATGAGCACATGACTCAAGATTCTAACCATAGTCTCAGATCAATACCTCGAAGACAACAGTATATAATATTTCCTTCATTATTGATTACGTGAATTATAAATGTTATATTTATATCGTATATTTATAAGGAATATCAACTTAGTGAAACCAATATACGAAAACAAAAAGTAGCCAAAAATATTAGTAATATATTATACTGCTAAAACGATGGCAATTAAATGAGTAAAAGCTTTAATTAATTTAGTGATCAATTTCTGAATTCATCTAGTTAAATAATTGGTACAAAATTAATAGATTAACTGTCAATTCTATGTAAATGAGACAGTTAAGCAACAAAGTTTCTAATATATGTCACTAGAACATAGATTACAACACTTAAATGTGTTTTTATATTTATTACTGCTTATTTGGTCCACCTGAAAAAATTTAAACCTTTACCGGATCGTTACTTTATTAAATTTATTTTACTGGTCACAATGGGCGGCAAATAGCTGCTACGAAGCTCGTGAGAGAAAGGCAGATAGGGCTAGAAACAGATAGCGGACTTACAGGCTGTGTACCTATTGCTAGATACCATGAAAGCAGAATGAATTAGACTGATTCAGTACATTATTAATAATGAGGGACTTTATAAAAACAGGTAAATTTGAACAGAATGTGAATCATATTAGAATTTTGTAAAAAAGAATGAAATAAGAGTTTAATCTAAACAATTAAAAATTCCGTATCTTTTTTGGCCACTATCTTAAATTTACAACGAACAAACTCCGAGTTACAAACATACCGGAATTAAGATTATATCTCTAATGCACGACAGGGAAGTATAAACTAAAATCGCTCCATTCTGGGCCACATGCATACAAAAATATTATTTTATTTATATACACTGCGAACATACTTAAAAAGACGTAACGACAGTCTTTAAAATAGAAAACAAACGTTCCAGAGCCATAAAACAAAATGACAAGTAACGGCCATTGTTAATATTGTTAAAGGCGAATTCTCAGGCACTGTTTCCCAGACAGTGCTTACAGTGACGGCTAAATCCGCGGAACATGTTTTGAGAATAAATCTGCTGTCAGCATCAGGAAAAAAAACGCGTGTAAAAACTGCAGGGGCACCGTTCCTCCTCAGCGAGGAATTTCTTCGCTACAAAAAAACATTGAAGTGCAGCCTCGCGCTCGGAAGCTCGCTGCAACGAAATTTTGACTTTTTCCAGCAAAGAAGAATACTTTCTGCGCATGCATCTGCATTGTTTCAATAGACAAAACAAACCTCTGCGGAAGCGTTTCCATATGGAAATAGTAACTGAAAGTGAAAGAACTTTAAAATTTAATGTAAGTAAATCCTAATAACTTCACCGCACTTAGTAGCTGAAGAGAAGCCGGACACACAAAACCTATTGATGAAGAATCAGCTTATTTCAATATTTCTAAAGAATAACGATATTTTGGAAAAAAATTATTTTAAGGAATTCGACAAATTATTACTACGCAATATATGTGGATAATCATACAACATACTTCGCGTGTGCACTATGAAGGGCAATAGTTTCAGATTCACAGACTATAAAAGATAATGATTAAGTTTTTTCTAAGAGAAATTGAACAAATTTCTCTTAAGACGAGAAATGTAAAAACAAATAGACTATTGAGAAAAAACTTGAATCCAGATGGGACTCCGAAACGGTCACGTTGTTCTACAAAGTTTGCAAAGCTATGAATATTTAAACACAGTTACAACTTTGTATGAAGTTTCAGCGAAAGACGTTAGCGGTTCGCCATCCCACACTACGGACGGATTTCACACATACCTGCTACAATTTTCTATAACCAACTGCCGTGAATACTCAACATGACAATAACTATTACAACTTTATCAGGAAAAAATACACTAATTCATTCAATACAACCGCTTTTAGAATTAAAATAAAAATAAAGCCTGAATAGTAATGAGAATCTACTGAAATATTCATTTTGTCTACATTAAAAATAAAATGCATGCAGTCTGTACGCTTCGCTGAGGTTTACGGGATTCGTTATTCTTTATTCATTGACAATAGGGATACAAAATAGTACACAATACATATCCATAAAAAATACGCCAAACTAATATTATAATCCCAATAGACGTATTACTTCAAAAATATATTCCGCTTATTTTATATCAACCCATTTGCAGAAAGGAAAATAACACAACACTTTGAAATGTGGTGCTATAGGAGAATGTTGAAAATCAGATGGGTGGATAGAATCACAAACGAGGAAGTTCTAAGCAGAATAGGGAAGGGGCCAATAATATGGAGGACGTTGACCAAGAGAAGAGATAGATTCTTAGGCCTCGTTTTGAGACATGAGGGTCTTGTAAAATTAGTATTACAGGGAAGTGTGTGAGGTAATAACAGAAGAGGGAGGCAAAGAATGTCATACGCTAGGCAGATTAGGGAGGATTTAGGCTGTGGTAGTTATGTAGAAACTGAAAAGGCTTGCAGAAGATAGGTTAGTATGTAGGGTCGCATCTAACCAGCCATAGGCCTGATTACCACAACAACATCAAAAGCATTTGTATTTCAACTTATTTAAGTTAAATATTTTAACATTTTTAAAATTTCTTAATATTCTTATTTTTAAAAGCATATTGACAAACCGATCCGAGATTAGTGATACTAGAGAGATAATAATTTTACAAGCTACGCCCATACTTCTTGACACATTGAAAGTAGGATGGAATAAACCAAGCAGATTAGAGAGGATGTGGGATTTTCTAGTTATGTGGAAATGAAAAGTCTTGCGCAAGATAGGTTAGCATGGTGGGGTTGCATCAGACCAGTCTTAGGACTGAATACCACAACAACAGTACTATTCTTTGTTTGTATTAATTATTCTTGGGATACGACATCTGTGAATCGAATGTGATTTTACTTTCGTGTTAGTTCATATTGTTACTACAAATGAAATTGGCGTGAGTGTTGCTTTTAAAAATTTAAGAAGCCTTGACTGAAATTACTACGAATTTTATAAACTGATGCTTCCTTTTTTTTTCTTAGTCTACATATTACTGTTCAATAACTTTTAGTGAAACGCGGAAATTGTAAAATTCTGTGGTCTTATGAAGCCAATAAACTCTTTTAATTTCATCAAATACGATACAAATGAAAGGGTAGGATTTTGTTTTTAGTAACAGGCTACATAAACTTGATCCTCAAACAGGCAACTCCCCTTTAATTGTATAGGAAGGGATATGAAAATGGGGGATGTAGAAGGTAGGGCAAAGTAGCCAAGGGTTGGCTAGAGCCCCCGGGCTAATAGTGTTCCATTTAAAAAAGATTGAAGGAAAACCATAGAAAGCCTGTATCAGATATTTGGGGCTTTTGGGTGCCGTTTTAAATCCCCTCCGATTAACGGGAAACGAGTTTGCTGTTGGGTCGCAGCATTCCCTTCTCCGTGTTTTCACCAGTTTTAGGAGGCAGTTGGCCGACTGATCCAATGCGATCAGCGGGCAACTCTTACCGTATGCCCAAAATTTTTGACCCCACTACATTCACCTCCTAAAATAGATGAAGGTGCATCCGCATGTGTGAACCTTGAAAAAAAAGTGCAGACAGTTCGAGACATCCCCAAAGGTGAGACCCGCAATCAATGTGGGGATAAATACTTGCGAGAGAAACTCTCAGAGACACTTGTAGACTTATTGGTCTCTACTTTTTTTATATATGGGTGTGAAAGGTCGGTGGTAGGAGTTGCAGAAAGGAAAAGAATGGAAACCTTTGGGGCTTTAGGAGATTAATCAGATGAGTGGAGTCACTAACGAGGACGTTCTGAGCAGAATATGGGAAGAACAAACAATATTGACGATGTTGACCAAGAGAAGAGATAGATTATTTGGCCACGTTTTGAGAAATGATGGTCGTGTGAAATTAGCATTTCGGGGAAGTGTGTGGGGTAAGAACAGAAGAGAGAGAGGCTAAGGATGGAATACGCTAAGCAGATTAGTGAAGATGTGAAATGTTGTAGTTATGCGGAAATGATATGGCTTGCGCAGGATAGGTTAGCATGGAGGGTTGCATCTGACCAGTCTAAGGACTGATATAGCACAACAAAGACTTTTTTTTACTATAAAGAAATAATAATGCGAAAAGTAGTGAAACAGATTTTCTATTCAAATGATTCAGTGTTTCCATCTTCTTTGTAAAGTGTGAATTATTATAAATTTTTTCATGTAATTTGTTGTGTTAATTTTTCCAAGACTTTTTGAATCATATCTCATATTTTGATGTCCACTATAGTTGATCGATATTTGCGTTCCATTACCGAGTTAAATTGTCTCCTAATTCTTGCCTGTTCGTCTTGTGTTCTAAAACTTTATGCTAAATTAAGGAATTTAAATTTAATTAATTTTCTTTGTGTGTTCTTAATCCTATCGTGATCATTTTTAGCGCTTTCAATATCTTCGCTTATTATGAAAACAATTTCGTCAAGAACTTTCTTTTCATTAAATGAGAACGTAGGACAAAGCAATCTCTGATCCGGATAAACTACTATTTATATCCACACAACTGTCAGTGTATATTCCCATTGGTCAGGATTGGTTCAATGTCGTTTTCGTGCCTCTGCCACGGCTTCTTGTTCTTATTGCATTCTCCACTACTTTTTCTTTGTCACTGTTCGCCCCTTTACTTATAGTCCTACACAGAACTGTATATGACTCGCGTTTCCACCAATTTTGACGTATTTCTTTGTTTTTTTTTGTATTTTTATCACTGTTAACTTCGAAGTAGCTATTACTCTTTTCGTCTTGCATATTTAAACTGCCATTATGCCAATATGTGACAACATATTAAAGCAACAAACCATTGTAACAAATAGTAGATACTTACGCAAACTAAATAATTAATTTCTGTCTAGTAATAATTATTCTTCTCCTAAATTTTTTTTACATTTGACATTAGAATAAGTATCGGATTGATTGTTATACCATTCGTTATAATTATGAATAACTGTGGCATCAGTCAAATTAACACTATTTCCATGTATTTATTAGATGGAGACTTCGGATATAGCCATAAAATCTTCATTGTTATCAATTTTACAATTTTTTATAGCTTGAAAGCAAAATTCACAAAATTGTAGTTATTAAATTTAAGTTAAAACACTTGTTTTTATTTTTAACATTAATATTAAACTTATTTTATTAATATTTTCCCATGGTAAAATTAAAAAGTTACACATGATTACATTTCATTGTTAACTGCGAGTAATCAAAGTATTAACAAATATTATCTGCTATTAATTGATATCAGACTCGTACGGAATTAGGTGAAAAATATTAGTGGTATGTCGTGATCCAAGTTTTTTAAAGAACATCTTCGAAATTAATTACTCGACATCTATAATAATTTTTATTAACACGTCATAAATGATTACATAAGAAACAATGTCCTGGATTGGAATGTAGTGTACAATTTTTTAGACCCCCGATCTCTATATTAAGCAAATTGTGAACATTATAGATATGCTCAATTAATAACTAAAATCGTTGTGTAATACATATATTTTTATTTTAATGTTCTCCTTTTAATGATAAACTTAAAAGTTTAGGGTTTTACTTTCATATCCCCGTCTTCTCTTCAGTTTCAGCTCTTTACTGTGGAGCCGAACGTGACTGTTTAAAAAATAGATATACTACAGCTGAATGTGAACATGCATTGTAAGTATTATTTATTTAAAAACGAGTGATTATAACTAAATGTCAGTGCTTGTTGCCCATTCATTTCTAATGTTCATATAAATATATATCTACTGGTTTTTTCTAGGTGATGAGATTTTTGGTATATTATTACAATGTCGTAGGCTATTTGATACTCTTATAAGAACGTGTAAAAAGTATTTCGGTCTGATAATAATCAATAACCCCAGGTTTTAATCAGTTACACCATATAATGAACCAAAACTATATATTAATTTTGATTGCAAATTTCTTTTTATGTTGTAAACTTTCCAAATAATTTTATGCTTCAATTAATTTGTGTTTTTAAATTTGTAGATTAGTATGGTATATGTCAAATGCTCCTTCAAAATTGAGTAATCAAAATTAATATAAAGTTTTGTGACTGCTTAAAATCTAGCGTTGTTCATCATTATCATCTAAATAAAATATCAAATATTTAAAATTTGAAAAATTCATTGTATTTCGGTATTTTAATTTGAATGATAATACAGCGTAGTTTTAATTTTTTGAGAGAAAAATGTATCTTAAATGTCATTCATCACAGACATGAAATTAAACCAAATTAGTAACGACGGAGACCCGAAGAAATGTCATGAAATATCAAACTAATACTAACAGTGATACATACCTGGTGTAAAACAAGTCAGAGTACAGCAGTTGAGATAGATGGATTACTCAATTTTCAGTCCCACTATCAAGGATAAGTTAATACGTATTAGAGTTAATTCTAATTTGCAGCAACCGTCGAGATTCTCACTATTAAGCAAACTGTTCATGTGAGGATTGAAAACGATAATATTTTACTATCAGTGTCTGAATTTGGTAAATAATATCGGCATTTATTTATAATCACTCGTTTTTAAATAAATAATACTGATAACGTATAACTATTCCTTAAACAGTCACGTTCAACTTCACAGTGAAGAGCTGAAACTGAAGAGCAGGCGAGGATATGAAAACCGGACTTCAAAATTGGCACTCTGCTCGCAAGTCAATATTTGTTGGCGCTAAGTTACGCGCAGTCGTGTAAAGTTAAATCCCATATCTTCACAGAAACGTATGCGGCCAGATAATATTTCCCCAAATCACAAATTTAACGATTGTGAATCGTACGGACGAGTGTAGCGTGAATCAGAACAACAAATCGGTACGCATTTAACATGCACACTGGACGCATCAGTGCGCGGCGACAAAAACAGATGCCCATTCGGTGAATGGGGTTTAGCCATGTGCGCATCGCGCGAGCTAATCTCCCCAAAATAAGTATCTGAAACTGTTTTTAATTAGTGTGATCGAGCCACGCTTCCGCTCGACACGCCATCCGGAACTCCGCAAGAAAGCGATAAGCTGCCATAAAACGTGCCCGCTTCTAATGAAGGCTTATACAGAATCGATCAAGGACTCGAATTTTACGTTCCCCTCTCCGTAGCAAGCGACTGCGACTTCGTAATCAAATTGAAATGCGATCAGCTCAAGTCTTAGCTATAAAAAACCAAAACACTTTACGGGATCCAATTTTTCTCTACCAGAAACTCTCATTCGCTTAAACCAAATGGTATTTTCACGCCATAGGATCCAGATATTTGAAATACATCTCGTAAACGCTGGAATTTCTTTCCGAAAATCTGAGGAATTGCAATAACAGACGTCAATAACACGAAAGAAACAATCTAGCATACTAGTTTCATGCTTCTTTTCAGAACAAGAATATTTTTTGCTACAAATTTATATACATGAGACCAATTATCAAAAAGAATGCTTTATTAAGCATAAGTTTATCTAAAATTTAATTAAATGACCTAAAACAGCCTGAAGTGCCAGCATAATTATTTCATAGAGAACGTAGATTTCCCCGACGAAGATGCTGGATGAAGAGTTCTCGGGATTCCAGTCGGCTGATGTCGTTTGTAGTCCAAAACGTTTCTATGGCTGACACCGCCATCTTCTTCTGAAGAAGATGGTGTCAGCCATAGAAACGTTGTGGACTACAAACGACGTCACCCGACTGGAATCCCGAGAACTCTTCATCCATAATTATTTCAATTTATCATAAATCTGAGTTGTTTCTGAGACTTCCTCAGGCAAATGTTAACAAAATTTAGAAATTAATGGTCATCACTCCATGACTCCGCCGATCGAAATAAAGTGAAGACAGTCAATTGCTAAAATCTGTTGACGTCGGCCTGATAACGTTCCAAAGGAAGAGACGATACGTCGCAAATTTATGATAAACTGAAATAAATATGCTGACACTTAATAATACTTTATAATTGTTGTTGTGGTATTCAGTCCTAATGGTGGTCTGATGCCACCCTCTATGTTCAAGCCTTTCCATTTCCACATAACTACCACATCCTACATCCTCCCTAATCTGCTTAGCGTATTCCATCCTCCTCATGTTCTTACCCCAAACACTTCCGTCTAATGCTAATTTTACAAGATCCTCATGTCTTAAAACATAACGTGTTACTCTATCCCTTCTCAAGGTCAACGTCCAACATTATAATTCATATCGCCAAAAGCAAATTGAGAATGTTTTCGTGACTTCTGGTGTATGTTTAAGTAAAATATTATTGAATTATTTATTTAAGCCTCGGGTTATTAACCGGGTGCTGTATTTAATTCGAAACAAATCTCTTTCTCTACGTGTTACTTAAATCGGAACGAGCGCGTCACATTTTCGAAAACTTATTCACGCCTACCAAATCCGGCTGAATGTTCATTTCGTCATAACCGATATTATTGCTCTCAATACTTAAATCTATTCAAACCACCACCTTGTACATTAAATAAACACGCTTCCTTAAGTGTCCAAAACAGCCTGGTACATTAATGGAATTAAAATACTCTGGTGCACCGTGGGAGTCAAGAATAAACGCGGTGAAATATACTTCCTGTACCCTAAGGAAGTTTAATATTCTCTGGTACCTCGATAGTATAACCGGTACCAATGCCTCTAGTTAACCGACTGTAAAACCTCGTATTTGCGTAAAAGGCCTTTCTGAATAACATAAAATTTAGCGCCGCGTCTATATTAGGACAGCGTTAACTAAGGCACACGGGGTATAAATTAAGGTCATATCCTGTATTCACTTAAAATAGACGCAGCCTACATAAAATAATAACTTTAAAAAATATATGTATGACAGTCATGGACACGAAGCTTAATGTATAAATTATGGTTCGCTGTAAAAAACAAATGTAAATAATTCATGAAATCCACCAACTCTAAATTAGGAAACATGTTAATTATATTAATGATTGGTCAACAAGCTGAAAGATAACGAAATTTATCGTCCCGTACATTTATTTATAACGCGTGAATTTTAAAACATCACAGACCTGCGCTCGAAATCTAAGACAAATGCCAAAACATTACTGTTCATTAGAAAAATATTAATTATGTGTAATGCCATTAATTCTTTGAAATTTACACTTGAAGTTACTTTTCAGGCTTTGCAAACAAAATTCAAATTGCCAAAATTCTCGATAATTCTCACTTAAATCATTTCGTCAGTCAATCAACTTATACTTTCCCGCAACAATGATTCTATAAAGGGTTATCGGTTCATCGTCAGTCACCGCAATGGATAAAACAAATGAAGAAACGTCTTTTAAATTAAGATAAATAAAAATAATCCTACCCATAGTTTTTATCAACCTTTCATAATTACCAAAGTTCGTATTTCAAGATGATGCAGGGCTAAAGTCACTTTTGTTTTTTATCGTGCTTCCGTGAATATGTCACATTAAAAGGCGGTTATAAATAAAAAGAAGATGTACAAACTTCTGCATTTAAAAAATCTTTCGGTATGTTTTCGTATTTTGAAGGATCTAATTGATCAAATGTTAGAGTGGCGGACTTGCATCAACGTAGCACTGCATCTACGTTATTGCACTGACATTCAACGAATTATAAGACATTCGAGAATTCACACTACATCTCAATTAATTACTATGAGCGGCGATACGCCATTGAATATATAAAACAAAAATTTCATGAACAACGTTCTAGCATTTTTTAGTGTTGATTTAAGCACAGTTTCATTATTTCACCTTAGATCAAAATGATGAAATCAAATATCGTTAGTTGTGATTATTTTTGAAAGGAATATTGTATTTTTGTAATGTGAAACCTACTTTCAACGTTGCAGCAGGTAAAACTAAACATGTTTGAAGTTGCAAGGCTGCTACTGACGTACTACTAGAGTCAAGTCAACGAAACTTGTGTCACATACAAAATTAATTCTTGGCATATTAAATTTTTTATTCTGTACGGGACAATCTTTGTATTTTCCCTTTAAATAAATTATTTAACTATGAAATAAATTGTTTACGGGAACAGACATTTGTTTCGTATTACAGAGATTATTCAATTGGAAGGTTTGCAACTAAATGTTTACAGTTGTCAAAATTCATCGTTTTATTGTCACTGATTTAGTACCATAATGTACTGCTTTGTTATTCACATCTTTTTTTTTCACTTGACTCAATTTTTTTACTAATTAAAGTTACATAAATGTAAATATAATTCCTTGAAATTTTAACTCTACTACGTGTATATTTCCTACCAGTATTAAATTATATGGTACATACGTATCGCATTTTATTAGAAGCCCAAACCTGAATGTGAGTCCAAATAAGTTTGATAAATGAAAATATCAGCTACTAATGATTGATGCTTGCAATATAATTTAGTGGCACGTGTGCAAATGAATTGAAAAACGCCGGTAGTGATTCTTGAGATTTGTAATTTGGAAGAGTGCTGTAGCATATATCTATCGAAATAAATGTGACAGATGCGACCCTGGCGTGAGAATTCACTACCTTCACAAAATCAAGCTGGAATAATATAAAACTTTCCTCCCCGTCTATTTCCTTTATAAATGACTGGGTAATCACATATAGTATCCACGTACGACAAAATGACTTTTTACTAACACGATATTTACATGTGTATTTTCAAGTGTTTTTAAAATAACATTATTATTAGAACAAAATAAGAATTGCGTCACTAAAATTCGCAGTGCATTCGAAAACTCGTTGTTATTGTACTGTGGATCTATGTCACATAAAAAATACAGCGTACGTGAAAAAAAAACAGCCAAATCTGCGAAAACTGTTCACAAAACTAATTAGGTGGGTTCAGGTTAGCATTGCTGCTGGTGGACGCCATTTTCAACATACTATGAAAATGCACAATAAATTCTTGATCACCCTGTATACTTAATAGTATTAATTTTAAACTAAGTAGCTCCGAGCGGCAAATGTTGATGAGAGTGTGATATATATTTATAAAAAAATAATAAAAAGATAAAAAATGTTTTCTAAGATTATTGGGATGTGTAATTCAGACACTTAAGCCAATTTCATCCAATAATTATTATTTTAGCGTTCGTTCAGTTGTACCGTTGCAAATTTTAAATCACTAATTAATAATGCTTCAAGTTAAAAGATGTCTGTTGTTATGAAAATAATATTGGATAGTCGTATGGTGATGAATGAATTAGTACTTATAAAAGTTGGACATAATAAACATATTTAAAAAATACTTGTCATGTAATTAGTAATTTAACAATACCTTTTTGGACTTCTGCGTGAGTAGACAGTGTGCCAGGGATGGTACATGTATCGCTCGATAAACGTTAAAATCATATGAAATGCTATTTGTAATTTTAGGAAGTGACTTTGGGACCACGTAATGTTGTTACGAAATTAATGCTAATGCAACTGTTTTAAAATCGTACCGTGACTGTTTATTTTTCTCGTCAGTGTGTTGATTGGGATGTTAAATACGTTTTATATTGCATTATTATTTGATTTATGATACTGAGCAGCAGTTTAATTTCACATAAGCATGGCACGTTTTATTTGCATATAAGAATCAACATTTAAAAGCCTATCACTGCGTGGCACAGTTCAGTAATTTAATACGCGTTTAACGCAGGTAGATTAAATAGCACGGTAGGCAGAAGCTGATGCGAGATTAAAATGTACGAATCGTATCGAAACATTGCGAAGTTAATGTAGTTTAATGTTTACGATGATTTTTGTGCGCATATGTTTACATTTACGTAGTGTGGAGAGGCGCGCGTCCGCCTCGGGAAGAACACGCCAGTGCGGCGGCAAAGCACGACATTAATCCATGTTTATTACGACTTTCACGCAGTGTTTCACAAGAGTTTTCATAACCGTAACGCGAAAGTACAACAAACGAAACGAGTCGCGAGCCCAAAAGTGCGCAGTAAGAAGTTTTGCTCCAAGCAGAAACAAAGTTATGTTACCCTGCGTTCCCGCAACCCGATACTCGTATTCCACAAAACAGAGTCTAGACGGGCAAAGATAAATCCACAAATTCCGCCATGTGGCTTTATGGCAAGGGCGGAGGGAAGGGGGTGACCTATTTCTGTGCCTTCAACTTTTTTTTTGTTTTGAGAAAAGAACAGATCATTAAAGTGGATGATATTCCTTTATAGCTAATAACCGTTTCTCCGAGTTGAAGATCGGATCAACGACTAAATGAGAAGCGCTGATGAAAAGTTTTCGAGGATTTTAGCTTCCCCTAAAATAACTATAACTATCGCATTGTTCAGATATCTGCGGAGCTTCTCTGCATTCAGAGAAACAGTCACAAATAATTGCATTAGCACAAACTCAATATTCAAATGAAATATTAAAATAAATAAAATAACATCCCATCCGTCGCGCTCCCTTGCTCTGAAATATTGTTATTAATGTTACCACTCTTGCATTTTTTTTAAATTTTCTAGGACGAAATCCTGAGACGGTGTTATCACTTCCATGTTTTAACAGGAAAGTAAAAATCTTAAATCTGTTATTCACTTTTCAGTTCCCTATTAACATAAAATATAAAAATTTCATCCCCGGGTTCGAATCCTGGCAAAGGCGTGGATTTTTTGTAGTTGCGTGTGCTTGTTTCAACGCTCTGAAACAATTAGAAGTTCACAAAAAAACGAGTCCCCCCAATCGCAGTCGCTTAGTACTTGACAGTAAATAAAAATAATCAAATTTAAAAAAATATTTACAGCAGTAGTTCAGCACAATTTTCAGAAGCTAAGTGACAAAATGCTGATTAAAACTTAAAATGTCGTGTCTGTAGTTTCGTTTCGTTCTAGAGTAACAATTTCTATTATAACAAGTAGGATGAACTTCTACTGCACACAGGGGAGAAGAGAAACGAGGCACCTGATTATGTCTCACGTGAACTGGTCCACTACTTTGCTATGCAGGATACGTTCCTGCCGGTCCTCTCTTTAGACGCCGATTTACATACTTTTGAATGTGAATAATGCGTCGAAATTTCAACCGGCCAAGTTTACTGCAATTTCGAGAAAAACTTTAAATAAAATTAAAGCTGATATTGATTTGCAACCGTATCAAAGTTCTGTCACGAAGAATGTAACTCGTGGAAAGAGTGGCGCATTCAAAGAATAAATCTGACACAGTTAAAAAAAATTATCCGGCGCTCGCAGAGTTATATCGTCCCATTAAGCCTAACAAAGTCGTTAAGGGAGCAGCACTTCAACTGGCCGCAAACTGGTGCACAGAAACCTCCAACCTCGACTTCACACACACTGACAAACAATTATAGAAGCAGATACAATGAATTCAAACGAAAACTGTACTTGCTAAGCGCACCACAAAAGAATTCGCCGCTACAGTCTGACTTTGTTGCTGCTTTCAATGAGAAAATGATGGGTAAGGAAAAAGCTGGGAGAGGTAATTGGTGAGGGGAAAGACAACGAAGTCCCGAGTGGGCCGGAGACCAGGAGCATGCAGCATTCACATGCAACCGCGCCGGGAAGAGCCGAGAACTCGGGACACTCACAAAACAAGACGCCGTTCCGAAGTCGTGCACAAAAAAAAAGAAAAAGAATGAGCAGTCTGTGAGGAGGTCGGGCAGTCGCGGAACTGGACGAAGCGAAACGGGTAGAAGCGGCGCACCAACAAGTGGTACGTACCCGGGTAGAAGAGTAGCGCGGCCGGCACCTGCAGCACGCCACATGCGAATGGCCGAATAGCCGAATGGCGCAGCCACGGCGCGGCGCCGCGCTGCAGCTTGCCCTGGCTCCCGCCCGGCGCCACCGGCGCCACTGTCGCCTCCTCACCTACTCCAATCTTCAAATCTACTCTCATACAAATTAATTACGTAGAACCCACATCAATAAAAGATGTAAAGTACGACAGGTCTATAATAATGTGCTGGGGTTACCAAATATCAAGATTAAATTGAAGAGGAACGCATGAAAAAAACCTGTTGGCATATTAAAAATTAATCATAATTAAGAAATAACAAACGAAGGAAGAAATAAGGTCTCGAAAGATTATATACATGCAGTTTTGGAGGGACTGTTGATATTCCATCCCCTCCGACTTCAAGACCAACAAAGTTGTTAATAGCTAACCGAAATGTAAGTTTTTATCTTTCTTCCTTTTTTTCTCGTGCATTTTTTTCTCCTTATAATTTCGTTGATTTTGCACAACTTTCCCTTTCTTACTCGCCTAATGCTAACGAATCACATCTTCACTTCGCAATTCTACCAGTTACGAGACAATGCTAATAATTACTCTACTGTTCAATCCACACCCATTACACTCAAACGTTAATCCTAAAGAACTTCGTTTGTCCTTAGGCATTGACCGTTAAAAAATAAGACTAAGTCCTTTATGACGATTCAACATAAAAATGGTCAATAATGTTAGTTACTTCAACAGTTTTATTAACTATTAGCTATTCTCGGTCGGTACATTATTTAATTCGAAACTAATCTCTTGGTCAACACGTGGTATTATCCAAACAACACCGGTTTCTCAAACTAAAAATAGGTATTCGAAGTTTGAAAGAAATTTCTAATCACATTATAGTTTATACTGAGAAATTGTTAAAACCTCTTCCATACCCACTCCTAAGGGCTGATCTACTATATTTATTTGGCTGATTAAATGTCATAAATTAATTCAGCGACCTCCATAACCCTGAAATTGACACTAATATTGGTTGTTTTAGGATTAATTTTTATAGCGCGTCTCTACCCTCGCACTTGTGGGTGCTCCCCTACCATTCCGAATGGCGTTGAAATGTTGAGTGGGCCGATACACTATGAATCGCGATAAACCCAAAAATATTTATTCTGAGCAAGTGTTGGCCGCTTTTTCATGTTTTAAAATTCCCACCCAACGTCTACCACCGTCCCTATGGGTGTTAGTGAGTTTTTATGGTCGCACGGAAGCCGTGTACAAAAATTGGTAAAAATTGCTTCACTTAATGTTACTCCGTTCCACATATCTCTTAAGAGCTCAAATACAACTAACCAACTTCTTTCATGTGAAAATTGATCTCAGACTTCCCGTCTCTTCACCAATCTCGGTTGTTTTCATATTATATTTATGCAATAACCCTTCCCATGCAAAAAGAGGTACAAATCAAAAATAAATAATATCGGGTAAAACACTATCAATGTCACGAGCCCCGCTAAATATTTATTACACACAAATTTTGGCCATTTAAGCTTGATTTAAAATTTCAGCCCCCTCCGTCCCCACCTCTGTGGGTTATATTCGTCTTACCCTCAAAAAGGTCACGTTGCAAGGAACATTCTTACAAACTTTGTTCGAAAAATCTCCCCATATTTACCATTGTACGTAGAACTTCGTTTTAACCCTTTCCTTCCCTGTATTTGGAGGTCAAATGCAACTAAACTGGCGTTTTGAATGTCAGAATTAATCTGAATTGTTTTCTTGTTATTTCTTTGCAAAGTAATTCCACCCCTCTTCCCTATGGATACTTCCCTCACGTGCTGAATTGGGGGTTGAAATAATAAGCAGAATTAGTGGAAACGTTATCAATCTCATTCGTCCCAAAAAAATTTATCAGAAGCAAATGAAGGCCGCTTTTGTATATTTTAATATTTCCGTCCCAAAATTGATCGTTTCCAGATCACAAAAACAGGTATACAAATTTTTTTCAACATAGCTCCTGCTATTTACACACACACAAAAAAAATTCTGGATAAGGGAAAAACACATGAACCATCTCAACATTGTGCGTAAGGTGCAATAGTATTTAAATGTAACTAATATATCGTTTGAGTAATACTGCTTTTTATGTACTTATTAAATTTTCAAAAGGCAGTGCAAGCGGATATTAACGTGTATAAAAATTATATATTATATAGTGCGGAGCTCCGGTGTATGCATAATTTCCGTCACATGTGAATCAAATAGCCAGGAAAATAGACAAAAAGGAAGTCTTAACGAGTAGATTTTGTGGAAACTGGACTTTGCGAAAGAAACATCAATTTTTTAATTTTTATACTAACTTATGTACGAAACCTAAGCCTAAAGTCGAATACAGAAGAGAAATAATATTTAAATGGACGCGTTATACACTTTTTACTCCACTATGGTTAATTTCCTGTTTCATATTCTAGTAACAAATGGCGAGAACTTGTAAGTTTGTATACACTGTAGCTTCATTATCAGTTCTATTTGACTACTTAAGTATTGAGATTCATCATTTTAAAGTATAGATTAACTCAAAGCTAATCGATGATTGAAAATACATTTTGTGATGCAGTATACTGTTTTCCTAGATGAGAAATAATTATGTAAATTTACCATTGAATCCTGCATTAAATTTAGAAAATAATATTAATAGTCAGTTTAATCTTACCAGTAGAAAAATTCATTAAATCTATACAATGCCATCACTACTGCCACATGAAGTTTGAAGCATTGCGCTAGAATGGAGCAGCAAACGTTTACAGGATTTTGCAGAGACCAGAAATAGTTCTGTTGTGTTGTGTAATGGTATCGTCGTCCGTGTGAATACGAACTCAACTTTGGAAATAGATGAAGTGTTAAGAACAGAAAATCGAAAAGTTTTGATATATTCATGTGTGTGACTTAAAAGATGCCGAGACAGGGAGGCGACTGAAAACTTTATCGTCGTGTTCGGGGAGAATACTTTCGTGAGAAAAAGTTTAGCAAGGAACTGCGTGAAGGGAGTGGTTTCACGTTTTAAATGTAGCAACTTTAAAAGGGAGCCATCTACCACGTTTCAAGAGAAAGAACGGATTTCATGAAAATAATTAAAACTAGTTTATTCATTTGAATTAACAATATGAGTCGTGGGATTGGGTCAGTAGGTGTGTGTGTGTTTGTGTGTGATCTACACGCTTGAAGCGAAAATGAAGGATATTCGTGGGTAATCCTTTACACCATCTCCTATGCGTTGTCAGCCTCTGGGCGGTCGTAATTGCTACAGGTGCATTTATTTGAACATTAAAAACACAAAACAAAGTAACTTCACCTAAAAATTGCGTCAATAGAGGAAACTGATGGTAAGTTGGACTAAGGGAAACTTGTAACCATCACCTAATATTTTATTACGAAAACCTTTCAACTGCAATCAGAATAATATGATCTGTAAGACAATAACGCAAGCACGCAAACTTGGCGATATGTATGGGATCCTTTCACATTACCTTGCTCATTACCAACATCTACTTTTATTATGTTATCAAATAAATCCTGGATCTCTCAAGTTTCAATTTTCCTTCAAATTGTATTATTGACTACCTGAACTTAATTTTCCCTCCTGATCTATTAATTTAATTTTATAACCTTTTTGGCTGTGCTTTTCTGAAAGCATATGTTCTGTTTTTGAACTTCCCAATATTTTATTGATTTTAATCTAGATATTGTTGTATTGTCTGTCATGAAACGTAAATATAAATCCAGATAGTTGAAAATTTTACAATTGAAATATGCCCTAAATATAATTTAAAGCCATTTTGAATTTCTATGATTATAATTTCGATTAATAATTCTTTTCTGTGTATAACGAATTGTGTATTCCCGTGAATGTTGTATATAATTAATTTATAGGGGCATATTTTTAGTTTCTTACATTTTAAACCGACATATTTTCAGGATTAAAAGTGACTATAACTACCAAAGACTATAACTGTATCCTTAGCTTAATTTCTTGTCTTTTCAACACTTGTCATTTTAAGTTTTTAATAAAAATATAAATATATTCACACCTTTGAAGTGCATGACACAATTATTTCTTGGTATTGTGGTATTCAATCCTAAGACTGGCATGATAAAACTCTCCATGCAAACTATCTTGCGCAAGCCTTTTCATTTCCTTATAACTAGCACAAACAACATCCTTCATAATCTCTTCTGTTCTTACCCCACACACTTCCCTCTTATGTTAATTTTACAAGATCCTCGTATCTTATTTCTTATAATCTGGAAAAGATTTCTTTTGAAAATAAAACATCCCTGACCTCCCCATCTTTCACAGTCTCATACAGATGGAGTTGTGACGGTGGAATCATGTTTAATTAATTCAAAGTCGATCAAAAATAGTGTCAAGTATATTCCGTTACCAGTATTGTTCAGATGATCAGCGAAACACCTGAAACAGTTTAAGAGCAGGTTTTGATGGGAAGGGAATGTGTTGGGACAGGATCAAAAGCAAAATATTCAAAATTATCAATATTAGGGCCGCTAAGCCGATATATAGCGGTCCACGTAACATTCAAACCCAATGTAATCTATTATAACTCCATAGAACCTTTTAGAAGCCGGCTATGCAGGTCAATGCGATAAAATAAACTTTAATGCACGATAAAAAGCTAGACCGCGCCTGAAAAATTCACCCCGGTAACATAAATTAATCCAAGCTTTACTGATCCAAATTATCCTTTAACTAAAGGTTAGAATAATCGTACGACTTTAATTCGAATAAAATGAGTCTTGCTGTCTTAATTTTTATAAACCACAAAAATTCTGCACAGATCCAATCTTAATTCACAAACGCAAGTATATAATCCGATTTTGTCTGGCAGCAGGCGGCATTGGAGTCATACAAAAAAGGAACGAATTCAGTTGAAAACTGTAATAATAATTATAGTTGGTCTGAAACCAATTGGAGTACTTTTAACTATCATTAGATGACAGCCCGATATTTCCCGGGGACTTACTTGCATTAGCTCGTTACAGTATTCAACTTGACACTTATATTTTGTTTAAAATGTGATTTAACCGGCATCGAGCGTGTTACGAAACAATATACGTATTTTATGAACACCAAACGCGGTTTATCTTCAGCGCCCATAAAGTATTCTAGCTCACTGTTTCAAGCACGTTCAGTCACGAAAAAGGAACCTTTGTCTATGATTGCTTCTTTATCTAACAATGCAACCTTTCAAAGTTTAGATTATAAAAACACCATAACTGACGTCAAGCTCAGCATAGTCTTTGTAGCACACGCAATTGACCAAAATTCTAACAAAACTTGTATTCTTAATAATAACACCATTAAAAAATAAAAGTTAGAATACAATTTACATTTCTAGCGCCTCATTTTCTGAAAATTTATGAAGCATACGTAAGCCGAAAAACGTTTATTTCATCATAAATTGTATTACTAGTCACGTACATTAAATAATCAATATAGCTTAAAAGTGTTTGAAACTTCACGGTACAATGAGAGTGAAAATATGCCTGGTACATTAATGGAGCGAAAATTCTCTCCATACACTAAATGAGTCAAGAATACACGTAGTGAATAAGTACGCCCTGGATCTTAAGGAAGAAAACATTTCTCCCAGTACCTCAATGGTGACACAAATATTCCCACTACCCATGAAGAAATAAAAACCTTACGCTTTGCCGACGATATTGTTGTATTAGGGAAGTTAGAAGAAGACTTGGAAACCATAATAAATGGCATGAACGGAGTCCTCGAGAAAGAGTTCAATATGAGGATTAAAAGAGGCAGAACCAAGGTAATGGAGTGTAGTATCGTAAACAGTGGAATAACAAAGGGTGTTAGATTGGGAAGGGATATTTTGCGGAAGTTAAGGAATTCTGCTACTTGGAAGCGTAATAATTAGGGATTGTAGAAGTATAGTAGACATAAAGAGTGGGATAGCACAGGCAAGGAAGGCTTTCGCGAAAAAGAGGGATTTACTTGCGGGTAATATAAGTGAGAAATTAGGAAATCGTTGCTAAAGAGTGTGGGGTAAGAACAGAAGAGGGTGGCAAAGGATAGAATAAGCTAAGGAGTTTAGGGAGGATGTTGGTTGTGCTAGTTATAAGAAAATAAAAAGGCTTGCGCAATATAGGTTAGCATAGATGGTTGCATCAGACCAGTCTTAGGACTGAATACCATACCACAACAACAACCCATGACACTAGTCAATCGTTTTTCCGTTACTTATTTAATTTTACATTCTTGTCCAGATAAAACAATGGTCAAATCATTTATCTTGTTGTAATAATATTTGTCAACATCTTAAAAGACCTTCTGAAGAACACGAAAGTTACCCTCACATCAATTTATTTTAAAATTTTTAAAAGTTCGAATTCCTTTCTGGGCGTCATAGACTTGCTATAGAGATGAAATATGAATCATTGCTCACAATATAACAAATGTAAAAATGTGTACAAAACTTGCTAACTCTTTAATATAAAATATAGTATTGTGTAATAACGTTAATTCTCTTAAATTCTCATCTGAAACTGTTTGATCAAACTTCACAGGTGGCCAATCAAATCAAATACACAAAATATTAGATTGTCAATCCATTGCAATTAACGGAAAACGATTAAATTATAATGATTAAAATACATCACCTACGGGCTTTTATTTCATAATGTTCGTATTTTGGGCTATATTTGTGAAAAAGTTGAGTTTGAAATCTGCTTTGAATATTTCGTGTTAAAAGCTATGCATTTAAAAAATATTTCTTTTTTTATCATCATTCTTCCACATGTTCGTATTTTGCAGAATGTAACACTTCCCGGTGCATTGAGAGTGAAAATAACCCTGAGATGTGGGAGGGCACTAAATTGCTTATTTCCCAGTATTCTGTACGTCTAAATACTAGGTGACGTCATTCTCATATCGTTTTAACTATCATTCCTTCCTCGCTTGTGTTAGACGTTTCTATTACTTCCATCTCCTTCCCAGTGCTTTTCCTCGGATTATTAAGTGTAGGTGTACATCGTTTTGTTGCCGCGTTCAAATCTATTATATATATATATAATATATAATATACACACATATATACATCACTTTTATTAAGTAGGTTAATGACTTTTCTGAGCTTGACGAATAGCACATTTTTGTAGAATCAGTACAAAGAAGCGCACGTGCTGGTTTTCTTAATTGCTTTCGACAACAGCTGTCGTTAATCTGCTTCCAGAGCAAGGTAACTAAGCCCGCAGAAAACGGCTAGTTAATTCCAAAAAAAAAAAGAGCAAAGCTCGACAACTCAAATTCAATAGCTGCAGGCTTGGCAATCAACGCAGCGCCAAAACTTCCATCGAAATATTTTTTTCTAATGAAACGTTCAGACGATACGACTGACATAGATTACCTTTGGAATTATTTATTCATATCAATCGTTACAAAATGGCAGAAGGTAAAATTTAACTCTGTTTATTAAATTGAAAGATTTTGCACAATTATACATATATATAAAAAAATTATACTCGATTTCGAATCACGTTATATAGAAAGATAGAGAATGGCGTTGAGATTCCAGAATGCAAAAGAAGAATATTTTTCTCCAGAAATACTATTTTAAATGTTAATACGAAACACGTCAGTTTCCTCTTTTGCATCCTAGTGATTGGTCCAGCTAATAACCTTAATTTATTATAAAATTGTTACAAACGTCAGAACAGAATATTGAATAGGCACAATAGAATTTTTACGTTGCGAAATTCTTGAACTGATTAATACAAAAATTTCTAACCAAACGTGCAACAGTATGGTAGTCTCCGAACAAAATTAATACCAACTGTAATTATAATACAAGGACTCTCATATTAAAACTGATATCAAGTAACTAGATCTAGATTTAGTATAATAAGACCAGGGACGAATATTCCGGTACAGAAACTGCAAACCCACCTCAGCAGTAATCACATGCAATTTCCTTTGGAACTGTATGTTTGCTTTACTGTGATTTGAATTGACAACGAGAACAACAACATTTGTATTTAATTAGCAACTAAATACAGTTGTTATACGAGACGGAATGCTATTGATTTTTTGTGCCCCTCTGCACAATGCGTGGAGGCGACATTTAAGGACATCTATTTTCTGACTGTTGGCCGCAAATCTTTCCTACAGCTCGCTGCTGTCGACGTTTTAGAAATATAATTCTCTAAGTACAGAAGGGAGCGGCGAAATTTGATGATGTGAATTCATCTTTTTGCGGCATTCCACGACCCAGTGCTCACGTAAAGCTCACAGGAAACAGCACTCATTTACTAATGGCTACTCGTTTCTTTCAACACACTTAAAAGCCTCTTAATCATCACGTTCCGCGTAACTCCAATGAACGCATTGGTCACTCGACGTATGTACTAATTAACAGAGTAAGCTCAAATATAAAACCTCCAACTTAAAAAATTTTTAACCAATTAATCTTGCTGTTTAAATTTAAATTGCCCGTTACAATAATTTGCCTCGGATTCAGAGGTTCTTCGTACTTACTGCTGACTTTTCATACTGTATTACAATATCAGACTGATATTAATTAAGTTAAACTACTAGACCAAAATGTTAAAAGTTGAATATTATAAATTATATAACTGTCACGTAATTATGCAAGGTCATACATAAATATGTAGGAAAAGTCGGGGAGAAACAGAAAAATGATAAACAAATGAATTCATTAAAGTATAAAACATAATATGAATAAATATATATATATATATATATGAATATAACTTCAAACAAAGAATATAGATTTTTGATGAATTTTTAAAAAGAAACAGGTTTCCCGTTCTGCCCCAGCCTCCGGGCAGAACGACAAAGGATGTTTTGTGTATACGATTAGTGCAATAAAATTTAATTTAGGAAAAAGCTTGACACATTTTTTGTTTCCTTTCTTATATTTATTTACCTTACGGTTAATCGTTTTATCAATGTTTCCTTTGACAAAGAGATTTATTTTGCAACTGCATAGTCTTATCTAACATTTCTTCCTTTTTTCCGATCATTTTATTTATTAATCTATTCTTTTTCGGTCCAGCATCATGTAACTCATTCTTATAATGTCCGTCTGTCAGTTTTTCATTTTTTAGGAACACATTAAATTTTGCTTTATACAATAGTATCCCGTTCCACCCCGCACGCTAATCTCAGATTCAAGTATTTAACCGAGCCTTCATACAAATAGATTTAAGCCTTATACGTAACTTCTGCAAAAATTAAGTCACAGACGTAAGACGACAAAACAAGGTACAGGCAGAACGTGGTCAAGTCGGCTGCCAGGACTTCTTCCTAGACCTGTTACAATGTTCCATCCCCATTTACTAACCTTCAGCACTATCCAGTAAAAAAATTAGGGTACCCCGTTCTACCCGAGTATCTCATTCCGTCCCTACTTCCTATATATATTTACTACTTTTATATTGTTATAATTTACAAAAGTATGACAGTAGCTGAATTTAATAAGCTACTAATTGCCAACATGAAAGAAAACAAGTGATTAACAGAAACGCAGAAGAAACTGAAATTATTAGTACACAATAGCTTAGAGCAATGAACAGATGAGTATGTTAGGAAAAAAAGTTGAAACACACTATATCTCAATAAAGAAATGAATATGGAAAAAATTTACTGACATACAAATCAAATAAGTCATTATAATATACCTCGAGAGTTGACGAGTATGCAATTACACGATTGCAGCCAAAGCTATTTATTTAAATATATTGGAAAAGAGTAGAAGAAAAATATGAAAAATTTATTCGTCATAGCATCAAATAGAATATACAAAGCCTTCATAATTGAATAAACATTTGACGTTGTAACTGAGTTAGAAGAATTGCGAGTATGCTTTTTGCCTTAGGTTTCAGTTAAAAACTTCGATAGTAATACTGAGTAGAAAGATTGCGGTATAAAAAATATGAAAATAATAAAATGTCGTTAAAACAATGAAGATACTATTGCCATAATCATTTTAAGTTGTAACGTACATAAATATGTAATTTTAGCTAACGCACTTTCGTCTCTCTCGTTCAGAACAAAAATAATATAAATAATTGTACGATTTTAGTAATAAAGACGATAGAATGTGACCATATTATTCTTAAAAAGAAATAAAGCAGAACGGCACGACATAGGTTAGAATGACGACACGGCTATTCTCATTTCGACTTTGGCACGCTCCCTATAACCATTCAAATTGCATCGCTCTTTAGCGATAAATTCTAAATCGCAGTTGTGATATGTAAACATAACTACGCCGTAGCATATTTGATGGTAGTCATTATCCAGCCAATTGCGCCACACAATATAAGAGGAAGATTATCAACACACATGCAACGGAACCGCATAGGATATTTCACCCCTTAATACCTTCGATCATGCTGTCGAAATTATGAAATTGCCGGCGTACCCCGAATATTACAACAGTAATTTAGTCTACGAGAGTAGACGAATCTGTGTGTATTGAGATTTTTGTTATTTTTGAAAAAGTAATAGTTCTCGTGAAACTGTAAATGATTGAAACTATTTACTGATGATCTGACATTATAGATTAACAGCCCAGTATTGATTTCCTTTGTGTGCGCCGCTTTTATGATTACATACCTGGTGCAAATTAGGTTTTGGGGTATGCTGAAGGCACAGACACATTAGTCACACATGAACGACGTTTGCCTGTCCCATTTCGTGTAGCGGCAGTCGCATTCATAATGATCACGCCCGTAATATACACAAAGTCGAACAAGCTCTGAGAGTCTTTGCCACAACTATATGCTAAACGAGTTGCCAGATGAATTATATGAGCACTTTTTGGATGAGATGCATGGGGCGCCGCTTCTTGTGCAACTATACCAACTTAAATACACCGCGTCAGTATCAGAGAAAAGAATATGTTGCGTCCTTCGCCTTACTGCCATCCATTTCATACTGAAAAAAAAATTCTTTGCAAATGGTGAAAGTCAAGTGTTGTTGTTGTTGTAGTATTCATTCATTAGAAGGGTCTGATGCAACCTTTCCTGCTAACGCAAGCTCTTCCATTTCTATAGAACTACCACATCCCATTTCGTCCCTAATTTGCTTAGCGTATTCCATCCTCTGACTACCTCTTCTGTTCTTACCCCAAACTCTTCCCTCTAATGCTAAATTTACAAGACCATCGTGTCTCAAAACGTGACCTATTAATCTACCCTTTCTCTTGCTATAAGTCCTACATATTTTTCTCTCTTCTCTTATTGTTCTTAGACCGATATTTACCTACTCTATGCACCATATGATTTTCCACATTCTCCTATAGAACCTCACTTCAAACGATTCTATTCTTTTCCTACCGTCCACGTTTCGCACGAACATAACGCCACACTCCATACGAATATTTTTGGAAATGATTTTTTAATATTAACCGTAAATAAATTTCTCTTTTTTTGCGATGCCTTTCTTGCTTGTGCTACCCTACTTTTTGTCTACTATGATTCTCCCATACCTAGTTATTATGCTGCCCAAATAGCACAATTCCTTAACTTCCTACAAAATATACCTTCGACCACCTTTGTTTCACTATTTTCCATACTACACTTCATCACCTTGGTTTTACCCTTATTAATCTTCTTGTTGTACTCTTCCACCAGGATCACGTTCACGTTATTCATTATGTTTTCCAGGTCCCCTAATACCACAATATGATATGCAAACCTTACAGTTCTTATTTCTTCTCCTTGTAGTATGATTCCTTTTCCATATTCTGTTTTAACTTTCATATCGCCTGATTTACATATATTTACTTAAAGAGTATGGGCGACAGACTTCATCCTTCTCTTACTTCTTTCATTGGTTTTTGCTTTCTTTTCTTGCCCTTCAATTCTAATTAGTGCTGACAAGGGTTGAGTAGAGAGTATGGATAACACTTCTTTCTCGATCATTTATTCCTGCCATCTTCAAAATCATTAATAGTCTGTTCTAATTTACATTATCAAAGTCTTTTTAGTAAATTTACAAATGCAATGAAAGTAGCCCTACTTTTTCTTATCCTGTCTTCTAAAATTGTACGCAGTCTCTTGTCCCTACGTTCTCAATAAATAAGTAAAGAGAGAAGTAAGAGTTTAATTTCATGCTGGTTTAGCTAATATTTGACCTAGACAAAAACAATGTTAAAGTAACCAACGAACTGAACTTGACGAAATATATTTCTCCATTTCCATAATAATCTGCATCAACTGGGAAGCACGCCACATTTATCACGATCGTCTATTTTTCCACAGTTTAACAAGGCTCTATTCGCGCGTGCCAATCAAAAGCTGGAAATGTTATTAGCTATCTAATTGCACAGATTCATTCAAGTAAAGCGTTATGAAAGCACTCGACAAATAGTTCCCTGGCTAAATGAACTATTTATACCTTAATAAAGTCTTTCACATAATATTACAAAGAGAAAATGCCGCAACCTTGAATCTGCCCTACACGCGGTTATTCATCAATTATTTAATAAATAAATAAATCTGGCAATTAAGCGTAGATAAATTAAAATACTGGCAATTTGTCTGCAAATAATATGAATATTTATTTAACATATTTGCAACGTTTCGCCCACATTTGTGGACTTCATCGCGTAATTTTTAAATGGTTAGCATATATGCAAAATCATCCGATTTTGCATGTTTATTATCCATTTAATATTTACCCTTGGAGTCCAAAAATGTGGGCGAAACGACGTGAATATAATGAATAAATATTAATTTTGTTTGCTGACAAATTGGCTGCATTTTTAATTTTATCAAATAGTTAAATTTAAATATACTCAACACTCGAAAACAAAGTAAAATTAACGCATAGTAATACTTCATAATACACAATATTTAGTTTCAGAATTAAAATTAGTTTTAAAACAAAATCAATTTACTCTACTATATTGTTGAAAATTGGTGTCAAATCCAGTTTCTGACGTCACCCAAGAACTATCGGAATTTTTGAGAGGAAAATAAAATGACCATAACATCTTGATTAATGTGCAACCTTGTCGTAAGTGTGGGGATTTGGAGGGGGAATGTGTTAATGATCTTATATGTAATTTTACAGAGGTTTGAACCAATTCTTCTATATTGGATTCTCCCGGAGTAATGACAAATATATATCAAAGATCGATATGAAATATAATTGATTAGAAATTAACTACTACAAAGTAAGAAAAAGTTGTGCATTATTTTTCACACTGTCTTTAATATTATTTAATATATCATCAATGCTCCATCGCTCTATTTTCTTAATACAGATATTTTCTATAACATGTCTTTCTTTAAGTATATTTTTATGACGTACTTCTAATTTGGTTGTATTTAGATTCATTCTGAAGAATAAGTTTTCACCAAAGGGTCAGGCAGATTATGTTTGTAATGGTTGTCTCTAAATTACAATCTTAAGGCTTGAAAATCCCGATTAAGGTTACGATTAAACCTACAAAAAAGATACTAGGAATCAAAAATTTGCCCCTTCACTGTCTACTATAAAATAGTAAATATCTCTCATTCATAAGCTCACAAACGTCATGTTTCGATTACAATTGTCAAACGAAATTAAACGTTGTCATACCGTATTCCACAATACTATTCCCACGAAAATATTTTATAGTTGTTTTATTTAATGCGATTTTCACGTTTGTGTAAAGCTTGGTTAAAAGTAGAGAGATCAACGATCCTGACAAATGTGGAATTGCCAAGCGTGAAGCAATCGGGAAGAGAATTTCCTGGTTCGTGGCCTTAGGGAATGTGAAAAATTCTTTGTCACCTACAGGTATTTCCATTGAACGGAATCGCAAAAAGAAAGGAAAAATTCAGCCGACTGTCTCTTTACCTCAAAAAAATTCAGGAAAACTAACAAGAATTGAATTTCATAAAATAATTTGAATTAATGGCACACAACAGTAAGTGTATCGAGTACATCCTGCGATTTTATACAGCATGATATACAATACATTCCAAATTATTTTGGGATATACTAATTTCCTAAAAGTCGTATGGCCAAACTTTGACACAGATGGAAAATATAGATATATCCCATACCTCGTCTTTCTAAATATGTCGATATTATTGTGCTTCCTCGTGGACACTTAAATTTTGTCAATTCAATTACTATTGTGAATAATTCTCTTCAAAAATTTGCTGAACAAAATTGACGTTATTTTTGATCAATGAATAAAAAATAAGACGAATTAAATAAACAAAAATAAGAAAAAAAATTGTTCCTGCATTTCTCCCACAAAGCAATTAGTTTGATTTTTACAAAAAGTAACGAATGCATAAGTACTAGTGTATACTGAATTTAATGCTGGCGTGTTGTAATTGCAATGTGTCTTGACCCTTAATACAATCGTCATCCAAAATTCGAGAGGCTCACGAAACCTGTTAATGGGCTCCAAAATCATTAAACACGTACACAAAGCCTTGCATTCAATATTAGTTTGTTGTTTAAGGTATTCTGCCTAATTACAACATATTGTAGAACTATATCTCAAGTACACGTAATTCAAGTCCAAAAAATTGGGTTTTCCAGGTGATAAATGGGTAGGATCCTAGTTATTCCTACAGGAGTGTTGCCTGTGTGAGTGTAAGGCTCTCCTGACGGCGTTGGGATTGACACGCACTCTGTTTTCGTTTATTGAAGGTTCTTACCTGTCAATGCATCATCATCTTTTTTGGGAGGTGTATGTGCTGGGGTCGAAGACCTTGGGCATACGGTAAGACTTGTCAGTTGATCCCATTGGATTAGTCGGCTAACTGCCTCTCAAAACTGGTCGAGACACAGAGAATGTAATGCTGCGTCCCCACAGCAAAATCATCTCCCGTCATTCGGAAGGGCATGAGAATAGTACCCAATAGCCCGACCTACCTATTGCAGGTTATTTATGGTTTTCCATGAAACACCGGGTAGGATCCTTAAAATATAGCCCGGGGACCGTAGTGAACCCTTGGCTACCATGTTTTCTTCCTACGCTGTTGAAGGCGAGATGACTGTTTCCAGATCATCGTCATTTAACCTTTTACCCAAAAAAAGTCAAGCCTTAGCTGTTTTCTCCTCCCTCCCGCACTCCTCCTTTTCAATTCCCTTCATATGCTATTAAAGGAGAGCTACCAAATTCTAGATCATCCTCCTGAAGCCTGTTACCCAAAAAAGGAGACTGAACCACAGGGCCTAGAGGGTTCCACAAGTTCTCAAATTAACCGTAAAGGTATCTGTCATTCAAAATTTAGTTCGAAAAAAATAACGATAAAATAAGGTAAAATAATTATTGTCGAATATATAATAGACTGGTGTAGATATAAAGATTCAAATTAAAACCTTGTTGCAGCCCTCTTTATCATAGAGCTTTATTACATTCAGGAGCTTTCGGCCTTTATATGTCCAATTCGTCCGTCATGACAAAAACTATACATATAAGAAAACATATACATGTTTAAAAATATACATATAACCAGAAATAGTGTTGCTATTCGGTCCAAGTTGTACCGGAGAACGTGTGCAATTTACCTCTAAACGTAGCTACTTGTCAACATTACTATTCTACCTCGTAATGTCTATAGTTTTATGGCTGACTAGCCACATTGTCTACCTTTATATATTCAACCTCGTGGCGCCACATGGGAGGAAGATAATTATTTTTACTGTTAATATCTGACAGAATATAGTAGAAATTCTACCAACAAACATAAGAATTCTTAGCAATTAGGTCACAACGGTAGGCCATGTCAGATAAATTGGGAAGAAATACCAGTTAATCCCTACAAAATGCCTTAATAGTCAAGTACAAATCTTGTAAAATAGTGATCTTTGATTCACTTTCCAAAAAATAGTGGAAATTAAAATCATTATTTTAATAAAAATACACTTTGCAAAACTTTGTGCCTAAAGGAAACAAAATATGCTGAATTTATGGGAAACTGCCTTATTACTACTATACGCTACAAGATACCGGTATTAAAATTCGTAATGCAATTTGAAGCGCTCAACTTTCTGCTTTGCTTATAATTTGAAACATAAATGTGTTATTTATGAGAAAATAGCAAAATTTTAACATTACTTATACTCATTTTGCCCTCATTTTGGTCGTTTGAAATTATATTCTAAAAATCTGTTAATGTCAAATATGACGGCGTTTAATGACGTCATTTAATTGTTGCCATTATAAATTCATTTTACGGTATTATTAAGTACGCCTGTGTAAGATGTAGAATACGTTATACATTTTATAAATGTCGACTATTTGGAGGATATAAATAATTGCAACGACTGAAAATTTACGTTTAGTGGTAGTAGAGTAAATGCAGTTGCGCATCTGCAGTGTTGCGCTCTGCGACCCGATTCCAGCGCCGTTAACGAGAGCTTCAATCGAATTTGTCCCGGCTTAGGCGGTGTTGCACAAAACCATATGGGTCTCCATTTGCTGAGGATGGTTATGCGCAAGAAGCCGGGGATTTACCACTAACAGAACCATACCTAACAAATTACTCGACGAAAAACGCTTCAGAGAGAGAGAGAGAGATTTTCAATTTAACGACTACGAAGGAGAAAATGCCATACGATACATCGGTCTCAAGGAACTCATTTCCTCAGTCCAGTTTACAAGTGTTTTTCTTCTAACTGATCCGAATGGCTCAAGCGTTGTTCTCATATTTTATTAACACTTAGAAGCCGAAATTCCGATCACGAAAGTCGGTACTAATATCTAAATGCTGCAATTCAACACAAAAATAAGCTAATTTAGTTATATTCTAAGACACTTCAAATATGTGGCAATATATTTGATAGTTCGAAATTAATCCGTCTGTAAATAATAGTTTTTTTTTCTTCAAATTTATATCTATCGACTACCAAAAGCTAGAACCACTGATATGTAGGCACCATTTAATGTGTTCTGGTCACATGACGTCTGTAGTATTCTGAAAATTACAGTTTTATAAAGATGTTATGTTAAAAAAGTCTTCTCCTTTTGTTTGTTTATTAAGAAATTTAAAATCTATTCATTTTGAACAATAAGAAAATTATATAAATGAACTTACAATGAGGGGATAAGTGGTCCACTGACCAAACTTCGAATTAAACAATATGATACATGGGTACAAGAAAATTAAGCTTCACTGATCTTCTGGCCGCTTCTTCTTCAATCTACGACTTGATGTAAGTTCATTTGCTAGATGACTGACCTCTTAGTTATGGTGTCCTGCGAGATTTTGAACATAATTGGTGCTGAGTCCGTGTATTTTATCTTCTATAGTAGGTATGTCTAGATCTTCATGTATTGTTCTCTTTATCACAAACTACGGTGCGTTTAAAATGATACAAAGTATTGTTGACTGAAGACGTTGAATAATTTTTTGATTTCGAAGGCTTGGTGAACCCCCATAGTTGGATCCCAAATGTCCATATGGGTTTAAGAATGCATTCATATATGAATATTTTGTTTTCTACTTGGCATTTCTCCAAAGTAGCCAATGCATTTGTCGAAGCTTACTCTTAATATGATCCCTTTTGGATGTTAAATGCGGTTTCCATGTAAGTTTAGAGTCCAGTAGTAGACCAAGATATTTCACTTCATTGGTGATAGGTAATGGTGTATTATTTATTGAGTCATTTGGACAGTTTATTTTCTGCTGGTAAAATTTACCTGCACTGATTTACTAGAACTAACATTTATACGCTAAAAGTTTATCCATTCTTCAAGGTTATTTAAATGTTTTTGTAGGACACCAGCAGCTGTAAGAGTGTCATTTTTTGCAGATAAAATTGCGGTGTCATCAGCGTAGGCTGAAAGAATTGTGTTGTCTGTTTCAGGTATGTCCGGTATGAATATTAGGTATAAAAGCGGTCCGAGGACACTACCCTGTGGTTCTCCAGGCGCAATTCGATAAATTGTGGAAATATCATTGTTACACTTAATTTTGAAAATAGCGATCACTTAGATAGTATTTTACGGTGAGGTAATAATCAGTGGGAATGGTAAATTTAAATTTGTATAGAAACCATCCTATCTGCACGGCACTACAGCCCTGTGTGGTCCTTGGCCTCCTTCACAATACGGCTCCATATCTCTTTATCCCTGATCTTTTCCCTCCATTCTCTCACTTTTACAATCATCAGATCCTCTTCACATCCTACATCCATCTAGTTCTTGGTCTTCCTTCCTTCCTTGTCGAATATAGTCTGGCTTTGAATACTTTTGACGGTGTTTTATTTGTTTCCATACGATTTAGATGGCTCATCCATTGCTGCCTCAAAGATTTTATGTATCCTATTATAACTTCCCTTTATGATTCGGTTAATCTCTTCATTATATCAAATTCTCCATTCTCAATGTTCCATAACGGGTCCGCATATTCTTATCTTCCGTTCAAATTTCCTTAGAGCATCTTGATCATTTTTTGACAATGTCAAGGATTCTGCCCCTATATGCTACCACTTGTCTTATTAGTGCTTTATATATATCTAAATTATACCTTTCCTCAGTAATAGTTTGTTTTTTAACAGTTTTGAGTTTGCAAATTATGCTTTATTTCCTGCTTGGATTCGGAATTTAATTGTTATTTAGAGCCATTGTCTATTATGATTCTCAGATATCTATATTTTGTTACTCCCTCAATTTTTCTCTCTCCAACTTGCATATCGTGTTACGTTTGTTATGCTTCCGAAGCCGATATAACCATACATTTTGTTTTCCCTATATTCACTTAAAGCCCCAGTCTTTCTGCATTTTCCTCCGATTCTTCATAGACTTCTATTATTTTTTGTTTAGATCTACCTACAAAGGCATGTGGTCCACATATGCACATACCTGGCTCGTTGTTGTGGTATTCAGTCCAAGACTAGTTTGATGCAACCCTCCATGTAAACCTATCTTGCGCAAGCCTTTTCATTTCCTTATAACTAGTACTCCCAACAACCTCCCTATCTGCTTCACGTATTGCATCCTTGGCCTCCCTCTTCTGTTCTTGCCCCACACACTTCCCTCCAATGCTAATTTTAGAAGACCCTCGTGTCTTAAAACGTGGCCTATTAATCTATCACTTCTCTTAGTCAACGTCCTCCATATTGTTCGTTTTTCCCCTATTCAGTTTAGAACTTCCTCGTTTGTGATTCTATCCACCCATCCGATTTTCAGCATTCGCCTATAGCACCTCATTTCAAAGGCTTCTATTCTTTTCCTTTCCTCAACTCCTATCGTCCACGTTTCGCACCCATATAACGCCACGTAACATACGAACATTTTTAGCAACGATTTCCTAATATTCTTCCTGTTTCACCCCTTTACTTTTTAGTAAAACAGGGAGATGGGCTGTCTGCCACACTATTTATTTTTTTATATTGGTTTTACACCATGAAATAAAGGATTTGGACCACAGAGTCACAATTTTCAATACGATGAGCCAGTTATAGGAATCATACTGCAAGGAGAAGAAATAAAAACCTTACGCTTTGCCGACGATATTACATAAATGAAAGCTATCACAAAGTCTGTGATCAATTTTAATTTTCGCCCTAGCGTTTGTCACAGTCGTCATTATCAAACGGACTAACTTCTGTAGGATTCCCATTACATGCATGGCTGTATATAGTTGCCACCTATTAATACTGTCAAACGCTTGTTGAAAATCTATTAACAGTATATGTATATCTAGTCCAAATTCATAAATCTTTTACAGTATTTGTCTTATAGTGAACAGCTAATCATAGTTCCCTTATTCGGTCGGAATCCACACTGAGATTAGCACATTATTGCCGCTGTTATCTTTTTTAGTCAGCGTGCCAAACTCGGTCAAATGCTTGTACCATATCTAAGAAAGCTGCAATAATTTTTTTTTCTAAGCTCTTAATTCTTTCATTCGCAATTATGTGGCACTGATGTATTGTAGAGTGGTTTGAGCGGAATCCAAATTGATGTGTCGTTAGTATCTCATCCAAGTTGATATCAGTCACTAGTATTTTAAGCAGTAACCTTTCAAATATCTTCGATAACTGTTGTAGTAGGCTTATGGGGCGAAACGAAGGACACTTGCCTCTAATCATGTCTCAAAAAATTACCAACTAAATTATCCCTTCTTTTAGTCACAGAAAAAAATTCAGCCCTTTAACTAAATATTAAGAAATTCTAGTATTGAAATCAAGAAAGACTTCATTAATATGCAATCCTGAAAGATTTTAATGAATACAAGAAATTCATAAACAGTCAGCCATGAACAATAACGAAAAAAACATTATTTTAAAAACGCGATTCTCTAATGATTTTACAATTCCACACATATGATGTGAAATTTTTTTGTGAGAATACATATTCAACGAATCTGAGAAAACTAAAGACTCGTATATCAAGACGGAATTATAAATAAAAATTGCAAATATAGCGTAAAGTCATACAACCAACACCATACAATTTATTGACAGAATCTAAACGGTTTTTATACTTTAAATATCGATTTAAAACTGGTTTATATACATATAAAATAATATTAATCATTAATCAATGTCCATAATAATAATGTTTCTCGGGTGTTTTCTCTTATCATCCTGCTCTGTCATATTGAGATTGTACGTTTTATTAATTTCATAAAAACTGTTATTAAAATGTAACTGGAAAAAATTTATATTTAAATATGTAATAAATAATATACATCTCACGTTACGTAAAATAAGTTCTTATAGACAAAAGCTTAAAGTTACATATATTCATTTTACATTCTAATGTGATTTCATAATACACTGGGATGAGCTATTGTGATAAGAACTGTGATGTAACCCAAAAAATTAATTTAAAAGAGTGATAAATAAAGGAACGAGGGAAAAACATCATTGTTTGAAACTTACATTTTGTCATACTTTACAGATAAATAAAATAAGTCGTTGCTAACAGATCATAATTTTAAGTGCAACAGAAATTATGAAACTTGGCTTTTCTATAACGTTATTATATTCCATAGAGTGGGGTGGGACATGCAATTTTTTATATTATTACGAATAATAGAACGCGAGGACTAGTTTGAAAAAAACTAAACACGTTCGAATTTTGCTGAAGAAAGGGAAAAGTTAATTTGTCTACAACTTTTATTAAACAATCTTAATTTAAAAAAAAATGTTGTACGTGTATTCACAGTCTAGCGACAGATTCCTTGAAATTGTAAGCCGTAGACGATTATTGAAATATTTGTTTAAGCGGGAGCATCGGAGCTCGCTCGCAATGCACGACGGGATACGACGGTGCGTGTTTGCATAGGTATAGAGCAAATACCAGCGGCACGCACGTGTTTGCGCGCACACACGCAGTTTGCCAATTAAGACACGTGGCCCAGGGGACAATTTTACAAATTCGCGGAACACTCTGGCTGTGTGTAGGCATCATCGGCACTGCATACCTTCGCTGCTGATAAATTGCACAAGTTGGAAGGGAGGAATGCGCCATGCGAATGTAGCAATATATCATACTGTTGCTAGAAAATTCCCGTCGCAACGCTACTCAGGAATCCGAAACAAACGCCAAATAATACAAATGTCTTTTAAAAACACCTCAAGAATTAAATTTATTTTATTACTAGAAATACTGGCATTAACTGAAGATTAATGCAAAAAACTTTTAATTGGTTAATTTGGAACTTGGCTTCATCGGAATCGCAAACTAATTGTAAAATGTTGCGCCAATATGAAGTTTTATAAATTGAAGAATCACTCAAGCCAAACATTATTACAATAACAAAAAGTTTAACACGAATGTAAAATCAATTCTTCAATATTTTACATGAAAAGGGGAAATTTAAATATTTATGAACCAAATATCATTTTTTAAATTATTTATTTATGTAAACACATATTACTTGTTGGTCCTGCACTACCTACATTACCAACAAATGTAGATTCAAACTGAGATTAAATATTGAATTAACAACGGTTTAGCTCAGGGTATTCATGTGTATGAAATTTATCAGTGTTAATTACTGTGGGGCAGCAACGGATATCATAAATCTCGCTTATGATGAACCTATTTTATTTCTATTTCAGCTACTTTGACTCTCGAGCAGGTACAAAGTGATTTCTTCCTTCCAGGAATTCCTCGTGGATGAGAGCAGGCAGCAAGCTGTAGTGATCCTTCCACTTACAGGGTGTTATTCGGAATGCGGAAAACATGAGATTCAGTCTTGTTCGCGTGGTTCACGTCTCAGACGAGTTTTGCCTGGGATATCGATATTTCGTTAAGCAATTCTACTAATTATTGAAAACGTCATCTTTTATCTTCTTTAATTACTCATCTTTACAACTTTCGACACATACTTCTCTCCTCTTTCTATTTCTTCTTCCACTTCAAACGCACAGACTATTTCGTCTCCCTAAGTCCTCTCCTTCCTAACTTCCGAGCAATACTGCTCCGTCTCACAACTCTTACTTCGTCTTCCTTCTAACTTCAGAAACACACTCACTGTATTTATCGTTTCCCTAAGTCCTCTTCCTCCTAACTTCAGAGTAGCAATGCTCCTTCTCTCCTCTCCTACTTCCTCTTATTTTTAACTTCACACACTGACTGAATTTCTTATACTCTCTTCTGATCTCCTATTTCTCCCAGATTCAAAATCAAAATAGCCCATTTCCAGCCTTGTCACCTCCCAGCCAATCTCTCCTTTCCCCTTCTTTATGCAGATACGTTACCCACGTGACGTTACTTCCTGCGGAATCTGCACTTACGAAGGTAGTGGTAAATTTTGGAAAACCTCCATGCGTCAACGTCCCCTGGTGGACAAGCATCTTTAATCCCCTGCACCTCGCTAGCAAGCGACAATCTGGGGCTACTCTAATCCTGCATTTTGTGCATTCTCCGATTATTCTTATTCAACTTAAAGAATTTAATTCGTCCTAAAATACAATTTAAATTGAGAAGAGTTTTACAGCGGCACAATATTGAGGAGATATTTAGCATTGTAATAGGCATAACACGAAAAATCTTTAACTTTTGGTCAGTAAATACTTCTAAAGAAACATTGAGTTATTGAAAGCTAGCGGGCATGAAACATTATAAACAGTAATTAGAATCAGAGAATTGATATGGTTGGTACAGCCAGAAAATTTTACAGTAAAACCATCCTTGGTCTGGAACATCTAATGAAAAGGCGGAGAGCATTGCAATTAAAATTATAGAAAATTGACCAGACATGAAAGAAATTTGGATTTATGTTCGCTATTAGGGTGATTTTGAGAGTCGACACAGTGGCTTTACTCTCTCAGATGGCTGATTAAATAATGAAGGCCACATGTAAAATGTCAAGCACCACTTCACATGTTTGAGTTAGATTTTCCCTGGTATTTAGCTTTCTAAAGACACGTTACTGTGTCCACTTTTCCCTTACTATCTAGAAAGTTAAACACAATTTTGTAGAATTTTTCTATATTATGTATTACAAAAAAGATTTACAAAATCACGGCCGCCCTTTCTATTACCGTGCGGAATTGCAATTTAAGTTGTAGTTCTTACTGAACGTTGAGAATGAAGAAGAAATAAAATCGGTAATAGTGAAGCAATAGTGTAACATTTACCAGAAAAATATAATAAAATCGGTAAATACTGAAGCAAATTTCGTAAAACTCAATATATTCACAAGAAAAACAAAAAACGTTAAATATTAAAGAAAATATGAAAAATATCGTAACTTCCGTTGAATAGACTCAATAAAGTCGGTAAATACTAAAGCAAGTATTTATAAAAGTCGTAATATATATATATATATATATATATATATCAATGTAACACCTCGTCTAAATCGGTAAGTATTGAAATATGAAAAAACTAGACGTTTTCATACGAAACATTCAATAAAGTCGGTTAATACCGAAGCAAATCTGATAGATCACATTATATTGATAAGAAACGCTACATAAAAATTGTATATACTAAACCATACAACTAAAAGTACTCATTACACTGTTAGTATTTATAATACCAAAAACCTTTGCCAGTACGTCGGTCAGTATATCGGGGTTATATGCGTCCGAACTACTGGTCCAAATGTCACCAAATATGGCATTTATGTTTCTCGGGCCCAAAGCTGTCCTTAATCTTTACATTATATATATATATATATACTCGTTTCTTCAAGTTGAGTATGAATTTTGCTAGAGGCAGAAAGCCACCGAAAAAAGTGGAAAAAACGCAATTTATATATATATATATATACTTAAGTTATATATTTTTTGAAAAAAATTAAAAACCGTCAACAAATTGCGTTTTTTCCACTTTTTTCGGTGGCTTTCTGCCTCTAGCAAAATTCATACTCAACTTGAAGAAACGAGTAGGGGTTATTCTCCTTGCCTCGCCGAGATCAAATAGCAGATATCTTTATTTCCAAGGTGGAGCACCGACCCCCTCCTCTCCTCGGTCCTAATAAAAAAAATCATTTTTGGAACCCTTCAAGCTTATGGTACTTGTAGTTCAAAAACCGAGGGTATAAGAAATATTATGACACAGGATGGACTATAAATTCAATTTTCTACAATTTTGGTCATAAGAGAACGCGAGGGCTTTCCCAGTGTAGATGATACATATATGTATATGTAGTTTTGATCATATTACCTTTTCTTCTTACATCACCGGAAATGAGGCAAAATGACACCTATCTGTGAAACACTACCATTTTGACTATTTTTACCATTTTCACAACCTAATATTGAAAAAAGGTTGGATTTGACAACAGAAATAGATTTAGGCTGTTTGAAAAAACATAAAACGAGTGTTTCCACGCCCCTCTATCTAAAAGTGATCCCTCTGGAGTAGAACTATAAATGTAGTGTACCCTCAATTAATTTAAGAAGCTTATCTTTAATTACATTCTTGATTTATTATTTACGTGAACCCGAGCGACGCCGGGAACTTCAGAAAGTTAAATTGAAAATATTAACTGTACCTTAAAACAATTATTAATGTATATAGTTTTCTAATTACTGAAAAAATTGGATACTCATAATAATTTAATATGTAAATATTAAATAGATATAAATTATGAAACAAAATAAATTAGGAAAAGCAATGGTAATAAGAGATACGAAAAGAATAGTTCTCTCGGACAGAATTCTTCCGCTTGCAAAAAAGTCATTAGGGCGCGGAAAGATTTACAGCTTGAACGTGGAATGTATTTCAGGAGACACTGAATTTTATACAACATCGGCAATAAAATTTAAGTACTTCTACATAATCAATGACAAATGCTTTGAGAATAAAGCGAAGGAAACATGTTGCTGCATTGGGCTTGCAACACATGGAAAGCGAATAGATGGTAAATATAGTTGAAAAATATGAAACCAAAGAACAAAGGAAAGTGCAATTGTTCTAGTACATTTACTGCAACTCTTTCAACAGCTTCCGGCGCGGAATTAATTTAACTACTAAAAATATTTTAAATTGTTAGTTTTACCCGATACGTAACAAGGATAGTTACAAATATTAGCAGGCTAAATATACAGTTCTGCGATTCCAACCCGGGTTACGTTACAAGTGATTCAGAAGTAATATATTCAACTGATTCTCCGCAGAAATCTACACTCTCTAGTATTTAGCAAGATATATAATACCAAATGTGAAGCTATGTGAAACTTCTTTGGTTACTATCAAAAAAATTATTATACACATTATTATTATATACGTTATATACATAGATACCATTAGATAGACGTAAGAATTTAAAGCAAAATTCCAATTTAAATGATTATAAATAAAATTATGAAAAGTGTCTATATCTGAAATTGGTTTTAGGTATCCAAATTAAACCACAAGGATCAACTTAAAAATTTTAAATAGTGACCTGGAATACTAGTTACGCAACGCAGATAGAACGTTAAATGTATTGAACAAAAAATACTTGAATGAAGTTGACTTCTTAGGTACATTTATGTTTTGAAAATTATACAAACTAAAACCTTATGGATTGGTCCATATTATTGTCATATAATTTTAAAGACGTAAATGTAACATGTATTATACACAACTATCCACGTAATCTTATAAATAACATTGTAAGACATTCAGTAAATCATTATAAGACTCTATACATTAATAGGGACAGCAAACTTAAATTTATGTAACAATTCCTAAAGACAAATATGAGAGGAAAAAATATTTTAAAGTTTAAAAAAATTGACATACATAAAGGATTAGACTGGTCAAGAATTGCGGTGAATTAAGAACTATGATTTTAATTCATTTATATGAATTGCTGAAATAAATTATATATGTTGGAAATAAATTCCTTTAGAACTGTAGCAGTTACTTGAGAGCCATCTGGTAGCATCTGCCCCAAGTGCAAGCTTCGAAAATCCGATACAAGAGATTCCTTCCGCATCCACGGGACAGCTGCACAGACACAACTTTCTTTTTTTAACCACACACCTTGACAAAGCCATTATCTAGTTTCTTCACCCAGTTCCCCTTTCTCGTTAACGGAAGAAAGAAATTTCGAAACAGAAAATAGAAATATAGCGCATTCAATTTATAAGAGGACTATTCCGTCATGAAGAAGATATACCAGAATAATACAAAGATTTAATTTTTTAGGTATACATTAAAAATTTAACAGTTAACCACCCAAATATAGAATTGAACTCGCAAATTTTGACAGGCTTGCATAATATTATTTTCGATTTTTGTTCCAAAGTTACCAATTGGAGGGGAAAACTTTTTTAACTTCGGTGTGTAAAAGCAATGGGATGTTAATGTAGAGATTCAGATACAACACGTAAACAAAAAAATGACTGCGAAGAGATAGATAACCGTTTAAGCCGAAATCCTCAGCTATTATCAATGTAATTTGGATTGAAAGCGTGTATTTGTTGAATTGTTGTTTCTTTGGTATCGCCAATATCTTTCATTTTTTGGGCTATATTTCTGAAGAACGTGATTCCAAGCCCATCATCAACCCATTTGATATATGTTTCAGGTGGATTCCGTCTCCGAAGTTTTATTATTACAAACTATGATTTTCAATAAAGCTGTATATTTCCAAATAATACTGTAATACTGTAGTCTTAATCTCAACTGTTGTTTAAATTCCCATAAAAAACGAAATTAACATACGCATTTAGGAGATGCCTGTGGGAGTTTTCCCTCGCAGGTATTTCTCACATGAGGAGGCATCTTCATCTATTTTGCGAGGTATATGTGCTGGGGTCGAAGACCTTGGGCACGGTAACAATTATCCCCTGATCCCATTGGATCATTCGAACAACTGCCTTCTAAAATTATGGAGACACGGATAAAGGCATTCTTTGAAACCCTCAGCAAACTCATCCCGTCATTCAGAAGGGCGTGAGGATAGTACCCAAAATCCCGACCTACGTGCTGCAGCTTTTCTAGGGTTTTCCCTGCATCTCTTTTAGGTGAAACACCGGGTAGGATCATTTAAACTATAGCCCATGGTCCACAATTAAACCTTTACCTATCTTCCTATACCATACACATCCCCCTTTTTCAAATCTCTTTCTATACTATTAAAGGGAAGTTGCCTGTTTCAGGATAACCTTCATGTAGCCCGTTACCCCAAAAACCAATTTTAGGGTATGAAAAATACTCACAAAACAATTAGCATTTTAAAATAATGGCCGAAAGTCAGCGGTATATTTAAATTTTAGGTACAATATTGAATTTGTATTCCAATCATCTCATCAAACATAAAAGGGCTATGCTTTTTAATTTGGCAATCAATGTTGTTAAATTATCTCAGCATATATTCCACAAGGAAATTATAAGTAAAATTTTGAATATTCTTTTTTTGAATTCCTATCCTTCCTGCAGCATTAATAAAAATAATTCGCCCATAAACAATAACAGTAAAATATCTAAGACCTGCATTGCTTTAATGTATTTAGTAAATATACATTATCCCACGTACTGTGATGGGGTAAGATTTATATCATTTAATAATCAAAATTTCTTAAAAAGTTCTCAATACGTTATACATAATTTTGATAAACTCAAAGTTGGATATAAAATTGATTGATTGTTTGTACTGAAGAGCCTGCCATATTGGTTATTCAAAGGAATATTTTTCAAATTTAAACAACCTGTATAACAAAACATGTGTTACTGAATAACCACAGGACTGATTCGAGTAATGTAAAAATTTTAGATAAAGAAGGCAATTATAATTCTCGATTGATCAGCGAAATATTAAATCTAATGTAAATTCTATAAATTAAAAAACAGATACACAAGATTTAAATACAATATACGACTCAGTTCTATTATTTACTGACAATATTTATGGGACAATCATTTATAGTATTATATTAATTTCGATTTTTACGTTATAAGATTCGTTTAATTATTAATTATCCATAAGTAATTCCTTCCTAGACGCTTACATATATTCTTAAGTATTAAGTAATATAAAATTGTCACGTTACTGAAACAATGTTGTTAATACTATGGATAAACAGCCAATACTCATCGTTGTTATATTGGCTGAATAAATAAATCACAAAAGGGAAAACTGCCGGATTCAAAATCTGGTGAAGTTAAACGTTTCCAACAGACGTGTGAATGAGACTGCGTTCACCAAATGTAACTAATTAATTTTTATCTCTGACAATTATGAATTTAACTTTATAGAATTCTTGGTATCATTACTTTATTATTAATGACTTATTATTGCTGTTTCCCACAAACGTTACTAAATGTATATTGACGACAATGACAATAAATTATCTAACTTCTACAAATTTAGTTATAATAAATAGCGTGGGTTTAACTCAACTCAAAACTTTAAAATTTATAATTTTCTCACATTTTAATTTTACAAAAAATAAATAAGTTGGTCATAATTGACATAAAAATTAAGTAATAGATAAAAATGTAATTTCAGAACATATATTCCTTAACATAGGATTTTTTCAGGTGTACATAGGAGAAATTGAGGTATAACTTGTACCTAACGACAAAGTTCTGGAATTAATCTGCCAAAACTTGATATTATGCAAATAAATTTTGAGTAAATACGCCATGAAACGTTCGGGCTACACTTTCGGTTTTATTCCCGAGTTGTTTACGAAAATTGCATTTGTGTAATAGGTAAGGATTTATTCAGAATCTCTCCCTATGGACTGCGCATTAATGCCTGGATTAAGGTAATGGCGATTAGCTAATTTGTTTCCCCATCTCCCAGAAGACCTACGATCGAAGTCCAGAAACGTAATCTTCTCTTACTGAGGAACTTAACAATTAATGCACGTTCAAGTTTCGGGATACATCACGTTTTACCAGCAGCATTATACTCGTAGAACACTTTCACGAAAATTTGATATAATATTATAATACATTTTCATTAAATAAGAAATAATTACTTTCTTAGTTTTAACAAAATCCCTACAAACATGTTGAAGTCACAAGGCACAAGTTTAGAAATAAATTGTTGGATACACAACGAGAATTTTTGAGGGCAACTGCCTTTTTTTGGCAAATTCGTAGTAGCAAGTTCTAGTATGAAGTTTTTTCAATTTCTAAACCGGCATATTTGATCGTGTATGGAGATTAAATGTTTTATTAAAATTGCAAAATCACATTACATCTCAATTTTCGTATATTTCTGACGGCCGGTGGTGAATAATAGAATCATGACAGGGAGGGTACAGACCGCACTGTCCAGTAGAAGAAATTAACAATAATACGCCTTTCATCATATATTTGAAGCGACACCGAGTAGGTCTGCTTAACGTTTCTGGCGTCGTAAGGAAAGTCACTATTTCTTTCTCTCCTCTTATTCCCCGTTCTCTCCTTCCATTACTGCGCGACGCTTCTGTTATCTTACACAACGACGCATTTCATTTTCTGTCTTCTCCTTTCCGCTTGTCTCCACACCACACACATACACTCTCTCTCCATCACCCTCATACATGCACACATGGAGACGCGCACACTGTTTCATATTTAAGATTTAATACTGTCCAAGAAAGAAAAATATCACCACGAACATTAAAAATCGTTTTTTAACAGTAAATAAATATAAAATAAGACAAAAGGTAAATAAGGTCAAAATAATGTGATGTTAATAAAATAAAATTACAGAATTACGTCTCATAAAAATACAGAACAACAAGTATACGCAGCTTCGAACCAACCTTCTAGCTTCATCACTTACTATATTAAAAGACACTTACATAGGAACGTAAATTAAATCTATGGAATGCATCAAAAACTCTTTATTAACATTCTTAAGCGAAGTTTTCATTCGAAGATGGGTAAAAATCCAATTAGCAAGTTCCAAACATAAACAAATTTTTCATTTTTAGATTTCCAACTCAGCTAACATGAGATGCAGATCGATAGTGCGTTGTAAAATTTGCTAATATATTTGGAATCCGCGAATCGGACCTCTACACGTCTTTTAACCCAAACTCGGCTCAACAAGGCCAGGAAGAGATTTCGTTTTTGTATATAGATATAATTTACGTATCTCTCTACTTTTTTATTAATTCAATACGTGATGACTTCCCAAAGTTGGGAACATTGTATACTTTTTTCCATATATTAATGAGATGGATCTCTAATTTAGTTGTATTAAAAATAAATTCTTTCTGCCTTTACTGGCTGATTAATTAATTATATTCATACTTAAGGTCAGATAAATGTTAACTATATGAATTTTAGTCACTTGCAGTCTCAAATAAGAGGAAACATTTAATATCAAATGTCAAGCATTGTTCAATTCCTTTCTTATGCTATTAAAGGGGAGTTGCCTGTTTTAGGATTACCCTCATGTAGCCTGTTAATCCCCCAAAAATAAAAATTGAAAAGTATAAAAATAATAAGATAAATTAGAAGAGTGAGATAAATTAATTCATATTTAATTATTTATCTACTAATAAATCGCGAGTTTATTAATAAGTTATTATAAAGTCTCACTTCAGGTTTGTACACAAATCACACTTATTTATTTTACCTCAAGAAACTAACAGGTCCTCATAAAACATGATCTCACGATGCGTAATTTTTTAATGGCCTTATTTAGTGTCTCTGGTAATTATAAGGGGCCAGTGGCCTGCTTTTACTACGCGAAATAACAGAATTATACAATTTTTCAAATAGTTCTTCCCTTCAAGACCACAAAAACAGCAGCGAGATATAATATTTATCATAACATGTTGACCTGGAGAAATTTTTACAGTGCTCAGTAACCGGTTGATTGGAAACTTATTTCACGTGTCTGTCACTAATCCAGTTTTCAGAACTACAAACTCTATTCCAGCAGAATATAACGAAAGTGGAATGAATGTTACGCACTTAGTTTCTAATTCGTTTTAAATTCGTCAATGGCTCATTCTCGTTAATATTCCTGTTTTCAATCTATCCAATTGCACCGGCAACACAGTATCCCAGTGCACAAATCATCTGAGCAACGCCAGCTGCACACAATAGGGCAATATTAATTAGCAAATGACCGAGCTGCAATCGCTGAACAAATTGCAGCAAACTGATATGAACCCGCTGTAGAACCCATCTCTCTGTGTGATCAAAAAAAAAGTGTTAGGTAGCTCAGCGCAACAAGTTTGTAAAGGAAGTCAAGGAAAAACAAAAGGTTGGTTGGAATACAAAGCTGCACCTGCGCCAAAAGCTTTCGTGAGCCCAGTGTTAGTAAAAAGACCTAAAAAGTATTACGAACGCAGCTTCCCAATTCACCTCGCAACAGAATGAAAGCCTCACTAACACAACACACACCGTGACTGTGCTGCACTTGTATTATTACAACAGACATGCACATAGAATAATCACATTACGCTTTAACATTTATTTTGATACGAGTTTTCCACATTCTGTATGTTGGATTCTTTTCAGTATCCAACTGTAAAAAGGAAAATTTAAAATCCCGAAAGATAAATCAACTATTATTCTTCTGCCCAAAAAAAGAGGGATAACCGTGTTATTTCTACTGTTACTAAAAAACATAATTTTTTTAAAAGAAAACCTTCTTCTGGGAAGCCAAATTGTGACCGCCTCCATATAATACGATGGGATAGAAAGGACAATTGAGTAATCATGACCAAGGTAACCGAAGGATGTCTAGGGTTCCCGGGATATAGTTTAAGGATCCTACTCGGCAATTTGCAGGGTCTTCCGTATTGTTCCATGCCCTCAGGGCGACTGGCTGTGGGGATCGTTTCAATGGGAACCATTGCTGTATGCTCAATGTCTTCGACAGCGGAGAAATCTCCTCTCAAAACTTACCCAGGAGAACCTTAGTTGAAAAAGAGAGAAATATTGAATCCCATTATGTGAGAGCAAAGATCAGCTTCCTTAGACTTTACAATGGCGCTTTTTGTTCTTATATAATTTTTTATGGCGACAGAGTAATGGAGAGCAAGGTAGTCATGAATTAATTGAGACCCCAGACTATATATAGAGTAAGTATTGTAGCGCAGTAGGACTCCTTCCCAATTTTATTCGAATTTTTGGAATTTTAAAGGATATAAAAATTCAGCAAGAACATTCTACCGGCGGCAGCCAGGTAAGAATGGTTTTTCCCGGTGTTAGGCTGACGGACGGGGGACATGTCTATCTGTAGATAGATAATCCTTAGTTTGTTTTGCTGAAGGAGCATTCAGCCTTCAAAAGTTTCGAAGGACACTGTTCCCTGTGTCATGAAAATTTTACCGCGCTGGACAAAGGACTCATGAGGATTGGCGGAACAAACATCATGTGGGATAGCGTTTTTCCTTGCCGCAGGGATATACGAATTGAGATGGGATGTGAGGAGCCGTGTGGTGCACAACGTTTAGAAGGCGAGGAGGCAGAGTAGGAGAATAGTTCTAGATGTTGAGAGGGCGAGGAGGTAGAAATTGAGAGTTGATCAGGACGTGGAAGGGAGGAGAAAGCTAGAGTCGAAAGTATTTTGAAAAGGAGAAGCCAGCTGGAAAGTGCAACAAGAGTTGAAAGTCAGATGTGAATTCTTGCTCATTAGTGAGAAGGTATTGAGAACATAGGAGGCCAGAGGGAAGAAGGAGGAAAAACTGGGTTTTCCTCAATCACCGGTAGCACCGGGTTCATCCCACTTTCCGCCGGCAGAGGGAAAATACAATTTACCGGAAGGAAGAAGTAAGTTCCGGTCGCCTAGTAACGTGCATCAAGACTGGAATGAAGAATAAAACATGTTCGTCAAGTGAACGAAATTTCTGCTGCGCATGGTTACCCCAATGAGGAATTAATCCTCATATTTAAAAAGCATCCCCTTCAATTAATTTATTTATTTGTCATAGAGCGCAGGACCCCTTTTAAAATGATTGTATTTTTATATAAATAAAATTATCATATTATATCCTAAAGCAAGTAATTTTATTAAATAATTAAAATAATAAAATTCCCTATATCATTTACAGTATCCTACCGCCATTAGATATTGGTACTTGCCTCACGCCCGTCCGATTACTAAAGAGAAGTCTGCTTACAACCAACTTACGAGTTGTTATAACATTTCGAGAATATAGAAAAAGTGATAGTTAAGAACATTTTTGTTTCCTGTAAATTTAAATGTTTTTATTCCATATTGTGAAATGTTTCCATGTTTTTTTTCTCCTGAAATATTTTCAACATCATTCTGCCCCAATAAACGTAGTCTAAACATTACCTTCGCTTAAACAGACGCATTGATGCACGGCTTTGTTAATCAGGATGACACACTTTGGCTTAGCGACATATAAATCAGATTCGTCACGGGCAATAAATCATGCACAATGCTCCGACGAACTTTCTCGTAAATTGCACTTTACTTCAGTTTTTAATAAAGGGGGCGCCAGATGTCCGTTTTATCATAAATTGTTCTCAGGGGAAAGCTTCATCTGAAAGAAAAAGACTCTGAAGTATTGCAGATATCCAGTCTAATTAATCAAGTTTTGGGGATAGCAGCCGCTTCGATTGCATACCGTAACGGAATATATTTGTCTCAGGATAATGTAATTGAAGAATTACGCGACAGTGTCAGTCGTTCTTATACCTGAATCTTGATTATTCTTAGTAACACCGCCATTACTTTAAAAATTCAAACAAATTATTCCTCTATGGAAGAACGAAATCTTTATAGAATAATAGTTGTTTCTTCTTTACAGTTTTCGCATTAATCTAACAATCAGTTTGGAGAATACCATGAATGGGATGAACGTTGTTGGATGTTGATGAATTTGTGGTATTCGGAACTTCTACGGTGGCATTACACCCTATTCACGTCAGGAACGTACAAATTGAGAAAATTTTCTACAAGATGTGACACGAATTTCAATCAGACGGACTTACGACAGCTACAAAGTACTTTAAAACTTCCTCAGCTCAGGACCTCCTACTGTATCTTTATTCTCGACACGTAACAGACTGAACGGCATTATGCAAGATTAAAATAAACGTTTCTCTGAAGGAGTTGATTTAAGATGTATAACGAACAGACTTCCCGGTTGCAAGAAATAATGAAAGCATCTGAATGATATTTTTCACAAAGTTTCAGTTATCAACAATGAAGAATAGTTCACTAGACAAGAAAACTATGACAGTCACTGTGGTACGCGATTGCCTTGTACCACATTATATTAATTAAATTGTATTTTTCATTTATTATTTGTAATGTATATAAGTATTTAGATCTAAGTATGACGAAGTCGGGAACATGAATGAACGCGATAGGTTAATTAAATGACGAATTACAGTCATCTCTTCGGCCAGAAAACGGAAACATTAAAGTTCGGTACAATCTGATTAGACGAGGTAGCGTCAAGGCTAGGCTGCGGAATACATGGGCGACAGATGGTATTTACCAGCAATCCATCTGGTCAGCCGTGGGAAAAGGAAAAATTGACCTGACGCCTGGACCTGCTACCTGCTAAACAGGTCAAGTATTTATCAGAATTCTACCCTCCATACGGAGGAAGTAGAAAGTGCAAAACCAGGGTGCACTAGAATACGGCGAGCAGTTTTATAGAAAATTTTCGGACGCATTTATAAAACATTTCAAAATTTAAATAGTTACGTCAGGCAAAAATTTAAGTTTCACTGGACGTAAATCTGATGTAACCATCCGTCCATCTTTGAAGAAATCATCAGAGGCTAAGAAACCTGAAATATCGAGTGTAGGAGCAGCCCTGGAGTGAAGAAAGCGACGCTCAGCATACCTCCGACGCTTGGGAGACGACACCCAGCAGTCATCAGCCGAGTAACCAGCCAGCAAGGACGTCGGGGATCGTCACAACGCCGTGGTGATGTACCTACTTTATTGTTTCTCGCCTCTGGTCGTTTGTCTATAAAGTGTTAGCTCCCCCCCCCCCCCAATATTTGATTTATATACCCACTGAGCATTTAGCTTTCACTGAGATAAAGTCAATCATGTTCCCGATGAAGTAAGCGAGGGTCCCTTTAAAAACATAATCCAATAAATTCATATTTGTTGAAATTAAAAATTTATAATTTTTATCCCTTATTAATTGTCGCAATTTAAAATTCATCTCCCCCGTCTACCAATATATAGAACACGCACCACATCACAAATACCTGACATGAAGACGTAAACGCAACTAAAATTACGCCATAATACTAGTATTTTAAATGTAACAAAATACATGTCGAATTTACATAGCCAGATAAAATATACATTATTAATTGTAACTCTGGATGGATTCGATTAGACCGATTCATACAGTACTGACGAAAGTTCCATATGATTGTTACCTACTCGCCTACAAATACGAACATTGGGATACTGGAAGTTAGGCGGCCCAACAACACCGTATACAATATATTTTTGATCCCAAGTCTGTGCGTGAAAAAATGTCCTCGGGTTTTATGGAACCGCCAGCTTGATTCCGTGGTGTGGAAATAAGGTGCTTTTGGAGACGTAGAGAGAAGCTAGGGCCTTTAATAGTTACGGTCGACACAAGCCATCGTTACAGTTGGGTGGCGACAAGTGAGCGGCTTGACCTCTCACAATGTTGCGACGTTTGAGGATAAAAAAGATACAGGGCGCTGTGTTGATCACAGCTGAAGGACTTCACCATTCGGGAAAGAAGCCAGCCCAAGCTATACATCTCGGCTGCCACAAGGAGCATTTTCCGCTCGCCTTTGATTTAAGACCACGCCGACCCTCCACGCAGAACTCGCCACACAGTAAGAACAATTCAAAAATATTTGTGTGTTTCAAAGCAAATTTACGCTAGCCGTTCCGAGAAAGTCTACGTTTTGAAGAGAATAACTGCCATTATAAAGCAACAAATTCATTGTAAAATTCTCCTATTTTGCAGAGTAGTTTAATTATCACTATATATTGTAATGAATTACTTTTGCTATCTTGTTAATTATGCAAGGAATAAATGTATAATTTAAACGGAAGGATAATTCTATAAACATCCAATTTACAAACAATAAACATTAAAATATATTAACACTAATTACAAAAAAAGTTAAATTATGTACATAGCAAATTTTATATTTCGGGTTCTAAATATACTCTTTTTCTCGGGGGATTTTGGGCCAAGTAGCAGAGACATGTTTTAAAAACAAATTAACGGTGTCCGACAATGCATATAAAAATGGGTCGGTCTCATCAGCGTCCAGTTATTTAAGGCTCGGTCGTCCTTATTCAGGCCATCAGCATACCAGCAGCAGAGGGGGAATGGGGCGATGTCGTTGAAGACGCGATGCTCCAACTCTCCAGCTCATGGTCAATCAGATTCACCGCAAACTGCTCAGGCTGTTTAGAGAAGCAAGCATATTGCAGGCTTGCGTACTCTCGCTCGGGTTTCAAACCCGACACTTGGCGGCGTCCACCCTTCTGCGTAACTGCCGCAAGACTTCCCAAGTTACTAACTTTGCATTTCGGGTTCACATTCCTTCTAGCCCCGCTCTTTAACTTGTCTTTATGGAGGCCTCCCCCACCCCCTATTCGTCACAGATGCCAGTCCCTTTTCTGACCATCGCGTCGCTATTGTTCGTAAGGCTTCAAAATATCGTCCACGTCCAGACACGCTGTCTTGCCATCGTGATAAAATTGATCAAATGTTTTTTTTTCGATAATGGACGCCACTATATATACATGCTAGAAGATGATATTGTCAGGTTAATTCAAACAATTAATGCGGACAGGAAAGATGGACAGAAAATTGGTGGCTTACCTGAAGTGTACAGGTGGCTGTCACCATGTAGGGTCTCCAATTCTTGAATACCTCTTCCTTTATCAGAAGATTAGGAAAACATTCCGAGTGACGGCCAGCCGTCAACGGCATACAGAACAAAACAGAGAATGGGTGAAACCGGGAAGACGATGTAAATTAATTGGGCTGCAATAGCTGAACGTAAAGAACATAAGATTTTTAAATATGAAATGGATGGTTGTATACAGACACAAGAGTCTTATTTGCATTGTCTAACTTTAATACGACATCGAACAGAAATTTTAATATCTTTGTTTCCAAACGGTTGTAGTTTTGATTATTATTGAACGCTCGAGCAGTTTCTTTAGCCTTACAAATATCTACAATTCGGTCGTGTTTAATCGACGTAAGTGTAAATGCTCCATGATGTAATTCAAATTTCAATTATAAAAGGTACTCATAAATATAAAATATGAATAATGTTAGATGCAGGCATTTTGAAAGCCTAGCGTCAAAAATTTGATAATTCACTTTAACTGAAATTTTTAAATTGACAATAAGAAATAAATAAGCCAATATGTCAGAAAAGTACTGTACAGGGTGTCCCATCTGAAACAGTACGGTCAAATTCTTCTTAAGGGGGGGCAGGTTACGAAAAAAGGTTCAATACACAAGCAGTAGGGTTTCGAGGGGAATATTCCACACATGCATTATTTTTAGCTTTTATGTTGATACTTGCTCAAAGTTCTTTTTTAAAATGGCGACCGAATATTCACCCCCATAGAACGTTTTCGTCTTGATGAGTTGTCTCATCATTCACGCCAAGCCATAAAATGCCACAAATAACGAGTTCAGTGGTCAAATTGATTCACATTTTCTAGCGTGACTCAGCATGCACAACGTGGAGGTAAAGTCTAAACCGTATCCCTTCACATAAATAAAAGAATAAAATAGCGCGAACGTGTGTATATGTGTATTGAACTTTTTTCATTATCTGCACTCTTCAGAGCAGTTTGACCGTACCGTTTCAGATGGGACAATCAGAATGATTCGTTGTGTATACACGGAAGACAACGAGAGACTGATAAAAAATAACGCAAGTAGTACATCAGCAAGAAGAAACTTATTTTAAGAGTCTTTATCAGCTGTGACATACACAAAAAGTCTCTGCGGCTACAAAAATGAAATGTTTTTAAAACAGAAATTGTGCCGTTTAGTAGAAAACCACAGTCAACCGGGCACGGAATCGCATCAGCCTGTCATCTTTTCCGGATCTTAAACACACTGGTCGAGTCGATATTGTAGCTTATAATATTAAATGAAAAGTTATAAATAAAGTAATTAAATTAATTTGACTTACTATTATAAATAAAAGCAAAGAATGGCTGAAATTCAGTGATGCAAAATTTTAATTTGAAAACGAGTCGCTCCGAACTTTCCTAACGTTTTTCAGCTCATTAATTAAAATATAACGAAATTTCATGATGCTACTGGAACTTCCGTGGCCGAAATGAGTGAAAACCTATTTATCATACTTTAAACATAATCAAACTTTCTTACTGAATTCACCAGACAGATAAAAACGAAAAAAATTAGATACCTAAAGACCTCATTGGTTGGTACGACTATAAACTGAATTTTTTAAAAAAACTTTCTTTCAAAATCAGAGTTAAAAATCTCAATCTTTCCGTCGATTACACCGAGATAAAATTAATGTTATTTTGTTGTCAGTTTTGGTTGTTCATATGTTTATTGTAACTGGATTTATATTTTCTTATGTATCAAATTTCATATGGATATTAAATCATTAAGGAATGGCATTTAGAAATGATTTCTGAGCGCCAACTTTCTAATCGCGGTTTGACAAAAAACGTCCGTAATAATATTTGACTGTTTCCACTTCTTTATTCAGTTTAAGTATTTTTAAATTTTCCGTTGCGAATACCGCGGCGTAATCGAACTTTAATGAGGCTGTGCTCGAAAAAGAGAATTCACGACACTGACTCTTCTTCAGCCCAAATATAAAAAATACCATAGACGTGATCATTTTCACATATATGCATACCATCAGACGCTTATCAGGTTAATTTAATGATCTTTTCTAATACAGTATTTTGTTTATTATATAGCTGCTTAGTGAAGTTTGTAGTTCCGGTAATGGAAGAACTAAGCAAATTTAATGACAGGCTAAACAGCGAACGTGATTAAAAACCTAGGTTTTTCCTGGAATGCATAAAAGCGGTCCGGGAACATCCGCTCCAGCGTCTCGTAGGTTGTCGTGGAAGAGTTTTACCAATTTTACTTCTCTATTGGTAAATAGATATCATAACGACGGGTATTTTATTCACATAATAGGTTAATGAAGAATTGATGCAATTGATGAGAAGTGATGTTGGACTCACCCTGAGATGAGGCCGAGCCAGGATTTCGCGTAGCTCGACCAGGTCCGCCCTGTGGTCAGGAGAGGGAGATCCCCGCTCCAGTTCACGCAGCGCTTCTACCACCTCACGGCACTTCTGCACCCCGTCGCTAGGGGGCGCCCGCGTCGGGCTCACCACCTTGCTAGAGATGCGGTCGTACAGCTGCAACAAAGGGACTACCTGTACAACTTGACTTGACACGTGGCAACCACGTCCCAGCACGAATTACCTCTACAATTGCATGTGGCACAGCGACGTGATATTTTTTAAATAAAAGTGTATATACGAGTACATGACTCAGCAACATTCAAATAAACAGTAGTACTTCAGGCAGTCAGGTGCTTACCATCTCAAAACTTGTAGGTTAATGATTCGTACATGAGATATTATATAAAATCTTTTAAAAAAATAGATAACACATATTTTAAATACAACAAAATGTAATTTGTCACCAATAATAAAAGACTTATTAAAAAATTCTTTCTATACAGCACCTCTATATCCATTTGCCCTCTATTCAGATTTCAAGTTTCACTAATTTTACTAAACAACTTTTTGATCATTCCAGGCGCCGAATAAGGCTGACATTTTTAATAAACAATCTTTAATGGGCAATAAATTACATTTTATTCTATAAATTATAAACAGACTTAAAATAAAAATACTTAAACTTACTCAAGCCACATGATAAAAAAGGTACTGAATTAAAGAAAGTTTCAACATTATAAGTCATTGTCCGGGATATTTAGCTAGTCATGTGTCAACACAATGCGCAGTGGACAATTTCCCCCACTGTACAGGGGGTAGACAAGAGCTCACTTTTACTTCAGTTTTTGTTGAGACAAGTTGGTAGTGTAAAAGCAATTCTGAATACATATATTGCTGTCAGTTCACGATATATTGTACGTCAAGAAAAGAATCCGTAAAACGTAATAGAAAATAAGTATAATATGTGTTAAAAAAGACGTCCTTGTAGTCTTCATATCCCGTTCGTTTTATACAATCAATGTTTCTAATAATAATAGCGTTTCGCCAGGCCACTTGGAGCGGTAGTTCCTCCTCAAATGACAATACTCCCCTTCTCTTTTCCTTACTTCACATCTAACGACACGTAAAATCTCACGAAAAGTAGGAAACTGTTAACAAGTAGGTTCCTTGACTCAATTCACTGTTAAGTCTCTACCTGCGCCACACAACACATGGCTCTGTTCGATTTGGTGGCAGTCAAATACACATGGGGTTCTTAAGGAAGCCGCAGAATGTGTATCCCATGTCTCCGTTATAGCGAACCGAAGAAGGTTGAGATCCAAGCGCTAAATACAAAACGCCTCAAGGCGTAGTTAGCAACACGGGGCACAACTTAGAACCGGCTTTAGCATACCGGGCACGGTTTTTATGCGTCGAATAAAGGGTTTTTAGCAGCAAAAGGGTTTAAAAAGTGATAAGATCTTAACATTTTCAGAACCCATCTTGTGCATTATTGTAGCGAACAGAAAATTATTTTTGCAACAGCCTACAATATTCACACATACAAGACACACGAAAATTTTAGAAAATACACTAATTACATTTCCCAGATTGAAGAACATTTTATATTTTGTACTATTTATAATTTTTTTAATTAACGTTTAAAAATACTACATTTATAAGTCTTTACATACAAATTTAAATTTAAAATTTCAAGGTACTTATTAGTATGAAATTTATACTTTTTATTCAAGAAATACAGTTATACCAAACGAAAAAACAATAGGCCTTATAATTGTTTATTTTTCGAGCAACCCTATCCCTGAAAAAATATATCTTAAATAATATTAAAAGCAAATAGATTAAAAATATTAATATAAAATTAATATAATTTACTCATTAATCTTTCTCCATTTGTCTCTTACATTTGCATTACATTTTGTGGCTAGGATGTGCTTCCGTTTACTGAAGTTGCTATTCATATTCTGAATATTTTATTGCCTGATACGTTGGATATATCTTTCGCTTGAATAAATTCTTCAGAATGACAATGTTTTCAGGTATGTGAGAAATTTCAGCATACATTTGCATAAAAATATTTAGGACATTCTCTCGTATAAATTTAGATTTTAACGTCGAATCTGTTAAAATGTCGACTTATCTTTAGGCTGACGAAAATTTGTTATCTTATTCATTTATTGCACATTATCCGTCATTTAAAATTCAAAAATTAATTTATTGTCCTGTTACTCTTTTCCAAAGTAAAAAATTTAATCCTGAGCTGGCAAACTCTAATTTACGACCTGCAAAATTCACTTCATTCAGCCTACGCTAGTATAATTACCGGTTACAGTCAGAAATAATTATTTAAGAAATTTATGAAAATTCGGATGTTGTAATTTTCTTTCAGTTACTTCCCTGAAACGAACTATTTGAGTCTATATCCATACAATAGTGTTACGTTTCCAACATTTTGTTAGGAAAGAAAAAGCAACAGCACAGAAAAATCCAAATAAGAAAGTAAAAAATATTCAGGTAGTTAAAGTTAGAAAATTTCACAGTGAGGCGGAAGCGATTCCACTGTCCACCTATAACGAGTAATTGTATTAAGGGAAGAGAAGAGCTTGTTGGGGTCCATCCGACCTGTTTTTGGGGTCGTGAATAAGTATACATTGTCCTTGGCGAGACGGGGGAAGGGGGGGGCAGTAGTAATTCTGGTGTGCCGTATATAGCCCAGATAGCTCCTGTAATCTAGGTGCTGGCAACGCGGATCAACATGGGTCATCGCTGGCTTGTACTCGGGATATCGTAGGACAATGCTCCAAGTCACAGAGCCACAATATTAAACCATGCGAATAGGTGATGTCTGCCTAATATCAGACATGGTTAATAAATGGGATGACAGACCCTCAGAAATTATGAAATTTATAAGTGAATGTAGCAAATTGTAAAAGAAAATACGAGATACACTAATTACAAACGCAAAAACAAGCAATCTTTTCTTCTGCTGCTAAATTATTAAATATTTAAAATTAGCGTTCATAGGTTACAAGTGTTAAATGCATTCATAGAAAATGAACGGAGGTCTGCGTTCTGATAATTTCATTTTTTTAAAGTTTTCGTGCAAAATTCTGCTGTTCCTCCAAGTAGAATTCTGAAAATAATTGTCTTGTTGTATAATACAGATTCACAAAATTAGACTTTACTCTAAATTATTTTCATATATATACATACAAATTTTAAATTTCAATCAAATAAAAATATATCTAAGGTCATTTCTTTATCGAAAATCGTTTCGTTTTCACACCATTCAGATGATTTCCAGGCTCTGAAATTATATAGAGGAAGTCTGGGCGGAACGGGATAATGGGGTAGAACGGGATACCCTATTTCTTTTACTGGATAATGATGGAGGTTAGTATATAGGGGTGTAACATTGCAACTGGTCAAGGAAGAAGTCCCGGCAGACGACTTGACCTACTTCAGACGGCACTTTGTGAATGAACTCTTGTTGTGGCTTCTCACATCAGTGAAATTATAATTTTTGCAGCATTTAGACAGAAAGGAAGCTTCAAAAGCCCTTGCTTTTAACTCTTTAACGGCATATATTCATAAATTAGGTGCATATAGTTGCATATAAGTTACGTATAAAGTTTAAACCAGCCTGGTAAGAACCTTAACCTTAAACTAGCGTGCGGGGCGGAACGGGATGGCACTGTTTAAGGCGAAATGAAATAAGTTCAAGAAAAATTTTAAAAACTAGGAATACATTAAGAAAGAAAAGAAACGGAAAAAATGTAAAATTCTAGCGGAAGATAAATATTTAGGTTTGCACAAACGGCCATGCAGGCATAAATTTTCTTCTTAAATTTCTTGATTGCTCAAAATTCACCAGACGAGGGACGAAACATCATGTTAATAATATTAATAAAGTTTACTTTTTTTTCAGACTGAAGTGGATTTACTACTAAATGTAAAACAAGATACTTCTGAATTAAAGTGGTTTGTTAAATAATCTTTGCCTGTCGCATCTTTGGGTTACTATTTGTTTTTGTACTATCTTTGTTAATATTATTTCAATCCGTCTCAAGTATTGACAAGGACAAAAACGGTTGGTCAAAATGACTATTAATTTCTAAATTTTACTTAATTTTTTTTCTGTGGAACGGGACGTTAATTTTATTTTATTTGTTTTATATTGACGTTAATTGTTCTTTTCTATTTGAAAACTCAATTAGCGATTTGTATAAAAGGTTCTGTGTCCAATTTGTACCCAAAGGATCGATTTTTATGAATTGCGCAACATACTAAGCACATAGTCTCATTGACCTACAAACTAAATCTATTTTGTCAACTACCATGTTATATTTTATATATGTTCTAGTTTTATGTAAATTAATTAACTTGATATATGTATTGGTTTATATTTCCTTGAATTTGAATTTCTTGCCGTTTCATTGTTATCTAAGATTAATAAAATAGTAAATCCATTATAATAAAAAAATATTTTATAAGTGGAAAGTGTTGTTACCTGCTTTTATAAATTCTTTATTTATTCTATTAAAATTGTTCACGCCTCAGTTGGCTATGAATCAATGACTTTGCTACCTCCTATAATGTTCATGATTTTATAAAATTTCTGAACAGTCCTTTGCATGATATTCAACAGCCTGGAAATCATGCAGAAAAACCTGGTAAGCATGTAACTCAGGCTCGTCTACCTCCTTCCTGATTACGATAAGAGCTACTAATTCTTTTGGAAACAATATTAACTGCCATATTTGAAAAGAATATGGCCCATATGGACTAATGGAGAATACTTAGACGTGAGAAGGTCTGGGAGTCTAATAGGAAGACCTCGTGTTGCTGATTTATGAATATACTCACCTTGTGGTAGCGCAGAGAAGAAGACCCGAGTCGTGTCCATCGGAGACGAGCGCCGCGACGCCGCAGACGCGCCACGAGCAACAACAGACGCGTCCGCAGCTCGCCCATCCCTCGCACATGGCAAAAAGAGTTCGTATTTTCCCCAACTCAATTGCTATATCACCAGACATTTAATTTCAATTATTACCTCTCTCTTTACCGCAATAAATTTAAATTTCATTCGAGTGACACACAATGTGTACAACATTAAAAATAGGGAACTTTAAATAGTCTAACACTGTCCGGTACAGCGAAAGATATTCTCAATATTTGAACGGAATGCAATACCGATGTAATAATAGTAATCAGAAAATAAATACAATAATCTGAAAAGAAATATAAAGTAATAAATTTGATAAGTCAAAATCCGTTAAACTTCTCAATATATATATTGTTTTGGTTTTTATTTTTTGATTTCTATTCCGAATTTCAATCTCATCTAGGATAAACTCTCGACAAAGAACCGTGAATTCAGCACAAAATACGAATTTAACCTAAATTACAAGTACTGAATTGAAAATTATTACAATTAAAAATTCAGAAAACGCAGTGTTAAAATCATTAACAGAATGAAAGAGAAAGTTAATTGTTTGTTCCTTAGAGCTTAATAATAGTGGAACAGGGACCTCTATTCGTTATTGCCCCTGACGCGCCTGTTTCTAAATCTGGATTTAGACTTTCAAGAAATTGCGGAAATTCACCTATTGCCTAACTAGTAAGCGCTTACATGTAAACATGCAATAAGATGCCCCTAGTAGTGTAGGAGCCCGCCAACAGATGTAATTACATTATAAATGATACGACGCACAGAGGGCCAACTCACTTCAAAACCTGGTCAAAATAGACAAAAATGGTTTCGTGTTCCGATTTTATTCCGCCAAAATTTTGTTAGATGGAACTGGCAAATAACGCGGTGGCATTTCAGTCACAAGTCTATAGCCGTGAAAGTTTACGGTATACAGTTTTTGTTTGTATGACCTTTTTAATATATGACGGCGATCCTGCCGAGTTACGTGAAAAATTAGATGCGTAGCACCCCAAAAGATAGGTAGATGACATTTTTAACTGTCGTAATGAAGTACATCTATTTAAAACTCAAGTGAATTTTTAACCTGTTTCACGTCCTACCTATGTTATTTGAAATCGTTGTATACAAAAATTTCTCTGCGTTTGTCCAGTATTGTAAATAGTTCCAGTACTACATTAATAGTATGATTAGAGAGTTAAAATTAAATATCTTGCACATATTTGCGCCTTTTAGTAATTTGACGACACCGGTGAACGAAGGGCCGCAGGAATTCAGATCATGGATCATGGAGTTGGCGTACGACACGCAAATGAGTCCTCGTGCTCCTGTAGTCTTCACTTCATTTAAAGAGGTTTTAACCAATTCACCGGAGAGAGGAGGAGTATAAAGTTGCGCAGAAACCAGCGTTAATCGAGAAATCTGCCGACTTAGCTTTGCGTAAAATGACTAACGCAACGTATATCACGGTACGAGATTTGAAGAATAATGAAGGACCGCCCGACTGTGTATCCATCGTACGCAAAAAATAGTCAGGAAGGTTTTTTCCACCAAAATCAAATATCACGGTATCAGAGACTTCTGCAGTAGTGCAATTGCGGGCGCTGCAGGGACATATTTCACGGAGCTTGAGTGACGTGGTTAAAAACCAAATTAACGCGATAGATTCCGACTTGCTTGACAATTGTACTTTAATTGTAACCGGGTCAAGTATACAAGCAAAGGTTTGTCAACCAGCAGTGTGGAAGACGGTTTTCTTCACTTCTGTCGTACCTCTGGTACTTAATTGTGTCTGAGATCAGTGCACATAGTATTGATACACGGATGTGCCAAAATTGAAAGCTGCTCATTTCCCAATTGGTCGGTTATCTGAAGATGCGTAAGAAGCCGAGAAGATTTTACACGTAAATATTTCCAGGAGAAGACGATGCATGACTCATTCCGTCGGTTTCCGGTATCTCCGGATTGGCTGTAAACGTAGTTTTAGCCGGCTTGTGCGAATATCCCATGAAAACACGAGGTAAGATTCATTTTTTGTCTTTCTGTGGTAATATTTTGATTTCTTTCAAACTATATTTGATGACTAGATATATACTTGAGTAAATAATTCTCGACACATTTGAATAAACTCGTTTCTGTTGTGTGACGTGACATTTAGAAGTGTTCGCCGTTGATGGCATGAATTTCTTCTAGCTAAGAAAGTGCCTCATGAGGCAAAAGTTCGCACTTAACTTCGCATGCACACTTTTACCCCAATTAAGATTTAAGTATTGACTGCTTCAGAAATTATCGCTCGGTATCGATTCCTCATAACAGTAGTCACAAACTTCAGGCACTGGGCCGTTCCTTTTTCAATGCAATCAAGACGTACTTCGCAGAAGTAATCCAGGAAGAGTCATCACACAATTATAAGTAGAAAAACTGTTTGGCGCTGCCTACTGTAGATCTGTTTCAGTGGAAAAGGCTGTCAGGGTTATTAAGATGTGTGGAATTTTCCTGTCGATCCTGGTGTGTTTACGTACGAAGACTTAGCAGAAACCGATATATAACGTGATAAGGAAACAGTCACCTGCAGAAACACACATAAATTAAGTAGCTTCATCATCTGGAGTAACAGATGCAGTTCCATCTCCTTTCAGCACCCATCATGACAAGCCGGATTCTAATGCACTGTAATTCATATTCTGACTCGGATTATGAACGTAATGTAGATCAGTCTCCCCAGAAGAAATCAGGCCATTCCCAAAAATGAAGAAACCCCCGCGAAGAAAGAAGAAATAGAAAAATATTAAATAATTACAAGTTCACCTTTTAAGAATAATCTACAAGCCAATGTTGATGATATGATGAAGAAGACGTCGAAGAAAACAGCACCAACAGAAACTACAAGGCCAGTTAAGCGCAAACAACTGTTTATAAATAATAGCATTCAATATGATCATCAAAAAGAAAAAAGTAACGTTAAGAGCACAATAAACTACGAAGGATGTGCAAAGATGGACACCGATCCTCCCTCCTTTCGAGAAGTTGATACGAAGCATGAAGCACACTCTTGTTACGAATGCTGTGGTTATTACATTTTTAACAACTGTTAAAAAATTTCTACGAAATTAAAGCAAAGTTTTACCATTCTAAAAGTAAATATAACTCCTTATGCAATTTTTAATATGTTTCATTAATATTGAATTCTATGGAGCCTACGTAGTTATTTCTAAATCTCTCTCTGTACATGCGAACTTGTACCCCACCGGTGGGGTGTTATTGGTTGAAAAAAAGCTTACTGAATGAAACGTATTTCAACATACAATTAAAAACATTATTGAATTCAAAAGAAAAAAGTTTGAAGATTTTGTGGTGCATCATAATTTTTATTAATTTTGAAAAGGATGTATACAGGGCTAAGCACTAAGTGCGTACTTTTGCCCCATTACTCTGTTTGCAAGCCGTTAAGTCAATACCAAACACAAGAAAGCAACGGGTCGTGTATTTATGAAAACAGCCAAATATGCCACTAATAAATACAAGGTTAAACAATCATTGTATTCCAATTGTAAGATATTCTGTATACGAGTCCTCATTTCAAGGTGATGTTAGGGATTAGATTTTAATTATATCTAACAAATAAGTCACGTATCAAATGGAAATAAAATATTGTTTTGAAAAATGGATCAGCTTAATTAATGAAGATAAGAGAAATTCGTACATTCCACATTATTGTAAGTATAAGAAAAATACAAAATATTTTACCAAATAAGTGGAAACTGGACAAGTAAATACAATATAAATTAATAACTGAGCGTTGTAAGTAATAGTAACTAAATACTGAAGAAAAACGGATTTATTTTTTCTGATTGTTGGCTGTTGATAAATAAATTGTTCTCGGAGAGAGATTTCAACAGTGAAATACACAACTAGAAGATTAAATGAAAATTATTACTATTACTATCTATGTGTGGATGAGGTTGCCTTATTCAGATGACCCTATTCATCAAGAAAAGCTTCTCGGGTTTTCTAAACAGAGATAACCCCAAACAGTTACGTTACGTTGGATAGAATTTCCATCATCTTCCACGCTGAAAGATGAGGGAAGTGTTACCAATCGAAACGTCACTGTGTATGGGGATTACCCAGTTAGAAATCTGAGAAGCGTTTCTTCATTCTCTTCACCGGGAAAGCCTTCCATCTTTAATGACCCAGTTCATAATTATGTGTTTATTTAAAATAATCTTTCAATTTTATACAAACCCTGTGAATTTTAGACAGATATAATACAATAACGGATTTAAAAACAGTTTATAATTGGAGTGCTTAGGTGACAGTTGTTTTCTATTTTAAATACATAATTTTAAATATACGTATTAATTCTTCCAGTCTTTTTCTAAAAAAAAAGTATCTATTGATAAGTTATAAACTTATGCTTTGTAACACATCAGAAATGTCAATATATATATTTAGTTAAAGCCGCAACAATTTAATTACAGTAGTCATTTTTTTAAAAAAAGAAAGTGTTCCTTCCGAATTGGTTGTTCCTTGCCACCTCCTGAGAAGCGAGCTTTATTGTAGCTTCATAACACGCTCGACTGAGTGACTGAAAAAGATGCCAATACGCTGGGTAATATTCAGTGAGACTGACAACTCCATTTCGTGCTTCTCCAATATTCCAATAACTTCTATTCGCAGATCAGCCAGACAGCATTCTCTGTGCCTTATAGATAAGTAAAGAGCGTGCGTGGCTGCAAAACAGCGTAGCCCATATTAATATGTGAATTATTCTTTTCAGTACACGTTCAACAAAGAGCCTATGGCAATTTCGCCAACCGTTCCGACAGATCGCATTTCATTAAAGTCAGTAGAAAAGACTACGTAGTACCAATTGATAAAATTAAGGATTATAAGTTTCAGAGTTCACAAATTACAGTTGGATAGTTGAGAATGAAGTATAACATTCCAGAATTAATGTATTTTTTTTCGCAATAATTAAATTGAATTAATTAACGATCAATTACAGGCCATAAAGTTTGAATCTAATTCGCCCGAAACGAAACCTGTGCGGCAGCACTATACAGATTTGTGAAATCTTGCAAAAAACTAACCGTGACAAATAATGGTAATAATAACAATTAGTGCATAACTTATCAGTATCGAAATTTAAAATATAAACAAATTTGTTCAGTACAAAGGTTATAAACTATATATTCTACTGAAATCAATCGAATTAATTTTTAATTCTTTTATTTTGTACCAAACCGCTCAATGTTTAAACGGTAAGCGGTGTATATATGTATTCTACGGAAATAAAGGAGATATCTAATTTATCAGCCAATTTATTCCAAATCTTAGTTATAAATTTTGATAAACAAATAGAGTTGAAAATGTATCAAATTTAAAGTGGACTGCCTCCAAGAGCAGTTTCATCCTATGAGGTTCAACATCTTTTCGGTTGAAACATTAATTTATTTTCATGCATTACGAAAGCCCGCTTTGATAAATTTAGCTCGTTAGAGTCATGTAAGTAAATTTATAACGTCCCAAGTCTTACTTTAATTGCTTCGAGAAAATTTAGTCTCAACGACGGCAGATGTTTGTGTAACAAATCAGTCCAATACATCGTAAATAACTGAGGCCAATCCGAAAATATGAGTCACTACACTAATGATAAATAATTGTGTTATGTATGTAATATGTAATATTTATTAAAATCATCGTTGCCCTTACGAAACATGACGTCTACCATATCTGTATCCATCGAAACGGTACAGCACAGATATAAGCATTAAAGCCGTTAACTACTTGAAAACGTTGACGCATTGCACATTAACTAAGACAACTTTAAAGATTCTTAGCTACGCGCCACGAAAACCTAACAAACATTTTACCGTCACATGTTATAATTTAAACACAAATGCTAATTTAACATTAATTCTCTGATAACGAAATGATTAATAATCTTTAGTGCAGTTTCGAACTACAGGGAATATACTTGAAAGAGATATTACCATAAATTTTAAATTTGTCATTATTAATGGATTCATCAACTGTGAAAGTTTATCAGGTATATATGAATAAGAAATAATAAATAAGTCCAATTTTAATACGAATTATCAACTTTTTCATTCAGATCAAAGACGATACGAAGAAACTTGTTATATAAAGAAATAAGAATTTACAAATACTTATGAATTCAATACCACCTACAAACCAGATAAAAAACCAACAAATTTCAATACGAATTTTTACGTCCACTTACTTAATAAAGAAAAATTAAAGTTGGAAGTTTGGGACAGAAGCCTAATTTGACCCGTAAGAATTGAGAAGAGCACAAAAACATCTAAAAAAATTAATTTGAAGTTAAAAGTATTTTGTACAATAGGGAGAGACACTTTTATAGTTGGCTTACTAAGGCCATATTTGAAATTTATTGATGTTATTAAAGGATATACATAATTATTTGTTAATGGGTTTATAATACTTTTAAAATTCTTTCAGAGAATGGAACTAGCAAAGAACAGCCATAATAAACTATTAATATAAACCTAGTTTTTCATTCCTAATACGAATGGCAATTTAACTAGTCGAGACATTTTGGAATACTGGAGCACTGTGCACGATAACTTCTCCCAGGTTAGGACTTGAATATGTCAACTACTAATATACTCTAAGAGTTGTACAAAAATATTAAAATATGTGATAATATAAGCTTAATAAAGATAATTTAATTTTTCATCTCGAAAGACAACGGGAATAAAATACTTTAACGTCGATATGAATGCTATTACATATTTATGCATCAAAGCGAAAAGGCAGCATGCTTTTAATTGTAATGTAACTTGATCATTTTAATTTTCTTCAAATTAATTACAATTCTCAATTATGATGAAATGTTACCAAAATTGTAAAACTAAGGTTTAAATGAATTAATGAGCTGTTGTCTAATATGACGCAACCCTTCATGCTTAAATATCTTACGCAAGCCTTTTCATTTACGCATAACTACCACATCCCACATTCTTCCTAATTTCTTAGTGTATTCCATCCTCGACCCCACACATTTCCCTCTAATGCTAATTTTACAAGGACCCTCATGTCTCAAAACGTGCCTTTTTATCTATCCCTTTTCTTGGTTAAAGTCCTCCATATTGCTATATATTTTCTTACTCTGCTTAAAACTTTCTAGTTACTTACTCTAGCCACCACCATTATAATTTTCAGCATTCTCTTTAAGTACCACATTTCAAATTCTCCTATTCTTTTCATTTCTACGTTTCGCACCCATATAACGCCACACTCCATATGAACATTTTTAGCAATGATTTTCTAATATTCACACTTATATTACCTGTAAGCACTGTTAACTACGAAGTAGAACTAACCAAAGCACATTTGTAAAAAGAGGCTTTTGACAAACGAACTAGTGCTCTTATGACAGAGTTGGAGATAACAACACGACTCATAATTCTATTCACTGAACCCAAAATGCGGAGCGTAGACTAATAATTTAAAAAGAAAACTCTCAAGCAAGGATTTTTATGTGACTTCTTGACTTGATGTTGATAATCGTTAATTAAACACTGAAAAATAAGTAACAAAAAATTTTTTATTTTGGTTTGCGGCTCTTCTGTTAAGTGTCCTAAAATATATTTATTCTAAGAAAATGAACTTAATCCTTCCTACATTGTCATAACCATCTTCCTAAACTTGCGCAGCGGCCTTACAGCGTTAAATACTTGTACAACGTATTTTTGACTACACATGACTACATTTACGGTTCTAAGGAAGAGCCAGTGCATCAGTAAAGCTTCGTAATAAATGTGCCACTACAGTAAATGTGTCTCCTGGAAAAAAATTACTCTAACCGAATTTGACATTTTTGTACTCGTACTGCATGTGCGTCACATTTTGTGTCAAATAGAAACAAAATATACTTTATTAATGAAAGAATTAAGATCCAATATAGCGAATATAAAATTTTATGTCTATTCAGATTATAATTTTCCATGATGGAGACAGTTTAACGAAACACTAATATCTCAAGGTCTTCAAAATTAGCTGCACGAATCATTCTAGGGTAATCTGAAACATTGTTATGAAAGTGATGTAACATTTCTAATATTTTGTGTTCCAAACTCTGTAACTGCGACTGCGCAAAACCACGAATCAGCAAAGTAAACAAAGACCTAAGTCAATAACATCCGGAAAAACTCTGGAGATATGAATTTAGCCAGAAAGAAAAAAATACCTTGTACGGCGCTCATATAATATTAAATGGAGTTTGCTAAACTCTTCGTATTTTCCTGCTTTCGCAATGAATACCACGGTTAAGCCTCTGTTATATTGGGAAGGAACGTGATTAATTAGCTACTGATTTCAACGGCAGGGTTTCTACTGGACGATAGATTGTTGAAATGATCCTGGCAAGGGAATTTCATCCGTCCCTCACCTAGCAATAGCAATTCCCCATTCACCTGGCCTAATAAGCTAAATCATTGGATGCGAGGAGAAGTGCGCTTAGAGCAATTGCTCCCCATGGTATCGTCAGCTCTGCGGAAGACATCAATCAAATACAACCCACATAAAGCAAGACTTTACGCCAGGAGAAACACTACAAACACTTGTGCATCACACCTGCTATAACGGTTTTGCAACTGCCAGGACAACTAAATTAACCAAAATTTATTACATTATCTCGACTCCGTCAACAAAATCATGTTTCATTTCCTTCTCTCGAGCCACGTGCGAGTATGATTCTGTGTAATTGAAAACTTATCTAAAATACGAATAAACATAAATCAATGAGCGTCTGTTCGAATAACTGATTCCGTAGGGTTCGTTCTGACTGATCATTCATGAGACAGTAGGATGCTCCCTTTCTTACGCAAATCTCAATTAGACAGATTTCCTGACAATAAAATCTTTTCACTCACAGCATGGTTAAAACCTAAAAAGGCAGACGCCAAAGCATCAGTCGTAAGAAAAATAGAAATGATACTTATTGGGGCTACAGATCGAAAATTCATAGTTTTGTGCCCGTAAGATAGTAAATCCCGAGATCTGACTGGTTGATATGTGATACTTAATTTATCAGGTGTTCCTTAGTCTATTTTTCGGAAGAAAAAAAAATGGAGGTATCGGATGGTAGGCAACTGAAGTGACGTGAAAAAAAATTTGGTCCAAATAAAAGAAGAGAATGATAGACCGGCGGAAAGAGCAATCAGAAGCTATCAGTCTCCAGAGAATGAAGTTTGGACTCGTGGTACCTTCTTCCTAAAGACGAACACTGTTCCCCACTCTTCAAAACTTCCACCTCTATATTCAGCGCAATTATGATGTCACACAATAATTCCTTCTGCTATATTCTAAAACAGAAAATGAAACAGACGTTAAATAACGCCACCGGCATTGACATTTCGTTTGTCCCGGAATCTTTAAATAAACGTTTTATAAACGAAATTATTTCTAATAGGTTAACATGTAAATCCCATATCACTTTAAAATTATTTGGGAAGTGACACCTCTGAAGAAAAGGGGAAGAAATTTGACACGTCCCTTTGCTGTAACGTGATGTACTGTCATGGATAAAGAGGAGCCGCGAGTAATATTGTACTTAGGAACCGATCATGTCAAACGAGTGTAAGATCCTTCCCTACGGCGTGCACTAGAGGGCAGACGGTTCTGCACTTGCGGTACGCCACCGTAACGATTCGCCTCTCTTGTGCCGTACAAACACTAGACTTTAAGAAGCACTAATTGCAAGTTGGCCACCGGACTGCGTATTGTTATAGGAAACTGGTCTCACATGCTCACATGCGCACCACGTGCAGTGCTGAGCCGAGCTGCGGCCGCGGCAGACTGAATGAACGCGCCCGGACCAGTTCGATACGGCGCCGCCGCCATAGCCATAGCCATCCCCATCGCCATCGCCATCGCCTGCGGTAACGTGTTGCGGCGGCACGATCCTCGGATAGGACGTCCCACCACCTCTATGTAACACGTGTTACAGTGGTTCCACAAGCCGACATGCACAGTCCGGATCAGCAGGCTTTGCGGTTTCCTAGCTATTTCACTGCCTGATCAAGCTCAAGGAAAACAAGGAATGTTGAATCCAACGTTTCAGTCGCTAATATACTGTGCTCACCCCCACGAATAAGTGTAGGCCTCATAGTTTCAGTATAAATATCACAATAGTTGAAACTAATGCGGGTTAATTAAAAAAAACAGCTGCCTCTCCAGTCTGTTCAGAGAACTGTTGAGTTAGACACGGTACTTATGCTTTAAATAATACGGCGCATTAAGTCAGTGACAGACAATATTTCGTCAGATTCTAACGATTTTGTTGCCTACGTAGTGAGGGAACGAGAGACTCCACATGCTGATCGCTACGTTTCCCAAAAACTGTCCTGGATGAAGCGCGACCACCATTTCTACCATTTTTCCCAGCTCTATTAATGAAAATTAGCTCGTACCAGCTGCTAATTAATCTAGATAAATTTTACATTTTTTCTTTTACAAATACGATACCATTGTGTTATAAATCAATCCCAATTTACATATTCATTAATAAATGTTGTTGTTGTTGTGGTATTCAGTCCTAAGACTTGTCTGATGCAACTCTCCTTGCTAATCTATCTTGCGCAAGTCTTTTCATTTCCTTATAACTAGCAAAACCCACCTCATCCCTAATCTTCTTAGCATATTCCATCCTTGCCTCCCTCTTCTGTTCTTACCCCACTCACATCCCTCTAATGTTAATTTTACAAAACCCTCGTGTCTTAAAAACGTGACCTATTAATCCATCCCTTCTCTTAGTCACACCTTAACATGCCTTAACTCATACCTTTACTCCACACCCGTCCCTCAAATAACAATTTCATAAGCCCGTCATATCTCAAAACGTGGCCTATTCATCTATCCCTCCTCTAGGTCAACGTCCACCATATTGTACGCTTTTCCCCTATTCTTTTTAGAACTTCCTCGTTTGTGATTCTATCCATCCATCTGATTTTCAGCATTCGCCTATAGCACCACATTTCAAAGGCTTCTATTATTTTCTTTTCCGGAGCTCCTATCCTCCACGTTTCGCACACATATAACGCCATTAATAAATAATATTTATTAATATCGGTAATTTATTTCCAAAGAAGCTTTCGGCATAAGGTACCATAAGTATCTATATAGAGAAACCAAATTATATTAAAACATTTTCAAAATTAACATCCCATATTTATTTTTCGAAGACATTATTATATGAAATAAATAAAAGACCAGATGCGAAGTTTTTATTTAGTTGATTCGGTGTTTCGTCACCATATTTGGGACTTAACTGACATTACCTGAGGAAGTCCCAAATGTTACGACCCGTCGATTCAACTAAATAAAAACTTTGTATCATCTGATAGTTAATTTATTTTATTTAATTATTGGAAAACTTATTGATTTAATAAATAAATTATATATTTTAAATACAAACAAAAGGTTTATAACAAAATAAATATTTTTCCAAAATTAAAATTAAAATGAACATAATCTATATTATATAAACCTTAAATTTTCTCTCTATTTTTTTTAAAATGTTTCTATGAGAATTGTAGAAACTTACGAAAATCCAGTATGACTAAAAAGCGTTGCTATGATCCGGATACATTTAAGGAAAATTTTTTCCACGTTCGTCAATATTTTATCAATTTAGATAGTCAGGATGGTGCCCCCATTTTTCAAATGGTACATCTCAGTTTAATTTGACTTTTTAAATTACGATGCATATCGTATTTAAAAGTGATGCCTGGGATACATTTAACCTCAATATTCCTTGAAGAATATTTCACAATGTAATAAACGTGTAGATTCGCAAGTGTCGGATTTGTCTTCCTTTCTTGTTTCCAATATAATCACCGTAATAGGCATAAGTACTTTTAAAATTCATGGCTAATAAAATTAGCTGCGGCGACCCCCCCCCTCCATTTCTCCCCCTCTCTTAAATCGTTTACTATGCAATAAACGGGGCTTCCTTCTTATACGTTCTTTTAATTTAATTCTTTCTATTTATAACGCTATTCATCTGACGCTTATATATATTCCTAATTATTAACTATTATAAATATTAAACAAATAGAATAAGAATTAATGTAAATTGTTAAAAAATTTACGGATAATGAGGCGTCAAATTGAGACGGAAACTGACGACTGTCATATTAATTTTACTTTTCCAACGCTTCCAGAATTTCTCTCTGAACACTATCAGTGACGGAACAAATTTATTGACTTCTCTGCCAATGTGGAACTTCTGCCACCCATCTTCTGGTTTTACTAGTACCATTACTCCTTTGATGTGTTCCTTCAAGTATATTCGGATGTCTTTTTAACACCTCGAGCTCCTACTGCGTCAATGGCTGCTTTCGTCTCGACGCTGTCGATTTCTTCACTGCAGCCAATGAATGCAAAAGTTTGTGCTACACATTCTCCAATAAGGATCATTTGAAGTATAGTTCTGCTTCAGTGCTATCTGTTTCTAAACACGCTAAATTACAGACTCCTTTTAATTCGATATGTTTTTCACGTTCTGATGAATATTTATGAGGTTATTTGTCAGTAGGCTTATTGGAATGATGTTTGTTTTCACACAAGCCTTGCCAATGCTCGGTTCTCCTAATCGTTTCCGTATATTTTCGCTATAGGTTACACATCAAGATAACTCAACAGTATCATCTCAAACGTCTTAAAAATGTCTTATTAATTCTAACGGAGAAGAACTACTTCAATTAACTAATGATGAGCCATTCCCGGGTCAGGTAATGATTTTTCAATTCTGATTTCTAAATTCAGATTTCCTTAATTTCAATTTTTTACGATCGACTTACTTTTTAACTACTGATATTCCTTTGAAATGTGTTGCTAAAGAAGAACTCTGACAATCAGATAGATAGAATCACTAACGAGGAAGTTATAAGCAGAAGAGGGAATAATATGGAGGACGTTGACCAAGAGAAGGGTCAGATTAATAGGCCACGTTTTGAGACATGATGGTCTTATAAAATTGACATTTGAGGGAAGTGTGGGGAGTAAGGAATGAGTTAAGCAAATTAAGGAGGATGTGGAAATGAAAAGGCTGGCGCAGGATAGGCAACATGTAGAGTTGCATCAGACCAGCCTTGGGACTGAATACCACAACAACAACAAAATTTTTAATGGATTTTTTTGCCACTAAATTGAAAAATATCGTGCCCGTTTTCTAAAAGGCTTTATTAATCCTTATTTTCTCCTTAATATTAAGTATAGGTACAAAATGGCTCTTTGTATTTCTGGTGGCATTTGTTCTGGTAATAAAGATGTACGTTTGTGATATGTAGTTTGGCAAGTATGCGAGGGTCGTACTCTCAGACCCCTTGGGGGAAAGGCTAAGTGTATTGCCGTACTCCGGACATCTTGGTGGGGAAAAATACATGAGGCAGGGCTTGCACGTCATACCTCCAAGATTCGGAGGCTTTGCTTTATTCATCAAACACGCCTACCGTGTCCCAATGAATCACGCAGGGAAGCCTCAACTGTCTCGGGTAACACACAACGTCGCCTCACCTCTACTAAAAGTCACACGTGCGGTACTCACATGATGTAGACAAACAATAATAATAACAGTATTCAAGACGAACAATTAATAATACTCTTCGACGAAAGTCTAAAATCGTATCAGATAATAATACAGTATAAAATTTCTTACGCATATCCACACTGATTAAAAACTATAAGAAACGATAACAATGAAGAGCAAGTTTCAGCTTATTTAGAAAATAAGCACAATTAAAGGAGACGATGTCACGAAATGTATAGAAATGCAACTTAAACGACAGAAAAATATGCTAGGAAATCAGAAACTGATATATCTGTAAAAAATTGATTTTAAAAGCCATATATATGTATTTCTTACTTCCCTACTCAATTTGAAATACGATAAGTTAGCAATTATATTTCATAGACTAGCTGGGGACCCGGCTTTTCCCGAGTATTTATTTATATTATCCCGGTACATTATTTAATTCTTGATCAACACACACCTAAACCGACATCGAAAACGTCACAATATGAACCTCAAATATACCCTCAGTATCTCGAGAGTCCAAAATACTCCGGTTCAGTATTCTAACAGAATAAAAACTTTCCCCTACTTGTTAAATTTTTTCTTAAATTGCATATTAAAGGTCAAAATGTAACATCCATATTAGATATTACTAAAATTTAAAATTTAGCTGACGCGAGAAATAAAACCAATTCATCAATTTATGTATACATCTCATCGACGATCCAAAGAAGTTAATTTTTTCTCAACCTGCTGCAATACTAAATCGTAAGTGGGATGAATGATATATGAACGCGTAATAGGAATTATAACTCGCAGTTGGTTTATACACCGGCTTTTGTGAAGCAATTGCAATAAATCTTCTTCTTCTTCGACGGCTCTGCAGCCCATTAAGTGACTTGGCCTACCAGGACGACTGCGTACTGTCACCTTGCATGACACATTCCGAATTTGGAGTGACGCGTGGTCAGCGTATCGACTGTCCATCAGTCTTAGCCCCAATCTCCGTTACCGTGACAGCACAAAAATTCCCATGCCAGGAGGCAGCCACGCTAGCCACTACAAGAAATATTCCCGTAGAATTATTATTTTTGTATATATTCATATAATAATATCTTCTGAAATATATCGGAATTAAATATGCACGAATCTTCAAATTAAATGTCATTTTTAAACCTTAAAGTTTTCATTGAAATCCGTTGAGCCGTTTCGGTATCTATTCAATGCGTGTCTGATAGACAGACACTACAATTTTATTTACTGGTTTAGATATTGTTATTAATCTAATCCTTTTTATTTAATCATAATTTCTAAATGTATTAAGTTCTTTACATAAAAATGTAAGACTTTTATAAGCAGCCTTTAATTCATGGATAATCCACAGGACCCTGTACTGGGGTTAAATGGGTTCAAATTCATTCCACCTATATGACGAAAAGGGTAAACCTTGGATTTGCACCAGGATTTGTCCCACGCCATTCCCATAATTGTAGTAGGGTTATCTGCAGGGTTTCAGCATTCCGTACTGCGCATTTTAAACGTGTTCAGAGACAGCTAATAGCTGTTACAATCGGTGGCTGTGACAAAAGTTGTCCTTCGTATGTAACGCCGACGTATACACTTCTCAAAACTGAAATATTCTCTGCCTGTGGGAACCTTAAATTGAAAATCCGCGTAGAGAGAAGAAACACATACCTCAGACACACTGATTTATTAAAAGACAGCTCACTTGATGGCTACTCTGAGGCTTCTTCCAAGCATAAGAACGGATAAGAAAGCAAACGACCGACCCAAAAGTTACGATACGGATATTTTTTCGAGTGCAGAAAGGAGTATTAACTGTAGCTACCGGGCTATTGTTGAAGGATCCTACATGTCATTCGCCTAAATTTTATTCAGGTAAAACCTAAAGTAGAATGTATATGGACTTGTCTTAGAGCTGCTAATTTAACGAGACTGAAAGCTACAATAATTATTATATCGTCTATATGTCAATCATTTCTTTCATTTATCAGTGTTAAATCATCGGACCCTACCGACATACACTAACTTAAAACCTGAAACGGACTCAGTTACTTTATTTATAAATCAAGAGTAAATGAATAGTATTTAATTATAGTTTTCACTTCTATACTCACATATGTATTAATTTAAACAATTCGAATGGTACATAAAAATTTAAACATTTATATACAATTGATTTTGCGAAACAATGAAATATTTCTATTGATAAATAAATAAAACACACTTGGTAGTATTATCCAATTTAAATCAAAGTTGCCTCTATTTGAATCTTCGTCCACGAGCTTTCATAAATAAATAAATAAATATATATATATATATACTAATATAAACTATTAAATCAGACTGATATAAGGATTTATTTCCACCCTTCTTAGCGATATGCCTTCAGTAATCGTCTCTCTAACTTAAGACGTCGCATTCCATTCCAACGTCTTGGAAAATCACATAATTCCTTTTGCCCCCTCCCCCAACACACAGTTCGGTGACGTCATAGAAATCATAATTTTTTGTAATTGTAATTCCTTTCAACCTTGTTCTAAGTTCCTCACACTCCTCCCCATCAAATTTTCTTGGATTAACTATTGTTAAAACAAGCCTAAGCCTTTAAATATGTAAAAAGAATATACAAATAAACATTTATACATATTTTTTTAGAATATAGACAATTTAAAGATTTCCTATATTCTGTTTTTGAGACTTCTCAAATGCTTGCGTTTCAGTTACATATAATCTTGCAACTTAAGCTACATCTACAGTTCTAATTCTATCTTAGAAATTAGTACGTTTGTCTTGTTAAATAATAATATCTTCCTCTGAATACCACAACTCATTTAACTATTTTAAGGGTCAATTGTTTACTTTTAATTTGACATGGAGTGATTAATATATTTATTTTAATATATTTTCAAATATTCTTTCCTTGATCCGACAACTACGTCATCTTCATATTTCAGTGCTGCTATTTAATTGCCTCGTATCTGATTAATGTTGTGATTTTGTATTTCAATTTTCCACCGTACGTCAACACTAATCAGATAAACATTATTTCCTTACGATTTTATAATATAATCTTATCTTACATTATTCACACTTTCACTGTGTTTAAAGAGGGCGTTGATGTATATTGTAAGATTTAAGAAACAAGCTCGTGACAATGGAATCTAATTGGAATTGAGTTATTTTCTTAACATCAGTGTCTAATCTCATTTCAGACGTTTTATTTGTGAGACAGGAGTGTATTCAGCTGCTTGTAATTAAAATTCCTTCCTCCTTTGACTAAAGGAATTGACATTATTTTCCTATCCTCTCATTCATTTCCCAACAAATGTAGTTTACTTTCTTCCTAGCCTAAGGATTACAAGTGTGCTGTGGCTGCATGCAAGATCTCATTTCTATTTGGATCAGTGCGAAACAATCTACAATTACTGCACACAGAAACGTGTATATTGTTATAAACATATCTACCTTATTTTTCTAAACGCTGGAACGACAATTTTTCTGAAATGTGTTAACATATTTATAGATATTACAAACAACTGAAATGGAAACAAAACAACGATGCAGTTGACACATGTTTAAAATATATAGTTGAATTTTATAGTTATTCTAAAATAATGACCTTTAAAAATGTAACGCCGACAAAAGTTTTTCCTTGAAAATCAATTACTCTATATGAATAGTATGAGAAATACTACTTCATTTATCTGAAATCTGCAGTGACCTACAATGCAATACTGGACTATGGTATTCACTATTATTACGGGAATGGATGGAATCAAGTTACACGTGCATGTAGAAACAGCATTAGATTTACGTTACGTGTATGGGAACAAAGGGGGTACGGCTTAGTGGAATATTTAACAGAAAGTACACAGGACATTCAAATAAATTTTATTGCTCTTCTGCAGTCACTTGTCACGCTTCGTATGTATATTGACACTCAAGACAATCTTCTGCCTCATAAAAAAATGGATGTTTGTGCTTACGTACCTCTATGATCTAAATACAAATTGAAGCGAGTGGAGTAATTGCCACAATATTTTGTATAAATACTCCTTATGACTCAGAAACAGACACCGTGGCAATAAGAAAACTATTACAACGCTTAGTGGTGGAAGTAGATGAAGGTCGAAATTATAAACCGTGTGACAACGGCCAATATTTGCGTCAAATAAATATTGTTTAGGGTCAATGAGATTAATAGTTTGTGTATAATTTCAACCCCTTTAAGCACGGGAAGGAGCTATATAAAAATTTCGGAAAGACAACAGACTGGTGTCGAATCACAGGTTATGATATATTAAAATTCAAGAAACAGGATTAAATATAACACTTATTTCTCCGGATTTTCTGTGTGTTTTTTCCCTTAATATCTAGAACGACAATTTCGAAATCAGGCTCCATGTGGATTAGGTGGAAGAAATTATTGGGATACAATTTAGCATGCCATAAACCTAATAAAATTTAATTAAGCTCACTGGCTAGCTACTACGAGAATGAAACCATTCTCTTGCCGATTTAGTAACGTTAAGTCCGTATCCTAAAAGAGTTGTATTTAGATATTTGCTTAGTTCGGTTTTACACATTAGGACAAAGTTGTGTTTATTGAAAATATCTTACAGTATAAAATCAATAATATCTTTCTGATTCGTATATCACGACTGATGCTGTAGGCATGGTATAAGTATACAGGTGAGACAGATGTCTAACGTAATTTGGTTGTCCTCTGCGCATGACGTCACACGGGACGCAAACTACTCTGGCTTGTCGCTGTGTCCAATGCGCTGAAGATTTTCCATTGGGATTTTTTGTTATATTAGTAATTGGTTGGTAGAAGGAACTTTCACGTTGAATACTGTGTGCATGTGTATTTAAAGAAGACAGACATTGTCGTTGTGCGCTGTTTTTGGTTGCACAAATTTTAACAGAAGAAGTAACGGGCATAAACTTTTTTCAGTTCCGAAAGATGCTAATTTATATGGAACGTGGAACAAATTTTACCGAAGAAAAGATATGAATAATGTAAAGAACGGTTAGCACAAACTGTAATCATAAAGAAATATACTTCTATGCTGAAAATCAGATGGGTGGATAGAATCAAAAACGAGGAAGTTCTAAACAGAATAGGGGAAAAGCGAGCAATATGGAGGACGTTGACAAAGAGAAGGGATAGATTACTAGGCCACGTTTTAAGACACGATGGCCTTGCAAAATTAGTATTAGACGGAAGTGTGTGTGGGTAAGAACAGAAGACGGAGGCCAAGGATGAAAAACGCTAAGCAGATTAGGGAGGAGTTGGGAGTGCTAGTTATAAGGAAACGAAAAGTCTTGCGCAAGATAGGTTAGCATGGATGGTTGCATCAAACCAGTCTTAGGACTGAATACCACAACACACATATTATTATTATTAAGTATATTGGAGATTCGCTATTTTCAGCCCGCATGTGTTGGGTATACTTTTCTGAGGATAGTGTCGAAATATCATTGCGTCATAAACTAACACACAAAAAATAAGCGAAATTTATAACAAGAAGCTGCCTGGAAAGATAAATTCAGTTAGGCGCAAATTAGTGGACGAACTGACACCACAATCGTGTAAAGATGGTACAGATAATATGACACAAAATTAACTTCACGCAGGGACAGTATACAATCCTGATGATTTAAAAGTAACAAAAAATCAATTACAAGACAAAAATATTGGGACCTGTTTAAGGAGAAAGAAAAATTTTAAGTGCAATTGAACAAGTCGAAGAGAACTTGTGATAGAGATGAAAACAATGCCTTACGAACCAAAGTAATACAATAGAAAAGTGATGTAATTCCCGTTTTTAGATTGCCCAATTTAGTATCAAAATTTATAAAGTAAAATATTCAGCAAAACATTCCTGTTTTGATATATTATTATTTTTATTCTCGGTTTTTCTGCTGTAATAAATGAATAATCTATATTTATTTTTTTCAACTAATTATTAAAGTATTTGCAATATATTTCGTGATGTGCTGGAATTGCACCCAAATGTCGGGAGAAAATACTGGAACATGTTCCCCCTATAAGCCTTTATTGATGACCGTCTCAATAATACATAACATTATAAAAATGTAAACTCGTCCCATTGTTATATTAATGGTGAGGTACTGTAAACATCAAATATGATTGAGTCGCTTTTGCATATACTTAAGCCGGGGCAAATACAATTAGTTTTCTGAAACTGTTTTATTATCTACTACACGAAAAGAAATCGTCCCTTTTCAATTCCCTTCCTATACTATTAAAGGGGAGTTGACTGTTTCAGAATCACCTGCATGTAGCCTGTTAACCACCTCCCCCCCACCACCAAAAAAGAACGGTATAATCACATGCCAAGAGACAAGATAAGACATGAAATATTTGTGCTATGAAAGGACCGAGAGGGTCACATTAGGAAATTATATGGAAATGTTGCCGTTTCCAGAGTGAGCTTGCGTCCGGTGTGACGTCACTGTCGAAGGGGACGTGGCATTTACTTGCGCAATGCCATACCTTTATATTTCTACCATGTCGTTCGCGAATGACGTCATCGTTTTTGAAGTATATATGCCTTCGATAAAAATATGTTTGTGCTCTTCGTAAAATTTGTGACTTTTGTTTGTTGGTAATACTGATTTTCATTATTTTTTTAGTTTTGGTGTCATTTTTCATCATTTCAGGCGATAACATCTCGTTGATGTACAATTTTATATTTATGTTGCTATAAAGTAAAAATGTTCAATCGGCTTTAATAAACACACCTTTTAAATCAAATTTAGCATCCGTTCTGAAAGACATAATCGTGGTTGTTTATTCACTGTGACAGAAAATGACTCCTCAGCCAATGATTCTTTAAAAAAATAGAAAGTCGTATGAGATAAGCAGTGTACAATGACACAGCAGTCTCCCTATGGATCAGGTTTAAAAAGACTGGAATGGGTGGGCCACGTCATGCGCATGGAAAATGACCGAATTCCGAAAAAGCTGTTAACTGGTAAATTTGATGGAGGGCGACGAAGAGGAAGGCCACGGGCAAGGTGCGAGGAGATGGCGGGGAAGGACGCAACATCTCTTCTCAGAGCACTGACACGGAGAAGAGTATATGTGGATAGAGAAGCATGGAAGATTGAGGAGGACAAAGGCCCGAATGTGGGCTAGAATGCCATAGGAAGAAGAAGAAGATGAGATATGCGGTAGGAGAAAGGAGAAGATGGAGGAGAGTATTGTGAATGGGAAGCTGGCGTTCCGCTTCTACCATTCATAAGAATATTCAGTATATTGTTACGAACAGACTACACAGAATTATTCATTATGCCTTAAACTATAACCTGTTAATAATTACGGTTGCCGTTCAACATATCCTGAATGAGCCGTAATATAACCATGCGTCAATGTTGTCGGAATACAGGCACATCATCAGATTGACACATTATTTTTGTCTTAAATCTGCAAATAGTTTAAGGAAACTCTAAAAGGCAAATGTATTGTAAGGGTGTAAATTAAATGATAAATATTTTGCATACTGCTTGTTTACATGCTGTAACTGTAAAACACATCGAAATACGGACTTTGGCGCTACAAAATCAAAGGCAGTCGGGTTGAGAGAAATCGAAGGTTGCATACAAGATAGTAAAACCTAGAGAATTTGGTGCTGAATAGTTGAGACTCCGGGAAATCTGACTGGTATTTTCCCCAAAAATAGGTGGTAATAGGGGTGTAAAGCTCCTCCAAAACGCTAAGATAAATGCTTTGGATTAGAGTGGATGTTGTCCCCGCCAACATGAGAAATTAAATAATGGAGTAGGGGAAAATTAATAAAAATGGACGCAAATTGATTTTAGGGTATTAAGAATTGGACACTTGCAATGGGCTTCATGGTGATGATAGAACGTGATTGATACAGAGATGGCTGTTGTAACTAGGAGCAGGATTGAGAGACTATTTCAATCTGAGGAGTGGTCTTGAATTGGCTAACCAGGGCGGATGATCATGGCGGCCTATAACAAGATTAAATGAGGAGGTTATTCATTTTTCAAACAAGTACATTTAAATGAGTCGGTTGAGACCGGTACGACATCTGAGGACGAGCGGCGAGTTCCAGGAAAAACAGAAAATGGTAATAACTTGTTTTTAATCTTTCTTCCGATTACCTTGTACTGCTACTATGAGATGCTACTGAACCTCACGTTTAACAAATAATTAATAATACTATATCGAATGGTAAAAATTCATTTACGTTGTAAATCACTCTAGGTGAATGGATGTCTGATTACCAATCAAAATTCTTAGTAGGAAATGTAGATTTTCCCGGTGAATCAGTTAAATATAAAGTCCTTGGGTTTTTACCCCGGGTTATATCATCCGTGAAACACATCACTAACGAAAAGTTGTGTTTCACAAGTGATGTAACCTGAGTAGAAACCCGAGAACTCTATTTTCAAATCATTATTAGTTTAATTTCCTTACATTAACAATGTTTTCCATATTCGTCTCACCGTTTCGTTTAGACCCGATAGGAAAACGAAATTAGTAATCTAGATAATTATCTGAGCAACAATGTCAAGTAACCGCAAATAAAGAAGAAAACGCATGACAATAAGTGAAAATCTAACGCGAGCTTTATAACTGATTCTGTGGATAGAAACGAGACGACTGTGTAATTCACGGATAGATCACAAAAGTAAAAGTTGGTAAAATTGTAGAGAATCGTGAGATTCATACTTGATACATGAAAGGTTTTTACAAACCTTTGGCAATATCGATAGAAATAATAACCCGGATTAAATAGTCATCGAAATACACTGAAAACCATCTCAATGTGGCCAAGAATGCATTTGTATCGATTAAACGGACTTCCCCTGGTAAAGTTTCCGTAAATTGGCCATTATTATAGAAGGCTATGGTTTATTTTAGAATTACATTTCAATGGGCCACTAAACTCGTAAAACTAATTAAGTACGAAAACATAATGCAAGAAAACGAAGCTATGATATGTCACGTGCACAGATTCTAATAGGGCAAGAATCAGAAATGGAACCTGGTTTATCAACTCGTACAATATAAGTACAACGGAATTTGATAATATGGCTCAAAAATTTATTTCTTTAGAAGTAAGTAGGATTGAAAATTCAATATACAATACAGTAGTAGCAATGTTCACTTGAACTTAGGCCTGCGAAGAAAAAAATAATATAGACTATTTGACAAGTATAGGAAGTAATTACTGCATGACAAAAATATAGTTATGACTGTAAATAATTGAAAAAATATGATAAATAGAAAAGTGAGGACGTTTATAAAATTGGATGCCAAAATGAGTGGACTTATAATTCTAAATAAAGTGGAAACTCATAAATTGGTCATTTATTTGTAGATAATTTATGGATAAAATACCTTTTAATGCAAATTTGCCTTATTCTCAATTATTACAATACCATAATAATTCACGCTTTATAAGAAATATAAAATTAATTCAACATTCGATGATAATAGATTTGGAGCAGCTTTACTTGGTCTCATCCAATTGAAGGAGAGCATAAACTAAAACGAAATACGTCAACTATTCGTGGGTCATAATAATGACAGGCGTTAAGGTTTTGTGCAAGTGTCTGATACTCGTAGTGAAAAAGGGCAGTTTCTGTCCACACACGGCAAGCAGTATAATTTGGCGCTGCAGTCTACGTCATTTGCATAATTATCGCACGGCGGGCAGGGGAAGGGGAAGGGGCAGGGCTTCCCCCGGGGTCCTGCCGTACAAAGCTGCAGTAATTCAACTTAGCTCTGACCTGCCTCTTATCTTCCTATTATGAGTCACGACCAAGCCGGAAATATCCGCTACAGCCTCGTAATTCTCTTCTGTAGAAATTAACAAAAAAATATATATTTCCCAGCAAATCCCTAATGCCTCCTCACAAATAACAAAGGTACAAAAGAACGAAACTACAATGAGGTATACTCAGGTTAGCGGTCGTAAGTCACCTCTTACGTGACAACAGTTTTTTGTTACTGCGGTCTTATGTCACGCAGGAAGTGGCAAGTCGGATCCTGACGAAATTAGCTGTCCGTAAAATGTGAGCACGATTGTCTTGTTCGTTAGAGAACAAGAGCACAGGATTAGTTAGTATCTCCGAAGCTATAGTAATGCCTTTTGCAGTCAATTTTCAATATATTGAGATCTTAAAATAAGTAAAAAAGTATTAAATTTTTGATGTTGATAGTGGCAGTAAATGTTTTGGAAGCAATTCTTAGGTTTTGATTCTAGTTATGAGACTAAGTCTAGTGTTGCAAGAGCTTCAGAAAAGAAAAGTTGTACACAGAATATTCAAATAAAGAATAAAACGTTGATAACGAAAAAATCGAGAAATGTTCACCGGCTTATAGATTGTTTTTTAAAAAAATTATTGAATAACTTATAAGAAAATTTGTAACGCAAACAAATTTATATGCTAACGGTAAAAATATAATAAAAGAATTTTTCTTAAGATTAATTTGGCAATACTGATAAAAAATAAAAATGAGGAAGTGGTCTTTTATTAATGTGATTTACGTGTCATTAAAGAATATTTTCCTAAGTACTTTACAAGTAAATTCCATTTTTCTTTACGATTGTTAGGAGAAAGAGATTTTTCTAATTTTTTATAGCATCAAGTAATATTAAAATCCGCACACTAATAATTACCCGCGAATAAAATTTTCGAAACTTTTACAGTTTATGGACTACATTGATTTAAAGTTTAGATTGCTTAATGTTCTAATCGAAAGTAGTCTGGACGAAAAAAGCATCAGTAAACTGAAACGAAACGTCAAGAGAAAACCACGTTCCAGATAGCTAATATCTTACATTATAAATTTATAAATAACTATGTAGAACTTATTTATTTATAATACGCTTTCAAAAATTCAACAAAATATAATAATTTCCAGTAAAAGGTTATTCTTATAATGTTGAAAATTCCCCTCGTTGCAAATATTCATTATAGCTACAGGACGGATTTACAGTTGACCCTTTAACGTAGAAATACAATAAAACTGCGACCATGGGTCATCATTCTATAAATAATAAGTCGGAGACAATCAAGAAACGAATAAACAAACCGAGTATCTGGCTTCTGAGAGACGATATCGCCCTAAGGTCCTTCAAGATCCTCCAGATCGTCCAAAGTTAGTCCTCAATAATCGCGTAACATAACCTGAACCTTAAACTTTCATATCAGATGAAATTGTAACCGTCCTGTCAATGAAGTTCAAATAACGAATATTTGAACATTAACGAAGTATAAATTAAATAGCACTTTCAATTGAAATGGGGATGTTTTTAATACCACTCCTTAATAACTAGAAAAACTACTCAACTACTTACCATTTTATATTAATACTTTCCGCATCCTCGTTAACCAAATACAACGTAAAACGTATTTGTCTTCAGCTCGAGCTATGGTGAAGCAACTTCAAATGAATTTCAATTGCATTGTATGGATTAGCCGTTGCCTAGGTATTTCATACATTGTTTAAGTAAGCAAAGATAATGCTCCAATTGTAGAAAATTCGTAAAATTCACAATATTATTTTATTTAAGGACTTACGGTCAAAGAAAAGAAATTAATGCGTAGTATCTGAGTTTTCGACAACACTGCAAATTTACCAACTGTACGACAAAACATTTAATGAAGCCTTTCCCGATGAATATGTGGAATAAACGCTTCAGCAAGGACGGCCGTTGGAAGAACTCCATACCTTTCGACGTTAGTCCTGCCATACATTACGAGGATGACGAGACTAACTGTCGAAACGATGTGTAGTTTTCTAAGGATTGGCACGATGGAGACCCTTCAGCTCTTAATTTATGATTTAAGTAAACAAACTGCAAAACAAGAAAGCAGCAGCTATAAACATAAAATACATTCTACCGTCACTAAAGAAACGATACTCAAGTAGCCAAAATGTTTGAATAAGCAATAATATTCCTAATTGGTGTGAGTATAAGACATCGACAATGACTTCAAAAAATTCAAGGATTCAATGACAATTAACGGGTATCCTTTAGCAAGGGTTGAAACAATTGCGAAATTGTTGGCTTTACAGTATTGCAAAGACCACTCATCCGATTTCACGTTGATTTTGACTCTCTCATGGCGATCAACTCACTGTCCAATCAACGATGTAGAAGTTGTTCCAGGAATGAGGAACCTTATTTGGGAGATACAAAGAAATGATCACCAAATCACCATCTGTTGGATCCTGGCTCATGCAGGCATCTTGGGAAACTAGCTTGCGGATAAAACCGCTAAGCAGGAGGGGAAAAAGGGGAAAAAACGTAGGAATTCTCTATAATGAAATGGAGTTCTTCAAGGAAATAACCTATCCACTTGATAACACGAGAAGACAGCTCGTCGTTGTTGGAGGACTGAGATCTTTCCACTCCCGCCTTTCCCATACATTTCTCTTTTGTAGGTCTCCTCAGCCTCACAAACAAGTTCACCCATGAACTAACTTTTTACTTAGCCACTCCTTCTTATCTGTTGAATAGTTAATGGAGTTGAGTGAATCTTAGTATAGAACTTACCATACACAAAGTACATTGCTAAGACACTACTGTTTTAGTATAAGATATTAGAAATTTTTATCAGTTTTTTATCAGGCATAAAGTGTACATCTTGTCTCCTCTGTAGAACTTAAGCATATTTACTATAAGTTAAACATAACCATATGAATGTAAATGGTATCATAGAGTTAATAGTAACCAAGCAATCAGAATAATTTATGTACAATCACTGACTCGTTCCATATCCCTGAAGTTTTGCTTCTGTATGGGATAAATTGAATATAAGTTAATACTAATAACCATTCAAGTAAATCTTTATTATTGTTTATCAGAATTCTTTGATATGTACGGATTTTGCAGTATTTAATCGATAAAATCTGAGCGTAACACATAAACATAAACACAATATCGTAAAATTAAATATAGCGTCATCGCTTTATGTGACTTAACCATGGCTTATATTTTTAACTTATAATTGTTTCCACGTTTGCCTCCCAGACTTTTTCCTCTAGGCTTTAAAAATGTGTGTACCAAAATTTTGTTACAATCTGTTTCACGTATTTAAATTTATATAAATTATTACAAACAAACATACATCTCTTTTTATTAGCTAACCACCGTGACTGCGTGTATGCTACAGTAAGTTCAGTTATCGTGCTTTTGTTCTTAGTTTTGAATAAAAAATGTGTATTCTACCGTTATGTTTAACCGGCCATTTCGGTACGGCTTATGTAGCGCGTTTCTAGCGTTCCTGTTACACCTGCGACATACTGAATAATGGTGAACTTAATTACTTGGGAACATTTAATTACAGTTTAAATTACAGATTCCTACGCCCGTAAGTATAGTTAATAATGAACCACGGAGAGTCTGCGTGTAAAATTATATTATTTTAGTGTTTACAGTTGCTACACGTCTATAACGTGTTTACAAATACAAAATTTTTAATTTCTCAAGAGGTCTATAACTTTTCGGGCAATGTTCTCGAATTTACCATGGTGACAGTAGAGTTTTGAGCACTACATGTAGTGCGATGAGAAAAGTCACAGCACTTTATACAAAATACACGTCTGTAAGGAGCACTCTCATGCCAGCCTTTGATCTCACACAAACAGAATCGCTCAGATAGGAAACAGTGTCTCGTAGACACAGGAACTGAGTTCGCCGAACGGCATCTCGTAATTCTCTCTCAATTAAAGACAAGCCTTCCTACAAACAGCACCGCGGTAACCATAAAATGTTAAATTCTCATTAAATAAATGGGCACACATTACATTTTTTGAAGCAACGCCCAGGTAAAAATTAAACTGAAAATAATCTAAGTAGCACGCGGGACTCTTTCAAAATGCCGGAGAAATTTCCGCCACAATATAGTGACACGGATTCACCGTGAAAGCATTTTTAATCTACAGAGGCATTCTCGTGAAATCCATCTTCATGGCCGTAATATGGAAGCGTGTATGAATAACGCTTACAATGGCCAATATCGGCACAAACCGCAAACAGCTAATCGGAAAATGCTGCGTGCAAAACTGGCAGTCTCTTTGTGATGTCGAATTTCTTGCGCATTTACTGATTTGAAGTGTACAACTTTATCAAACCAAGACTTATTTAAATGAATTATTATGAGCGCAAAACCTAATAACACAATTATTTAACAATCCACTCACCTCTGATAAATTCATAAATAATAAACCATAAATTCACGATAAGTATTAGACTCAGTTAATTTTTTTTCTCTTATTTTGATAGCTAATAGCGACTGACAAACAGACATTTTCATGTCACGTCAGCGACAGGACAACAAATAAAAATTGAAAATATTAATCTAGATATGAAACAGTTGACTATTTATTCAATAAATCTAAATGGAACGGGCGTATAAATTGATCTGTCCGAAATTTAGTGCAACTTTTAAAACTGCATATGAACGACTTCAATTATAGACTTTACAATTGTGCGCAAATTTCGCATATCGCTAATTTTGTATTTCACGTAATACAGCATCTCAAATAAAACGGAAAGTACATATAAATAAATCTATGGAAATAAACAGTATTCATAATAATAGCTACACTCTCATCTTATGCTCTCTAAATATGTTGTTCGCATTTTCAATGTTATTAGTAAGAGATTTTTTTAAACTTTGTTTAATTTCTAACTTTATGTGATCAAATAGTTCTAAGCAAATTCCAAGTTAACAGACTTTTATGGCTTCAAAATCAATATTATATATAAATGAAATACAGACCACAGTTTATAATCAAATAATGTAATATGCAAATATCTTTCGTCTCCCGTCATTCGGAAGGGCGTGAGAATGGTACCCAATGCCCGACCTACCTGATGCAGGTTTTCTAGGGTTTTCACTACATCTCTTTAGGTGAAACACCGGGTAGGACCCTTAAACCATAGGCCTGGGGCCCTAGTTAACCCTTGGCTACCTTGCTCTATCTTCCGCATCTCCCCTTTTCAATTACCTTCCTATACTATTAAAGGGGAGTTGCCTGTTTCAGGATCACCCTCATGTAGCCTGTTAACCCCCCAAAAAAACAGACAAAATATTAGTGAAACTATAATTTATAAAAAACAACTACATGTTTTAGTCCTGACATGGATCCTCTTCAGGATGAACTGAATAACAATGCCCAAAATTTGACATTATTAATTCCCACAATGTATCATGTTAACAAAATTTCACCAACATTGCGTTCAGAAATCATTCAACGTAGAAAGAAAACATTCGTTTGCGTATTTTTTTCTAATTTCGTCTGTTAATTATTCTACTTCCTTTATATTTTAATTATATTAAACCTGGCTCTACTAATTATTCAGGTTCCATGCCCTTTACTCCCAACTGCTACCAAGCAATCACGAACGACAGGTAAGCTTTGGATTTCAAAAGACTAAACGTCCTATCCGATGGACAACCGTCCACATCATCTATCAAGACGCGAATGAATAAAGCAATGTTTCCGCGTACCTCAGCCACTTCCGTCACTACTTCTAAACATCTAGCTACTCAAAAATTAATTAAGTTTTTCCTTTTATGTGAGCTTATTTACGTCATTCGGAACTCGGGATGAGAGAGGAGTCTGATATGCGACACGACGGCCTGAAAATGTAACAGGTTATTATAATTAATTAATTTAATGTGACCTTATAACCTTACATTACGCGACCTTTCAAAGCAGGAAAGGACTCTTTAGTCATAACGCAGTCCCATGCCAATTCATTACTTATTTATTTAGAGTAAGCATAAAATTATAGCAGGTACTAAATACACACGCGGCTGTATGTTAGAACCAAATATAAACTCAACTCAGTTAAGTGGTAGAGACAATCCTACGTAATAAGTGGTTAATCAGACTGCTTAACTACTCTCGAAAGAGAGCACAGCAAGGCTAGCTCATTTCCTCCACCTTACTGTCAATAAATTACACGAATAGGTTGCAAATCCGTTTATTCAATCGTGAAGCAAAATGTTTGAATTGGTGCTCAGATGATTACTCCCGTAGCATGGTAAATAAATTTGCCATCAAATGTTGAACGTGCACGAATAATTGCGCAATTTGCGTGCACGCAGGTTCACGTCCGAGCGGAAAAAAATCACACGCCTACATCAAGGCTCACTCCCACGCGCAGTCTCCCTCTCTATACACAGCAGCTCGTTCTACCTCGTCATAAATTAATATAAATTAAAAACTCTTGAAGCCAAAATATTAATTTTTCTAGCTTAATTAAGCTTTATTAATAATTATTTTAACGCCGTTCATTATTTACAATTAATTATGCAATGTTATGTCTGAATAAAAAAAAATCCGCAAATATAACCTCGAATATACCAGTAATTAATTCTGATTTCACAATTATCTGACATTATTGAGAGAATTATATATTATAAATATAATATAACAGATTGTATAAATTAATGAAAATAGTATTAATATATTTAATTTCTACAACATAGTTTTCTAACTTTAAAATATATCGGAAAACTAAAGGAACTTTAAAAACTCGCATTGTTGTTGTGGTATACAGTCCTAAGACTGGCCTGATGGAACCCTCCATGCTAACCTATCTTGCGAAAGCCTTTTCATTTCCTCATAGCTAGCACAACCCACATCCTCGCTAATCTGCTTAGCGAATTCGATCATTTGCCTCCCTCTTCTATTCTTGCCCCACATACTTCCCTCTAATGTTAATTTCACAAAACCCTCGTGCCTTAAAACGTGGCCTATTAATCTATCCCTTCTCTTGGTCAACGTCCTCCATATTCGCTTTTCCCCTTTCTGATTAGAACTTCCTCCTTACTTACTCTATCCACCCATCTGATTTTCAGCATTCGCCTACAGTACAACATTTCAAAGGCTTCTATTCTTTTCCTTTCCGCAACTCCTATCGTTCACGTTTCGCACCCATATAAACGCCACGCTCCATACGAACATTTTTAGCAACGATTTCCTAATATTCACACTTATATTACCCGTAAGTAAATCCCTCTTTTTCGCGAAAGCCTTCATTGCCTGTGCTATCCTACTCTTTATGTCTACTATACTTCTAACATCCCTAGTTATTACGCTTCCCAAGTAGCAGAATTCCTTAACTTTCGTCAAAATATCCCTTCACAATCTAACACCCTTTGTTATTCCAATGTTTCCCATACTACACTCTGTTAACTTGGTTTTCCCTCTATTAATCCTCATATTGAACTCTTTCTCCAGGACTTGATCCATGCCATTTGTTATGGTTTCCAAGCCTTTCGCATTAAATAACATAAAATCAATATCAAATTAGACATACAAAAGTACACAGTTGTGTCCAAGCACATACATATTTAACAATCACATTTTTCCATTGGCAAAATGTGGAAATTTTGGGCGAAGAAAATATTTACCACTTGACTGTTATGAGAGAAATGTTGTATATCAGATGTAACCCTCATGCAAACAATGTTAAAAATGACACTAGTAAATTGAACAAAAATTCCGGTACTCTTTTGTTGTACTATAACTTTTTAATATTCTTCTCCATTGTTCAGATTTAACTGCCGAAAGCACTAATTGTTACTACATCATTTCGGCCGTAACAGTCAGGGGCTGGAGATGTCCGCGACACTAAAATTCTTCACTCGTGAATTCAATGATCTTTTCGGCTGAGGGAGTCAAGGAGTAAATATTACGAATTGCTAAATTTGTAAGTTTGAACCCTGTTTTTTATATATCAATTAAAAAATTGTAACATAGTACCCATATTTAATTTCTTGTAATATTATGTTTGTAGTACGCCTGAGGAAGTCTCAAAAAGGAGACGAAATGTGGCTTTAGAATAAATATTGATAAATTTATATGCTGACTTTAATTTATTGTTAATTTAATTCCTGTTGAGGTCCTACTGTAATATTAAACCGAGTTCGTAATAATATTTATACTTAATAAAGTACTATTAAGTGTGTGCTGCCACCATAATTTAACATTATTGTTCCTCTAAAATTCTAAATGTAGTTACGAGAATAATCTCATTATTATCTGCGTGGAACGTAACGTGTTAAGAAGCAGAAATGTGAATCTCTTAACTTACATGTCATTGTCGCGCGTGAATATGTGAGTTGGAATCCAATGGGACGATTATTTATTGGGAAAATTACTTCACTTAATTTGACTGGCTGATTGGGCAGAGTGTTCAGTGCAAGAGTAGGAACGGAGGACGAAAATTAAGTATGGGATTGCACATAGAAGGAGAAAGATGTGACAACAAACCAGTGTCAGTTTAATTTAAAACATACGGAGCTAAAAAGTTTTTGCGATTGAAATATTGTAGTTATTCAATTTTTTTGATTTTCTATTTTCAGTGAATCTACTAAACTAAAACTAAAGTTAGCCGGCATCGAGAGTGCAGATTTGCGTGCCTAAGCTACGAGCATCCTGCTACTTTGGACACTGATGAATTTTATGGTTCGTGCAGCATTTGGCAAAATTTTCCTGGGAGTGTAATTCGCACACAATCAACGCCGCGCTCTACTCACAATCATCGGAGGGTACGTTAATATCACCTGAGAAGCTCTGTGGCTTCATACAAGTATGGGAGTGTATACGTCATCGATAGTCGGACAACAGAGCCTTCGCCAATCAATAATTTGCCCAATGAATCACGAATTAGAGATCTCACTTATATCGCACGAACCGTAAGATGAAGCAAATTTACTCATTTGCACGAATATTTTCTAATAATCTGCTTCGACTAAAATCACCAGTAATTAAAACTTCAAATTTTTACGACGATATTTTCACCAATTTAAATCCCCGCGGAAACAGAATGTCATCGCTGAGCTACGCAAACGGCAAAAACATTATTCATTTTAATGACTGTAATTGTGTGTTTTGTGCTACTTTCAGACCGATATCAATCTAAAAATGAAATTTGTATAAATTAACTTCTGAGTAAATAAATTTACTGTTTGGTTTTGTTTAAATACTTAGAGTTCAAATATTGATCATTCCCTACCCTGAATTGCAATCAATAATTTAAAAACACAATTAAAGACATTCCAATATTAGTTATTTATTTTGCATTCATCAAGACATTTAGTAATTATATAACCTTTCAATTAGGTAGAATGTTCCCAATTAACAGAAAGCATTGAATAATGAGCCTACCGTTACTTAAAAGTCGTGCCAATTTAACAGAATTTGAATATTACCCAAAGCCTTTTGTTGTCTATTCATAATTATATACTGCATTCATATCAAAAAACTAACACTAGACAAAATACGTTTGTTCACAGATTATGTCGAATGGTTAGGTAGAAACAAAAAATGGGACAGTCCGTATTGAGTTTTACAGACTTAAAATATAAATTTCGATTACTTAAAACACAACAGATACCGTTTAGTTATTTGAAAGAACTTCGAGTGGTTTAACTATCTACGAAAACATACATATTATTATAAATATAAAGTATATACTTTTGAAATAATTTTGAATATTACGTTTGTAATAAAAATTCTTTAAGAAAACCTGAAGCACTTGTAAATATTGAAACGTAATATTGGTTATTACAATTAAATATATTAAAAAACTATGAAATTAAGAATGGTGGTCTTGTGCCATTGTTTATTGAACAGTTAACTTTAGATGTAAATATTCGCAAGAGGTAAAGTAAATATCTTGCATTTATATTTACTGAAACATCTAGCAAACATCAAATTTTATTTAAATATTTTTACTGAAAAAACTTCTCTTTTTGAAAAGAATTTAATCTTTTGGAAAAATAAATAAAGGGATCTTTAGGACGTAAGGGGGATGAATTGATGGGTGAGAAAGGAGGTAGAATGATGGATGTACATTTACTAACTATAAGAAACTTTGACACTTCAAATGACGTAATTAATTTGAGATCATGAAATTGCATACACGGAAACTATCCATGAAATGGGATACAAAGATATAAAGAAGTCACTGTAAACCAACTTTAAATCTCAAATGTGTACATGAAGTTCGGGTGCTGATCTTCCAAAATAAATCGGCATATAATAAAACCAATTACAAAACGTTTAAATAGCAGGGAAAATTTTGAACGTAGCGCCCTGCCGTACTTTATTAGGATCGATATGATGCGAAACAAGCCTGTGGCTGCATCCAGAACTCTCTGGCGAGGACTCCGTGAAATACTTACACTTGAGATCTGAAACTTCACTAGTATGGTTCACTTCCAAGAGAAAATTTTACTTCAACCTGAATAGAGAAAAGTTTGATTTTCTTCATTCATGATGATGACTCCGATTGGTTCCCCCAACACCCTGTAAAGTACTCGAAACTTATTTTGAAGACTAATTACGCGTAATAATACAAGCCCAACGGTTTTTGCGTTAAGTACAATAGCGACGAAAGCTGAATGACTCATTTTCAATTCAGAAGAATCATTATCTGATACGAGTTACAAATAACAGCTCGTTGACTGACAGTTTTCGTTTTATAACTTGATCGACGTAACAAAGAATGATCCCAATAATAAAACGCCCGCGGAACCACCAGCGCATTCATTATTTTGCTTTAGAAACTTGTTAACCATTCTCTTGTGATAGTTTATTCGCCATACCTGAACTTTTGGAGATGCTAAGAATCTACTACTTTTACTATTGAAGAAACATTACAGAATAAAATAAAGTTGAAAATCAATAAATAATCCTGATTAAACAGAAATATAATGGGCTCGTATTAATTTGAAATATTTATTTAGCGGTATATACTATACATACATGCGATTATAATGAAGCGCCGTGATTGATACTTATGTTAAACGTTTTGTTGTCATTCTTAAATATGTAATATTCTCTTCCTTCAATTCCCACCATTGTTGTAAACAAAGTCAAGGCAGCGAAATGTAACGTGATTTAAATTTTCCCACAGCCATTCAAAACTTACAAGTAGCAATCCCAAGAAAGTAAAGTCGAACATTGTTGAATAAAAGCAATAAAACCGTAATAGAGTAGTTAATCAGTACTTCAATTGCTTTCACATGATCTACGAGTGTGTATGTGTGTAAGGGTTCATGGGTGAAAAGAATAGAAGCGGGAAGCGTGGCAATAGTCATATATCGATATATCCTCCTTCAAGCCCCCAGTTCTCTCATTCTTCGTTCATTCTCTTCACTCTTTAGGCTTTCTTCGTTCTTCTACGTGCGCTGCGTGAGGGAAAGCTTGTTATCTATGCGTTCAATATAATTCGTCACCATGTATACTTTTTATTTATTTATTTACAGCTTACAATCTGTCATAAAGCGACATTTAGTAATTTATATGATTTTTAAAACACAAGACATGGTGAAAATTATTCCAGTGAAAGCCTTTCAAGGTTGTTAAAATATAAAAGTTTGACACTGCGGAATTTGTTTCTTCACTTCACTTAAATCTTGTTAATAGGTCCAAAGGTTTTAATTTCTTGAGCCGAGGCTGGAGTCGCTGGAGTTCAAGAGTCGCTTCACTAGTTCGTTTGTATTTTTTTTAGTCTGTTGTGGTAGCGCTGTGCTCACTGTTGTTTTGCATTTCTTCAGTAAGGGTTGAAATACCCAAATCTTTTCGGATGAAGTATCTTCTCATTTTAATCAGGCTATACAATTCTGACACTAGATAAAAGCTGTGGGACATGCGATATATTAATGTTATAATACCATTACATAATAACTCCAAACACCAACACAATGTGAATTACACATGACTATCATTTCGTTGCAAATAAGAAACTAACTTTATCAACCAAACATTCAAGATACAATGACTAACTTCTCATGCGAATATCTTCCGAAAAAAATAACTTCTACACGATTTAGTGAATTTATTGAGTTTCTTACAAAAAGAAAACGAATTTAAGCGGCCTTATACCAATTTATGTTGCAATGAATTAGACTCGCAGATCATTTTAACCAAAGTCTGTCTATGTTTGTATATTGAGGAATTTAATTGGAAATATAGTAGTTGTTTATGTTTGGGAGTAGAGTTATGAATATTCTCGTTATTGGTTCTGTGTTGAGAGTTATAGAGATGGAGCACTAATCATAGATGAAGTCGAGAATAAGGAACATGGTATGTGTGCCAGTCCAGAGATTGTCGAGGTGATAAAAACCGTGCCCCTTAATAACCGCCAACTGGCCACCTAATTACTTTTTTTAATTTTGAGGATGACAGGCTGCATAAGGATATCCACAGAATAGAATCTCCCCTATAATAACATAGAAGGAAGATGAAAGAGGGTATGTGGAAGGGAAAGAAAATTAGCCAAGGATTAACTAGGGCCCTCGGGCTATAAATTCGCCTTAAAGTAATGCAGGGCAAACCCGGGATCAGGTTCTTTTGCTTAATGTGACAGGCCACATGAAGGTGATCCAATAAATGGAGAGGAATCTGAAACTAATTTTTTCGGGTGATCCAAAAATTGGCAACTTCCCTTCAATAGCATAGGAAGGGAATTGAAAAGGGGAATGTGGGAGGTGGAGCAAAGGTAGACAAGAGTTGACTAGTTTAGGGATCCTGCCCGTATTCACCTGAATGTGGTGCAGGGAAACCATAGAAAACTGAATCAGGAAGGTTGCTTGCCTTACACCCTTCCGAATGACGGGAGAGGAGTTCGCTGTGGGGTCGCATCATTCCCCTCTCCGTGCCTCGACCCGTTTAAGACGCAGCTGGCCGACTGGTCCGATGGGATCAGAGGGAAACTGTAATCGTGAATCCTAGGTACACACACGTCCATAAGACGTGCATTATAACGTAGATTTCGCTAATTCAACTGCAAATAGTAATGAATCATTGCGCATTTTACCTACTGAAAGCAGGTAACTCATAACTCACTTTAATTTGAACGACCCGCCAATGTTTGATATTAGCCATTGTTGATTTTATGACTGAACTAATCCAGATTAAAATTGATTGTTTAATTGATGTACGTAAATAATCTTCTTAAAATATTTTACTGCAGAATATATATCATGTTTCACCACTAAAAACGAAGTATTAATAAATTGTTATTTATTAATGAAATTATTTTAAAAAAATATAGGTATGTAGTGGATCCCTTTATTATGAATTTGAGAGATTTATTCAAGGCTAGAAAAGTTTAATCTCCAGGAAACGATCCATCAATGTCGCATGTAGTATTCAAAGATATGATGAAGTATTACCACCAAAACTTTTGAAGGATACACTGAATTAAAGAGGCCGATGTTTAGCTTTTAAATTAAGCTTACTGCTGGTCAATTAAAAAATAACAGTAAGATAAATAATGTATCGGATTTACAGGTTATGCTAGTTATACAGTTCACGTCAAATTTTAAGTTATGAAAAATAAACGAAACGCTACGTTGTATTTTGACAAGTGTTCGCAGAGGTTTAATTTAACTTCAGTGATCAATATATTCACAGCACACGAATAAAACTCATTCGGCCCAAACAGTGTAACCATATTAAACTTTTATACCTAAAATTATCAGAGAACTGATGAAATTTTATACCACAAATAATTCAGCGAGCATCACATATTTTAAATGCTTGTTGGCTATCAGTTTGATGGCAGTATTCCAATATTGTAATTAAATTATAAGCTATAACAACAAATCTGGCTGGAAAAAAACCTACATCGATTACAATGGATAAATACGTATAACAATTTGGACGGAAACTGATTTTGCGTAAAATAAGTGCCAGTCTTACAGTAACAAAACAGACTTATGTAATATTTACAAAAAAGAAAAAATAACCCTATCTGCAGACACTGACACAAAGGCAATCAAACTTTATAGTGCTTTAATATGGTCCAAAACTAGAAATTATAATTCTAGAATACCTATAAAATTGCAATAGATTTAATTACTAAATTAAAACCTACACTTACAGCGCTATGGTTAAAGTTTTAATTTACCTCTGTAATGAAACCTGTTTCTCCATTAATCATAACGGAATATTAACTCCAAAATATAATTTATATATATATATAAAAAGAATTGTCCTACACCTTTCTTCCAGTCGACGGACACAGTAGTCACAAGCCGCAGCTGCCTCTTTTTATATACCGCTGAAAAATGAAAAAGTTGGTTGTTGCAGGAAGCCGCACTCGGTGATAAAGTTATCTGCAACTTGCGTTGCGAAATATACAGATCAGTCTATTTTTGAACGTTACAGTAAATGAATTTACCGCTGTCTCCGTTTCGCTGCACTTGGGGTTTGACTTCTATACAGCATCAGAAAAATTCCCCGAGTCAGCATTCGCTGTGAAGAACGGGATGAAGTGGAAGCCAAAAGAGAAACTTGGCCGGGAACAATTTCTAGACCCCACAAACTCTCAACTGATGGAGGATAATTTAGGAACAAAATTCGTCAAAGACGAAATAAGGAAATCAAATAATACTTTGCTCGAGTTGAAGGCCCGTGGCTGTAAATTCTAAGTTATTACACTGGGCCCGTACAGATATTAATGTCGTCTAGTACAAGAAAGTGTTACCGGATTCGAGTGAGGGACGATGAAAGCCGCGTGGGATTCGTGAATGTGTGTGTGTGTTTTTTACGTGTCAGAGCCGATGCTGAGAATGAGGGTGGTCTTCGTTTGATGGATTATGATAGCGAGGAGCGTGGCGCTGTGATTTATTTCGACTGGCAAAGACGCAACTGACAGAGGCAGGCGTCAGGGGGCTGGAATCGATGCGAGATCTCTGCTTCGGCGCTGCTACTGCTGCTGCTACTGCTACTGCTGCTCTGCTTTAATTAATTCGGATTTCGACAAAATATCAAAGATAAATTTCTCTTTCTCAAACTAAGCTGCTTCCAAGCGTCATCTCTTTGTGATTATAATGAGAAGTCAGCTGTGAAAACTTGAAATTTTATCGCATTGAAGAGTCGTCCAGCATTTCAGCAGCAGTTTCCGCCTCGGGTCCGTTGCCCTATAATCAGCAGATTAATTGTTGTCGTATTCAAATTGCGCTCCACGAGATGCATGATTGAGTCTTGGATTCTGCATAAATATGACCTCACGCGACCTTCATTTGTTCTACATTCTCATAATTGAGTTTTTACACGTGAATGTACTCAACAAATAATGATTTATTTGCATTTCTAACCGAAGAATATCGCCAATTTCCGATGCCGACTTGCAGTCCAGTCGATTATATAATCATCAGCAACTTTCTGTGATATTTGAGCAGCGAAATTCTCGCTAGATATAAAATCAACGAGTAGGGTTCGTGGTATGTAAATTTGTTCGACGGTAAACAACGCGTGTCAGCCATCAACCTTGTTATTGATTGCGGTACGTATCCTCGTACTTTAAAATAAAGGGCAAAGGATTATAAAAGGTGCGTCTCGAAAAAAAACATCTACTGCAACTAGTAAACCGTCAGTTTATTTAAAATATATCTGTTTACTTACATTAACGTCCGTTCATTCAATCCTGTTATTCTGACACTACACTTTATAATTATAAGTAATATAGCAAACAACCTCAGTATTTTAAAATAAATTAACGGCCAATTCAAAAAGTCTTCATTCTAGTCATACGACGTAAACACATGTCAGATAAAATTTATTCTGAAGCTAATGACAGGAAAATTTAAGAAAATAAATATATATTTCGTACGTCTACGTCCCAAAATTGTAGACTAAACGTCGTATGAATAAAATTATAAAACCTTGGTTTGTTTGTTATCTGGTGGTTAATTTATTATCTTCAGTTTATACCTTTAAAATGAAGAAATATAGTGCACTTTCTCATATATATATATTTATATATATACTCAACCGTGGCAAATAATATTTAGTATTGCCAAAATAGACCTTCAGAAGCTAACATGATAATGATAATGTACACTAAAATTTAATTAATCTATTACAAGCTCCTAGCGGACTTACACAACGAAATACTACATCGTCAACAACAATAATGATAACTGTGAATTTGGAAAATGCGAACTATCAGAAAGTTTGTAAATAAACACAAGAAGGTATAGAAATAATTTTGTACTTATTACTGTCTCAAAAGAATAGAAAATCCAAAACAATAAGGATGCAACTAGAAGATAATTTAGATCCCTAGAGGAAATTTCGCACCCTTCAAGAAACACCGCGCTGAATTGTTTACGATCGTTAGCAACGTTTACATTGATTTTCGTGGCACGTATCTCATAATAAAGTTACATATTATTTTCTTATTTCTCAGTCACTAAAACGTCTTCAACCGTTTATAAATACGAGAAATTAATAGACCAAAATAATTTTCAAGTTAGTGATTGAAAACGAACAAATTTTTGGGAAAATTAATAAAATCCTGGCTTTGATAATTTCAGCACGGAGGAGACGAAGTAATCTGAAACTATGAACTAATAAATAAAGCAGCGCTGTCCTGGTATGTGAAGTGCGGAGGCGCGGCGAAGTTGAGAACTGGGCGCAGAGTTTCCACCTTGTTATCCAAGCCCTCTCACAATTATCTCTGCTGCTCGACCTCTTCACAGAGACGGCCGATTTTGTCTTGGATTACTACAAACCGAATATAACGACCGAATAATAATCGATATTTTAAGTGAACGTCGAGACAAACTTCTTTGCGTCGACAGCCTTCTGCAACGACTAGATAGGGGAAAATCCTTTCGCTAAAACAATTTCGTCATGATTAACGAAAAGCTGTTGGTGGATTATAATTTTATATCACAAAAATAACGGGACTTCCACAAATCACAATTAATTAAATCAACGATGAGAAGTACTACTAAGAAACTACATTTAAAAATACTTGAAACACATAAGGATAAAATAATTTGAGTCAAGCCAGTAAATTGCTGTATTGGTACTGTATGAGTGATTCAGATGCAAGAAATAGGATAAGAATTCGTAGATTTAACAACATAATAAAGCTTAAAATTGTTAAATTTTCAGGTATGTTTTACAGTTTACATTTGAATGTAAATTGGGGATTGTTCTTGGATAAACTGTAATTCAATGTTTCTCTCTGATGTAGATTATCGAAAGTTTTTGTAAGTCTGCATTTAAAATTGAGCTCTAGAAAAACAAGTGGTTGTTCATAATTAATATTCAATAAATGAGTTAAATGAACCTCTTTCTCGGTTAATTTGATTTAAATAATAGACATTACAACGTTTCGTATCTCATTTGAGACTTCTTCACGTACAGCTAAACTTTTACCTGAAGAAGTCTCAAATGAGAGACGAAACGTTGTAATGTCTAATATTTAAATTAAATTAACTGACAAAGAGGCCGATTTAACTCATTTATTTTATAATTAATTGTTAGATAAACTATTCAATCATAATTAATATTGTTCTAGTCCGTGTTCCGAATACTGTAGTGTTAAAAATGTAAACTAATATTTCGTTCTATAAATATAAAAACGACAAACTTTCGAAGAATGTATAAGATGCGTCTGCGAAATTCTGGAGAGCTTGTCAGCAACATAAGTTTCAAAGGAAGGAAATTGAAAAATAAAGAAAATTATTTGACAATGTCTGTTATGAAATGGAAATATGACACATCTCATGAGTGTCGTAAGAATCAACGACCTATTTTTAACAATACGAATATTTATGAAGGCAAAGAAAAATGCATCGTTCAACTGAGCCGAGTCAAAGATGACTATATTTTAGACAGTTCTAAGGCAATACGTAACTTGTATTAATTAACAACAGAATACGTTCAGTATCGTCTGAAATGACATGTACAAATAGAAATTGCGTATCAAGGAATAGTATAGGTAACAAATGAAACCGTTCACACGTTGACATTTTGCAGAGAGCTTCCACATATGTGAATGTTTTCGTCACTCGCGACGCGTTGCACGAAAAAGTACAAATGGGCTACACGACTTGCTTAGTTTCCACCTATTGTACATGAAACGTTGAATTATGTAACAATCGTCAAGAGAAAACAGAAGAGTTTTTGACGGATGTTAAGAACTCACCAAGAAACCAACTACCGTCAGCACGTCCACCGCCAGGGATGTATTGAGTATGAATAGCTTCTGGTAGAAGTGCAGCACCATGTTGCCGGGGAGAATGAGCATCGTCGTCCTGAAGGTCTGTCACAGCGTGCGTTCCATTGCGGTGCGTCGCGACGCGTCCCGGAGTCACAGTCGTAACAATCAGACTTTGAACGGGCGTTTGGCGGGCGGCGCGGCCCCACGCGTGCGCGCTCAGGGGATCAATCTCACACACATCACCTGCTGCTACCTGTTGAGCGAAACACGCATCCCACACACATCCTGCGTCGCGATTACGCACACAGACAGACAGCTCTTCGCAGAAATTATCTACAGAAATCAACTATTAACTGTTTTATTCGCTCCATTCTACTGCGTTAACTCAGAACCTGTTTCAAATAAAAATTCAAACTTGTGTATTTACTTCCTCAACGGACAACATGGGCTGAATTTTTTATATATATAAAAACTATTATCATACAGATTATCACTTAGGCAAATATCGATACAGTATATACAATACTTTTAAAAAAATCATGAAAATAAGATATGGTATATAATTAACATGGTTGCGTGAGGGTAGTTTAATCCGTTTGATTAACCTACTTTAGCCGAACGGGTTAGGTTTAATTGTATCTGAGGGGCATGCGACGTGTGTTTGTGAGGATTACAAGCAGTAAACTGATTTTTGGAGGATTAATAATGATGTGGTCTGCAAGCATGATGGTAAGGTGGGTTAGGGTGTGCCTGAATGATCAGGGGGAAGGATGAGGTCAATTGGAAGTTTTTTTTGAGGCGACGGGATGGGCTGAATTGTTTAGCAAATTTCAAGTCAGGAGCCGTCCTGTTTATTTTTATTCATATAAAAAAATTTGTCGTAAAGATTATCAGTTTGGACAATAACGATTCAGTACATACAATATTAAAGTAAAGAATACAAAATTAAAATATAGTATATAATTTCCATGTTGACTGGAGGTAGGTCAATCCATTTAATTAACCTACTTTAGTAGATGGGTTTCCTGTGTGTGTATACCTGAGGGACATACGACGTGGGTGGGTGAGGGTTGACAGGCAGTGAACTGATTATTGGAGGATATATGCACGCCGTGTGTTGCATTTCGATTATTCGTTACAATTCAAACAAGACAAAACATAATCCTACGCACCATTACAAGCTCTCCCTAGTACAGTAGAAATTCCGTTACCCACCATAATACCAAACTTCCCGAAGCAAAATCCATAAACTCCATAATTAAAAGCGCCCTCAACCACCCAAACCCCACGATCAAGTAATTCCATGACTATCCTCCCCATCTCTACGCTTCCGTTATTTCAAAAGAAAACTCCCAATCGACCTCATTTTTCCCCTGAAGATTCAGTCTCATCCTAACCCACCTTACCATCATGCCCGCTGACCACATCCTCATATATTCGCCAATAACCGGTTCACCGCCTGTCAACACTCATCCACCCGCGTCGTATGTCTCTCGGTACACACAAAAAAGCTTAACACATCTGCTAAAGTAGGTTAATCAACAGATTAACCTCCCTACATGTCTACATGTTAACTAATATAAACTTTTATAATCTTATAAACACATTATTTTAATCTTGTATATACTGAAACAATTATTGTACCAGCTAAAAATCTTATGATAAAATGTTTTATATCAAATAAAAAGAAAAATTTATTTGTTACATTTGATTACATTGTGTTTTGACTAAAAACATACTCTTGTTCTTTGGATCTACGGCCCTGTGAGAATCCTGACCTCTTAATAATAATAATAGCCCATTCCTCTCTGTCCCCTGCTTTTCATCTCACCTTGCCATTTTCAAATCTGTTAGGTTGTTTTCCAAATTCTCCGACTATCGTTTTTGGTTCTTCAACCTGTTTCCTCCCTCCTACTTTATTAGACAGAACTTGCTTTATTAACCCACTACCGTCCACTGCGTAATTATTATTTTTACACCTGCTATTTCTAAGCTATTGTAATTTAATACATTCTTTAAAAATATCACTCGTACTTGTAACGGCTACTTTAGGATTCGTTTGAAATTTTTATTTATATTTGTTCTCTTTCGAAAAACATATTAATAAGTAGTATTTTGCGCTGTAAGTCAGAGAGATAAGGGGGGTGGGGAGAGAGAGAGAGAAAGAGAGTGGGAGTAGAGTTAGTATTGGTTACGCCAGATTTAAATATTTTTAAGTGTTGAAATAAATTTGTTTGCTTGGAAGTCAGATTTAACCTTAGACCAGTTTTGTAATTGTTGGGATCCCTACAGAAAAAGTCAAACAGAATCATTATAAATAAACAATTCTTGGGTTTCCACCCGGTTTAAATGGAGTTTAAGCCACGACGTTTTGATGGCGTACTCTGCCATCGTTCTCAAGTAAACTCCATTTAACCCGGGTGGAAACCCAAGAACTGTTTATTCAGAATATACGCCGGGAAAACCTTCATTCTTTAAGAATCATTATAGTTCAAAAAAGGACTGCTAATTTTGTGTGAGTAGGGCCGGGATAAGCCGGGCCTACTCGCACAATATTGGGAGACATTTTTACAAAGGAAGGCGAAAGCAAGTCAAGAATTTTATATTCAAAGCTTATACGGGGCAAAAACCAAGGATTGGAATTAGCTCAAAGTAAAATGTAAAGACCAAAAAAACAGATGTTAGCAAATTTTCATTCTTAAATAGGACCGTCATCGACTGTAATAATTTACCCGAGGGAGTGTTTGGGGGAAATCCTCTTCAGGAAAATAAATTTAGGACAAATCTCAGAAAAAGTGTGCAGTGACGTTATTCTCAGTAATATAAATGTATAGTTAATATAATTATTGTAGTGTTTCTCTTTTCTTTCTCTTAGGGGTATGGACTTTCTAAAGAACAATGGTTAATTTTTAGATTCGGAGTATTATGTTTAAGTTATTTTATTATGTGCCTGCTTACGCCCAATTTTAGACTAATAATAAATACAATACAGTATTGAAATATGAAGCCTATTATTAATTTAGAAAGAATGTGAGAAGTTGCTCTTCTTTATAAAGAAGAAATGTAGGCATGGAATAATGAATGATCAATTATGCGTAAGTTGGGGTTGTGTTTACCAATTAACTGACAACGTGTGAATCTTAATTAGCTCTTGAATTTCGAGTATTTGATGAATAATGGTTGTATTATATTAGCATTATGCGAATGTAGTTAGGTAAACGTTACACATTGCCGAGATTAAAAGGGATCCTTGCTCTATCAGCTAATTTACAGGTTTGCCAATTGGCCTGAACAAATGTTCTGAATTGGATTGAATAAAAAAGTTTATCAACTAAAGTTGAAGCAGGGAAAGAGGATAGAGTTAATAATATATTTTATATATTTTACTGCTAATAATAAATGACCTATGTATTGTGGTTCCTGTTCGTGATGTAAGTTGGTAGAGGCGTCTGGAGTATCTAAAAAGTGTAACGTCATCTGCAGTATTAAACTCATCATAGCGTAGTAAAGCAACAATTTCCACGCACTGTTAGAAGGAAGTCGGGTTATATAAGTTAATCACTGGCAGTGGTATAAGTAATAATTATTATAAATATTATTTGTAAAAGAGGTGTGCTTGATGGCGTCCGGCCTGACGATTGAATAATTTTGCGTATACAAACAAAGACGTTCGATATTTAATCGGAAGCGGTCGGAGGGTTGTTACATACTGTTTAGAAACCAGATAACTGCATTGAGTATGGATTAATAAAACTTGAAGGCGGATATGATGCGTATGAATTTCATGTGCAAAAGAATTCCAATAAAACGGTAAATTTATATTTTGGGTGGTGAATTCGAATAACGACCCGTATAACAGACTTAAACAATAAATTTTGAAAAAAATTGTATCATAAAGTAGATGTTTCGACCATTTAACGTGGCGCTCGTCAATAAACTAAATCAGACAAAAAAATATCTTCAGTTGATTTAGTTTATTGTCAACGACCGCATAGGGTGGTCGAAACGTCTATTTTTTGTTCAAAAACTTTCCAAAACTTAATGTATAAGTCTGTTATAAGAGGCGCTAATTCTTCATTTGTATTTATTCACAGACGTTAACTGTTCCTATAGAATTCGACTGCTGTTAAATTGGCGATCATTGGGGAAATTAAAAACTATTTCTATCAGTCCAAAAATGTATCCAAATTGTACAAGACGAGAGCTTTCTACTTTTCAGTCATCAACATTCTAAAAATATCTCGAATGATCACCATTTTATATGCATGCTTCCATGAAATCTCTAAGGAAGATATCTTGTTTGATTAAAAAATTGTCTCACGTGAGAAAAGAGATGTTTTAGATTGTAGTAATCGAGAGTAAACTTACAGATGAATAATGCCGAAAGCTTCTGAATAAAATTACATGACTGACAAAGAAATGTAATTCTTGTCAATAAAAGATGACTGAAATTTGGGTATCTACTCTTTAACATCAATTTATATTTAAAAAAACCGTCGTTATAGCATCAGTACTATAACCACATTATATTGTAATTAGTTGTTAGCTTTGTCTCCATTCCTCATCCTACTCTTCCATCCCACCGTATGTTATCACTCATATAGTCTGGCTCTGCCAAAAAAGGGCATACCTCAGATTTAGATGTGGAAAAAGTTATGGTCGTGAATAGTGAGCATTTTTCTTCAGTGGCTGTAAGGAGAACGGCGCTTCATTTTATAACTACTATTATAAAATAAAATTTCAAAGTAAATTATATGGCTGTCATGGCATAAACCCATTATAGAATGCGGCGTGTGAGGAACCGTACAAAAGCGAGCATACTGTACAAGAAGCAAGTGAAGTTACGGTATTTTAAACTATTATTATTATTACTTGCGTTGAGTACAATAAATAAAGCCTTTATTAGGGACCAAAATAAATACCAGGTTTTCTTCTTACGCGAAATATCCTGACAACGTGATGATTGTGTTGATTATTCTAAATCTTTCCCTCCATCGCAGAATTTGCTTGCAGTTACTAGGGAAAATTGCAATCAGGATGGTGGATGAGTCCTCCTCATTACTACTAAGCACGTTGAATCGAGGAGCAGAAAAGACGAGGTAAAACATTTGAGCAACGGTGGAAAACGGGCTCCGAATATTCGAATCAGTTTCCTGAACGGAAGAGAAAAGATGAGATTTTGTGCACTATGAATAATAAATGAACGTTTGTTTCTCAAAATCCAGTAAATGCCCGACAAAATCACAGATTATTAATTAATCTTCTTAAAACAACTGTAACACACAAAATTATGATTATGGTACCTTATAATTGAGTAACACTTGTTACCCTTTATTTTATAACATTTTATATTTTCATTTTGTTTTCCTTAAAAATTGTATAAATTTTAGAATATTTTATTTACTGTTCAATTATTTTATTATATTCATCGTTCAAGTGATCGATTATTATTTGGCATATTATATTTTTTAATTTTTTCTTTGCCTAGTTTAACTGTTATTGATTCAATTTTTTAACTTCCCATTCATTTAATCCATCATCAGAGAAAGGTGATAGGATATTTTCTGTCCTTAGCGTTCAGAAACGATGTCTTTGATGAAAAAACGGAACGCATTAAACACAATATATTATTATTATTATCCACTGCAGACTTTTATACATCACGGTTTCTATTTATTCATCAAAATTTCAAAATTTAAGTTTTAATATCACTAATGTTATTCAGATTCTGAAATTTTAAACATTTTTACTGTATCTTTTTCTAATATTTTTGTACAATATTTGCAGTAACACTTGAAGAAATTACCTGAGGAAAATCAAAGTATGGTGACGAAACGTCGGTTTAATTCGATAAAACCTTTGTAATTTGGTTGTAAATTTATTCAATTTCACTTTTTTTAATTGTCTAAAGCTTTGATAATTCAACCGAGTTGGAGGGAAACTACAACATCATTAAGCTGCACTAAATATTACAACTATGCGGTGTGGGGAAAATAAAGCTTTCAGAATTGAAAGATTGAAAATTGGAAGTACCAGCCTCGGTAAGAATAAAAAAGGAGCAATTTAAGAATTTGAAGAAATATAGTAGACCTTTCAAGGATGATCAGAAAGTAGAACTTATTAATATTATTTGTAATTCATTATTCGATTACGTGCCACTGTAGTATAGTGCAGTGAGGGAAAGTATTGCAATTAATACAAAAGAGAATAATATAAAAGATACATGAATATTTAAAAGATATACATTATAATAAAAATCCGTTTTCGTAATTATACTGTCCGAATAAATTTTTATTTTCAAGAAAGAAAGAAAAATTTTTAATTAATTTATGATCTTTTTATTTGAGACTTGCTTTAAAAAATACAATTACAGCATTCTTCCAGGGCTGTACAGTATTATGCAGAAAAGATTTTCCTCCTTTCCAATTAGCAATCACGCCTAAAGCCATCACGTCAAACAAACATTTTCCTGCATCAGTATCCCATCAGAGGTCTGATTGTGTTCCCCTCTGTACCGATTCCAATACACAGCCTCGTGTTGCACAATCGCTCGACCAATGATCTGTACGCAACACACCTGGAGATTGTTTCCCAAGCCTATTTGTAATTTACCGGTTCGGCGCGTGTTCCGCGAGCCAACCGCAAGCAGACCCTGAGGACCTATCATGGTTAACAGCCCAATTCCTAGGCCAAGCTGTACTAATATTTGCTCATCGAAGTCCACTTACGCGAAATAACGTGTGACTAAGCATTCATGCCGTTCCGTTGTGTTACACATTACAAATTTTACTCAGTTATCGGTAGAGAACGGGCCACTGAGCAAATAAAAAAAATCAACTATTATAGTCATAGCATGAAAATGCTTTCTTCCCATTTGCCGATAGTTTCAAAACTGGAAAAATCGCAGGTCGCAGTGTCTTCCCTTTGGATTGGAAGCATGTATCCATCTTAACTAGTGGACTTGTTTCGATCATACCTCGATTTACTTATTTGACAATTTATGGTAAAATATTTAATATATATTTATTCTTCGCACAATTAGAAGATAAATGATGCGAAACAATCTATAACTTATTGAATATGAGCACAAAATGTCAAATATGTTTCGATATATTACTAGAAAAAACTTTTAAACGCAAATACTCTATATATTTGACCAAATTTCAGCTTCAAAAGGTCATCAACAGATGTAACTCGATTCCAACGAATTTTCTAAACAGTTCAATCATCTTCCGCTAGATGGACAACGAGTAAATTCTCCGACAGAGCGTACGTATCTCTGTGTATGAGTGCAAGCGTATGACAGAATTGAAGCTCATCAAATTAAAACTGAAATTATTCAGATCGTGTGTGCTACTGATTGGGAAAATCCAATAGATAATAAAAATCATATGCATTTTCTTCGTAATCTCGTAACAAAATATTTCTTTCGCTGTCAAATAATTGATGCCACCCCCTTATTTTATTGTAATTTATACAGGGATTTAAGTTAATTACAATTTTTTAAAAGTTAGAATCTAAAATATTTCCAAAATCAAGATGTAATAAAATGTAAATCTTGAAAATCCCCTGTGGTTAAGTAGGCACAAGATTCTATTGTATAAGCTTCTAAAAATTTTAAATGTTTCTGCTATATATTGACGACAAGGTACACTTACTAGCCCAAATGTAACGTAGCAGCGTATTCCATTTTTCGTCTTCCTCTAGTATTCTTACCAAACACACATCCCTCTAATGCTAATTTTACAAGACCCTCGTGTCTTAAAAAGTGCCATTCTCTTGGTTAACGTCCTCCATATTGTTCACTTTTCCCCTATTTTGTTTAGAACTTACTCGTAAGTGATTCTATCTACCCATCTGATTTTCAGCATTCGTCTATAGCACCACATTTCAAAGGCTTCTATTCTTTTATTTTCCGTAACTCCTATCGACAACATTTCGCACCCATATAACGCCACGCTCCATACGAACATTTTTAGCAACGATTTCCTAATATTCACACTTATATTACCTGTAAGTAAATTTCTCTTTTTCGCGACAGCCTTCCTTGTCTGTGCTATCCTAATCTTTATGTCTACCACATTTCTACCATCCTTAGTTATTACGCTTCCCAAGTAACTGAATTCCTTAACTTCCGTCAAATTACCCCTTCCCAATCTAACATCGTTTGTTATTCCACTCTTTTCAAAACTGCACTCCATTATCTTGGTTTTCCCTCTATTAATCCTCATATTGAACTCTACTCCAGGACTCCGTTCATGCCATTTATTACAGTTTCCAAGTCTTCTTCTGACGCACCTAATATTACAATATCATCGGCAAAGCGTAGGGTTTTCATTTCTTCTCTTTGCAGTATGATTCCCTTTCCATATTCCGTTTTAACTTTATTTATCGCCAGTTGTATATATATATATATATATATATATATATATATATATAAGTTAAACAGCATGGGCGACAAGCTACATCCTCCCTTACTCCTTTTTTGATTACGGCTTTCTTTTCTTGATCTTCTATTCTTATTACTGCTGCCTGTCGTCTGTAGAGGTTATGTATGAACTTCCTTTCTAGATATTTTATTCCAGTGCTATTCAAAATAACTAAGTGTGTTCCAGTCAGATTATCAAACGCCTTTTCTACACCTACAAATGCCATAAACGTAGACCGGTTTTTTCTTATCCTGTCTTGTCTTACTGTTACGGGATTTTTACTCTCGTAAGTTCCGTGCTGATTTAATGCACTGGGTGAAATCATGACTCGATTTAAGTACGATAGTCATCATCCTTGTTAATTTTATGCTAACCCCCAAACGGCATAGGTCTGGTGTGTGCCAATAAAATCAATCGTTGGCCAATTAATTAATTAATTCAATATCAGGGCTAATATAAATAAATACCTGGGAAATGCCGAGTATATTTGACGTCGGGGGGTGGAGTTCGGCTGGAAATTCGTCTTGCAACTTCTCGCATCTTTCCCATCCATGCTTTTCTGTTTTCTTTTTATGTTGGCACTGCCGGATTCGTAGCTGTCGTCGTGTGAACACGCCGAACGCTCGGTATATGTTTATAAGGGTATGTATGTAGATTAAATCAGTTTAAACCAATAAGTTAAGCGATTAAATGTTACCGCGACAAAAGGTTTAAGTATTGTTGCTATGTTGCCCTCGAATCCACTTAAAGCAAAGCAGAGCACTTAATGTTGTTTTTGGGGCGCATATAACAAAGAATTCGAACACTAATTACTGAAGCTGCAGAGATGATTAAACAGTACAATAGTAATCTTTGAAAACAAACATAATAATCACGTTCAAAAACAATCCGAAATAGATTCGTTTCTCGAAGAAGTAGTAAATGAATTTTTGGTGTATCTGAGATGCAAATATAAGTCAATCTCGACTAACCTTGGAGTATATGATATTTGTTAGTTATTATTTCATAAACTTGGACTGTTCTTAAATAGAATGATAGATTAATGCCTTCGTGAAATGATTCAATATTTTACGGCGTGAAACATACTTGTAAGATCTAATTTAAGAGACTGATTTCTAAACAAATGGTTGTGAATTCCTACCACCAAATTTCCGCGTGTGGGTCTCTTTCTTAACTAAATGTTACATTATTTAATACGACGATGTGTATGACACAGCGACACATTCTTAGTTTTATGATTATTTTTGTGTTTGTTATTTGTTTATTCCAATGTACTAACTGTATTATAAAACATATCACTTCTGCAATGGGAAGTTGTTCAATATCAATTGTGGAAAACCTCGGTTCATTGTAGAGTTGCAACGACCAGAATTTCCCTAGAGATTAGCTTAGAATGAATCCCGTCTTGGCTTATCATTACGTAGTTTTTCTGTTATTTCGTATTCAATAAGCACAGATTCCGTTTTCGCATAGTAGTTCTACCCAATTGCCTGCAGGTACTGTCGCACGTCCCCCGTGGAAAAGTCCTTTGGAAATAGAACAACTGCGTAATTTGGAAAGCAACATCAAAGGAACACGCAGAAATAAAATAAAAACTAAAATAAAGCCACAGCTAAAACTTTCCAGATGAAGGTAAATTCTTTCATGTTATTGTACATTCTCATAGGGGTTACGAGAAAGTACTTTTTTTCTCAAAATTGGTAACATATACTCAATGAATCTAATTTTCTTCTCAAAAATCATAGGAAGTTAATGTCACTCAACGATTTTAGGTCTCATAATATTTTTATGGCACTATTTTTGTCTATTTACTGAAAGAGGTACAAGTTAACATTTCCCTAAATGTGCTAAATAAATGGGCGTGTCTTATTTTTGTAGAAAGTTCTTATGGACACAAGTAAAATATTTATATAAAACCAGAAAATTAAGAATCGCAAAAATTTTATACACACTTTTGAAATTTCTATAACATCCGCCACGAGTTTCGAAAATTTTTTATTTTAAACCCAGGTCTAAATTATACACTTAAACTTTATAACTCAGCACCTTAACGCATTATTTCTGGTAATAACTTTCTTAAAATATAAATTATTGAATTGAAAACTATCAAAGATCTTGTTGTGTATCAGAGGAATTATTAATTGGTATTTCCGCAAGTTTCGCCAATGTTCCAAATGAAATTGTGCTTTTGTGCTCGGCATAGAAAAGAAATGCATAGATTAAGCGTACAGAGAAATGGAATAAACATATATACATATATGTGTGTGTCGGAGCAGTAATGTAATAATGTCGTAATTAACATGTAACCAATTCCCATAACAGTTTGGGGCATAATTATTCGTTGTTAATACTTTTAAAGTTTTGATTTAAAAAATGCAATGTTCAGTCATTCAATATTGCAACGTGTAGCAAATCCATCATCGGTAATCAAGCTTGAGATGTGCGGTACAGAAATTTAAGCGAGGCTACGATCCTGGGGTCGCTCTCGATTAACTAAGTTATCTGGTCACTCCAGCTTCCCTTCCCAAATTACATTCTGCCCTCGCCAATAGAGCTCGAAGAAGAATGTGTATCACATATGTCGCCTCTCGTAATAAACTTGGCACGCTTAGTACTTTCAATAAGAGGATAATATGAAATCCTCTTTAAAAAAAATTGATATTACAAACACTTTTACAATCCAGTAATTCCTTCGAATGTTGATACCGAACAATATAAAAAATGCGAGAACAATATGACGTAGGATGTTTACTAAAGATGGCCATATCTGAAGAAATCTCTGTCGTGGTGGTCAATTCCTAACAACTTATTCACGTTTTACATGCACAAAATTATAATCAAATATTTTAAATACGATATTTGTTTTATGTCGCTACTTCAATTGCTTCAATTAAAGGCACAATTGTATAATATATTTTTAATTAATTTGAGGTGAACAAAATTGGTACAGATTTTTCTAATTCTTAAATTTTTTCTTCTTTACATTATGTATGTACAGGATGTTCAGTTTATCTGAAGACATTGAAATATTTTGTGAACCACACGTCGGATCAAAAAAAAAGTCTGAATGAAAAATGTTCGTCTCGAAAGAATGATACGAAAATCGACCCCCCCTTACCCCCACCCCTGGGTGAAGGGGAGGGAAGAGTTAAAAAACTTAAATGTGAACCTCCATTTTTATAGCAAATTCGGATTCTTCAGAAAAATTACTCCAATTTGATCTATAATTCTAGTCATTTCGGTCACAGATGGCGTTGTAATCGACAAAAATCAATATGGGTAAAAATCATTGAAAAATATGGATATCTTAAGAAAAAGCACCAGATCAACTAAATAAAATTAAATGTGTTTGATATTCTTACAAATCAAACTTAATGACGACATAACTGTCCACCCACCTCCACTCCCGACGGGTGGGAAATACACAAAACAGTATTTCAGACATAAATTTTTCTTAATATCTGTAAGTTCATTTCATGCACATCATGGATACGGTTATTCTTAGATGGATATTTATAGTTTAATTTCTCAAATTTACAAACAAACAATTCAGTAAATATGACAGTCAAATGCTAAATAAATAGTGCTTTGCCAACATACAGCCTGAAATGTTTGTTTAAAAATTTATATCTAATAATTTAATTTCACAAAGAACAATTTTGAAAATATGCTGATAAACTACAATATTAAGGACATTGCTGTAAGAGAAAACAAACTTCATAAAATTACATAAAGCATATGATAAGGTGCATCATGTAAAATTTATATATTTTGAACAAAAACTGCTTTGCTTGTCAGCGATCATTTAACTAGTGTAAAGAAAATGCTTTTCCACATACATTAAAAAATTGGTAACATTGAAACACATATGCTACATATAATATTGATATGTTCCATATTGCTGTAAACATCTCACTGGACTAGAAACAATAAAATATGTATTTTTTGAATACTAAGAATAATTTCATTAAAAAGGTAGATATATGACAGTTTACTATATATGAAAGCATTTTTAATAAAGGATTCATTAACCAAAATTTTACAATTCATCATACATTAAAAATATGTTATATATTTGGTCAGTACATAGGTCTGAGTCATTCTTCATTAGATTTACACCACTGCATTGTGTTTATTCAATTAGTTTTCTTTTGTTTGAAGTTCAAATATATACTGTATGTTGTTAACACCTCATTTTGGCCATTTTCAAGGCTTATCAATATGGAGTGTCAAGAATGAAAAATGAATAAAATCGCCTGGACTTATGCACTGACCCAATATTATAAAATGAGAATTACCTCTAACAAAGCATGTAGTTGGCGATCCTCCAAGACCGAATGGAGGAAGTCCCGATCATTAAGAGGTGCTTCTTGCAAACAATGTATGTCATCTAGAGAGTCAAGAACAAGACTCACAGCTCCTTGGGGGAAACAAAACAAATCTTACAAAGCTGTACTTCAAAGTGCTTTCATAATTCAAATGTAAATGCTTAATTTCCACACAAGAACCTTTAATTTAAATTCTACATTTGTCAGTAAAGAGTAATTATGGTTTATTATGAACTGGATATAAGAATAATGTAAACATGACTTCATATGAAATTCCATAATAATCAGGTAACTGAACATATTTAATATATGATAATATATGAGATAGGAAATGACATTGTCATGTTTAAAACAATTAATGGGGAAAGGACAGAGAGATAGAAAGAAGATGACTTACCTGAGGTTCATAGATGGTAGACACCTTGTGAGGTTTGGAGAACTGGGGCGGTGCCTCCGAAAATTCAAGTTCTCCAAACCTCACAAGGTGTCTACCATCTATGAACCTCAGGTAAGTCACCTTCTTTCTACCGCTCTGTCCTTTCCCCATTAATTGTTTTAATTAACATGACAATATCATTTCATGACTCGTGTGTATATATATATAAAATTATTAAGTGAGATATGTTCTGATAAAGGTATCAAACTTTGTGAAATATGATGATCCCAATACTGTATATGAACATCTGCTATGTTAAGAGAGAGCAAAGCTAAGATTTTATTTTATTATTATTATTTTTTATATATGATATAACAAAATTATTGTCAAGAGAATGTTAATAATTGAATGGCAGCTTACATTTATTTTAAAAAAAACTAAATAAAGTAATGTTAATTCAAATATGTCACTTAAACAAACGTAGGTCCATGTTAATAATTGAATGGCAGCTTACATTTATTTTTTAAAAAATAAATAAAGTAATGTTAATTCAAATATGTCACTTAAACAAACATAGTTCCAGCTAAAGGAAATGAAAATGTGGTCAGACGAAAGCAAGTTACAGAATGACAAAAGAGTTGTGAAATTTTTCAAATATAACTGAAGCACCATAATTAACCCATATTAATAAGGAGTTGCAGTAATATTGATGGAGGCTAAAAACAAGTTATTACACAACAAAAGTAGTGAGCTCAAGATCTAAAAATTTGGATAAAATGCAAAGAATTGATACCAGTGAATAAGTAATAAAAGAAGTAAGAGATCGAGAAGATCTTAAAAATATCTTTATTCAAATGCAATTAAAATATGGTCTCAGTAAGTGTAAGATCAAATACCCTTTATCTGCTCAAAACTCATGTAGAAACAAAAGAAATAAATTGAATAGAGAACAAATTTAATAAAGTGTAGAATATGGATAGGTGATGTCTAATATTACTAATAGATTGATACTTTTATGCATACATCAGTCTGCCTTCGCTCTACTTGCACTGAACCATTTTTTTCTCATTTATCTTCCAATTCATCACAGCTAGTACTGATTTGAAAGCCAATTTCCTTATCTATAGATAAAGTTAAAAATTATTATATTTTAAGCCATAAATTCTATATTATCATCTTTAGTTTATAAAAAAAAAGCAATACATACATTGAAAAAAATTAACAGATTTATTTTGTACTACAAAAGATTTTTTGTATGTTGTAAAAACATCAATAAATAGTAATGTACAAATAAAAATATTTAACTGTACATTAATATTTTTTACATTTTGAATTGTATAATCAACGTTTGTTTTGAATAATGACTCACCCGAAGATGTAACCTCATCTTCTCCAAAGTCAGAAAACCCATCACTGTTGGGATCTGAATAAAATGAGGTCCATTTGGGTGATGATACAGCAGCTAAAACAGCGCCTTTCAATTTTCTTCTTGCATTGAACTTTTTCATTTCTTCTACGGTGTCAGTGAGGTGAATTTTTGTTGTGCCCTTATCTCTGTCCTAAAATAATAACAATTTAAGCTTATTATTGAATTTTCTATTGTGTGTAATAATAGCTAGAACCAATCATCAATAATAAATACAAATAGAGTAATTACATAATGAGAGAAAAGTGGTAAAAAATGAAGAAAAGCATGAATAACCCTTCATTAATTTTTTGCACAGTATGTGGCTTCTAATAAAACAAGGAAAATAATGAATTTAAGATTCACAAAAATACTTAAGTATACATCAAACAAAATTAAAAATTAACTTTCATCTCAACTTCCAACATGCATGAGGCAACATTATTGGTATCTGTACAGAGTGTACATTCATTTGCATATGCACTACATTTATTCTGTTGTGAACTTCATTTTTTTGGAATTTTTCTTTCAGTATGTATAACAACTCAAGTATACACTAATGTTTCATATCTTACATTCTTTTTCCTATTAACTTTTTGGTTTCTTTCCTAAGACAAAAATTTTATTGATATGGATTGCCTGGGTATTAATTCAACAATGCAAAATAGACATATAATCTGTAATAGTACTTCACATAAAGGAAAATTGAAGATTTGAAAAATTTACCATCAAGAAAGCTATTCTGTGAAGAATTTACAAGTTTAATGAAGGGATTGCAAAAAATATATATTTAAAATTACATAAACATAACTTTCTCACATCACAAGTATGTCTTTCATAAAATAAACTAGGATGAAGAACAGTGGTCTATAAATTTGTGAAAAATGTTAATGGCCCATTTCTGTAACAGATAACTCCTGTCTGAAATGCCAATCCAATATTCGAACTCAAAAGATAGATATTTATTTAAAGCACTGCCAATATTTATCAGAAATGTGGATGATGAATACTAGAATTTTACACAAAATGTAACATTTGCAATGAAACATGATGAGAGATGTGAAGAATTTGCTTAAGAAATGACTTTAAAAAATGCAGAAATATTGGCTAACAAAGTGTAGCATATAAGATAGAACACAATTGGGGATTCTGATGCATATCTATGTGTAATATTTGTTATGCAAAGCAGAGTCTTAATTTGTATTCATGTTGAATGTTTCATAGGTTATTTTTCTATAATTAGATGTGGATAAAATTGGAGAGGATTGAGGAGGGTTAGAGGGGTTTGTCAATCAAGGTAGACATGGCATGAAAACCTGGTTATTAATGGTGGAGTTCCATGCTCATATTAGAGTGTTTGGAATGATTGGCAATATGGGAGTTATAGTTTGCAATTACTGTTTATATTTATCCATAGTACATTAATTTTTTTCCATTTCTACTTTTTCAAACTATTCCCTTGACAGAGGCTGATTTTATCGTAAGTAATTGTAGTTTATATGTATACTGCCATTAACTGGGAAGTCTGCATCAACTGAAGCATGGCACTTACTGATGAAGATGACTTAACCTTGGACAAGTTAATTTCATTCTATTCAAACATATGCAATAGCTCCACACATTAGTAGCCTCATTCACCTTATCCTTTCTGGCATCTATATTGTAAGTACAACATATGCCTCTCAACTATCACAGTTTTATAACATGATAATGACAAATAATAAAGGGTATCAGAGAGGTAAAATAAATATAGCCATTTATTGAACAGTCATCATTTAAAGAATTCGTAATTGTTTTACAAAATGTTCATCAGTGATTTAAAAATAGCTTTCATTCCTTCCAGTCATATTCATATTGTGTACACTGTTTAGTACTAAGTGTATTCTTGGCAACATTATTGTTTCTGTGAGTCACCAAGGACACACCTCATAGTTGACCACATGCGCAAGATGTTAAGATGAAATATCAGGAATGAACAAATGCTACATTTATGTCTCTGATTAACAATTTGTAAATTAATTTTTAATTATATATATATATATATATATATATATATATATATATATATATAGTGATAAAAAGGGGATTTTGTAACGTTGTGGCATTATGAGGCGCAGTTCGGCCAACAACAATGGATAGTCGGCCGAAAGATTGTTTTTCCCTGCGGGGAAGGCCCGGCAAAAATGACGATGGTGAACCCCCGCGGGAAAAATGAGGGCGGGGAACCCCGAAATGTTAAGAAATAGGGGAAGTCCCATCAGAAGCTTTATAAGGGAAGCCGATGGGTGGCTCGAGATCAGAGTGGGGTAGAGCAGAGCAGACCAGAACAGAGTGGGGTAGAGCAGACCAGAGCAGAGCAGACCAGAACAGAGTGGGGTAGAGCAGAGCAGAGAGGGGCAGTCCAGACCCGAGAAGGGAGGCGAGTTGATCAGATCGTAGTAGAGACCTCAGAGTGGGGTAGAGCAGACCAGAGCAGAGTGGGGCGGGGCAGACCAGACCCGAGAAGGACGTGGCTCGACCCCAGAAGGCAGGCGAGTGATCAGACCGCAGAAGGGAGGCGAGTGGAGCAGAGAGCAGATATCCAGAGACGCACAAACATTCGAGAGGTGGATGTTTGTTGGGCCAGTAATTGTGGGTAAGCGATCTAAAATTTGTGAAACTTGCTCATTGCTCTGAATAAAATTAACATTCAATTATTTTCTTTCTATTTTCAGCTGATGCATACTCCATCTCTTGAGAGACCCAAAATCCCCTGGGATTAAGCCCGTGTCTTCACTTAAATTAATAAACAAAATTGTTAAAATTGATCAGATTTGTAATTTAAATTAATAAATGTTTTATATACAAAAAAATGTATATCACAATATATATATATATATATCGGTCAGACAAAAAGACCCCTCCCCGAACACATTGCCAACCACCACAGCACAGCAAAACTCCTCAAAACCCAATTCCCCATAGCTGCCCATGCCCATAGCCACAACACCAACAACTTCAACCAGTGCTTAACACTGACCCCCCTCAAAGCCCTACCTCGCGACTCATCAGAAGCTGAATTCCATCTGTGGGAACTTTCATTCCAGCATGTCCTAAAGTCAAGACAAAGCCCTAAACAGTCAGTATTATGACCATTTAGACCAATGTATAACTTTATCATATGCCAAACAGCCACATTTAAATAAAACAATTTCCACTTTTTTAAGAAGCAATGTTTTTTCACTAAGAACACAAATTCTACATGAACATTCATAACTTATGATTATTATTATTTGATTAAAAATAGACAATATAAAAGTAACCCCATTTACTTGTATTTGCAGTAGACTGTGTTGATAAAGATCAGTTTCTTATAACCAAAAAGTTAGCACAAGTTTGCAAAATTTAAAAGAAATATATTTCCTGCTATAAACTTTTCTTGTTGTGGTATTCAGTCCTAAGGCTGGTCTGATGCTAACCTATCTTACATAAGCCTTTGCATTTCCTCACAACTAGCACAACCCACATCCTCTCTAACTGCTTAGAGTATTCCATCCTCTGCCTCCCTCTTCTGTTCTTACCCCACACACTTCCCTCTAATGCTAATTTCATAAGACCCTCATGTCTTAAAACGTGGCCTATTAATAATAACCTTTCACTTAGTTAACTTCCTTTATATTGTTCACTTGTCCCATATTCCGTTTAGAACTTTCTAGTTTGTGATTCTATCCACCCATATGATTTTCAGCACTCACTTATAGCTCCACATTTCAAAGGCTTCTATTCTGTTCCTATCCGCAACTCCTATTGTCATTGTTTCGCACCCATATAACGCCACACTCAATACGAACATTTTTAGCAACAATTTCCTAATATTCACACTTATATTACCTGTAAGTAAATTACTATTTTCTGTGAAAGCCTTCCTTGGCTGTGCTATTCTACTCTTTATGTCTACTATACTTCTACCATCCCTACATATTATGTTTACCAAGTAGCGGAATTACTTAACTTCCGTCAAAATATCCCATCTTAATCTAACAACCTTTGTTATTCCACTGTTTCCTAAACTACTCTCCATTATCTTGGTTTTCCCTCTATTAATCCTCACATTGAACTCTACTCCAGGACTCTTTTCATGCCATTTATTATGGTTTCCATGTTTTCTTCTGAATCACCTAATACTACAATATCGCTAGCATAGCGTAAGGTTTTCATTTCTTCTCTTTGCAATATGATTCCTTTTCCTTATTCTGTTTAACATTCTTAATTGGATTTTCTATATATAAGTTAAACAGTATGGGTGACAAACTGTATCCTTGTCTTACTTCTTTCTTTATTAAGACTTTCTTTCCTTTATCTTCTATTCTAATTACTGCTGCCTGTCTTCAATAGAGGTTATGTATAAGCCTCTTTTCTCAATAATTTATTCATTCCAGTGTTCTTCAAAATCGTTAATAGTGTGTTCCAGTTCACATTATCTATTTGCTATAAAATTATTAGATAGATTCTAAAATATGTGTGGTGAAAAATATATTTTTCATACTAGTTTATATATTTGTATATAGGTGGTGAGAAATAGAAACTGATTAGAAGTTTTACAAGCAGACATCTATGTTAAAATGGAGCAAAGGAAATAGGAGTCTTGGGAGATAGTTTTCCAATTAATCTATAATACATATATCCTTTAATATATCAAGAAAAATGTATACTATAATTGTTTTCGATAATTTATATCTGAACAAATTCATTGTAATATTTTTCTAGCTACCATTTCCAATAAAACACTGTCAAGTATCAATATTTATCTGAGAATGCTGTTTCAATATAAAAAGTCAGTTATAAAATTAATCCAACTACCAAGAACTTGTCATGAGATTAAATGATAAAACTGTGAATTACTTCAAAAGTTTATAAGCACAGGGAAAACAACAAAAACTTTACCCTAATGAAACTTTTAATTATTTATAATTACAACATGGTTAGTTTCTATTACGTTTTGCTATTCCATTTGCAATCTTCTAATTCTGGCATTAATGTATTTCATATTCAAATGTGTTCCATATTGAACTAAGTAATTCCCAAGCAAAGTTATCAAAAAATTGTATATAAAAATAAATTAATCAAAATAACTTCGTTTATCACGTTTACTTCTCAACTTCATTTACAACATGATCTGTTTAAAAATATAATCATATGACCTTATCAGACACTGATAGCTTCAAAAAATTAATTTCATTGTACTGCTCCTCTTTTCTGAAATTGTTTGAAGAATTGACTAGAAAATTGACACAAATGAAATACTTCCTTAAATTTATGACCAATTACACACAGAGTTTATATTTAATTAAACTGATGTTTCATCGCCAAATTTAGAAGTATCCATATTTAGTCATGTATTTATGTGATTTAATTATTTTGAGATCCAGACTATTAAACACTAGCTCATAAACATTAAATTAATTTTGTACCAAATAAGACGGTATTTTCAATAAGATGAAACCATAATGTTTGTTTTAGTCTCAAGTTTTCATCAAATAACTTGTCAATTTCTTAATTATTAATTTCTTAATTATCTTCCTTTGTATGGAAGAGAGGAAATCTGTGATACTGGTAACCCAGTAACTAATTTGTGGAAATGAACATGAGACAAAAACAAACTTCCACAGTGAATTAAAGCAGCAAACTATGTTTGAAAACTAATGAAATAATTATAAGGAAAGCAATATACATCACAATGTACAAAAATGAGGATACAGTGAAACACAAGTAGAAAATTCAAAGACTATTGTAGATAATATGAGAATAACGAAACTGTTACACACAAAATCAACAAATCTAACTAGGTGAACAGAAAAATTAATATGAAAGTGATACACATCAATTAGAAAAAAGTAAATGATAAATTATTCGAAGAATAGAGGAATAACACTGAAAATAACAAATGACATACAAAACATCCAGTTAACTTCTAAAACCATGAAATAATAATTATATGGTTGGATATCAACTGGGAATGAGTATAAATTACATATAAGGAACAGAGTTACAAATAAACTATCAGAATAATAATGAAGCAATCACATGATCATTAAAAGGAAAAAAGTAAAACATCATGCTTTGATGTAATAACGTTTATAAACCGGAACCAACAGAAACACAACAGTTCATCTCTGAAAAAATTTGTATTTGGTGTAATTATGTACAGTAGATGCTTAAAATTATCATATCCAGCCAACAATGAACTAACTACTGTGGTATTCATTCCTAAGACCGGTCTGATGTAGCCCTCCACACTATTCTGTTATGTGCAAGCCTTTTCAATTACTCAGAACTCCTACATCCTCCCTAATCTGCTTTGTGTATTCCTCTTCTGTTCTTACCCCACAAACTTCCTTTGAATGTTAATTTTAAAAGACCCTACATGATTCAAAATGTGGCCCATTAACTTCTCTTGGTCAAAGTCCTCCAAATTGTAGATGAAGACTTGGAAACCATAATAAATGGCACAAACGTAGTCCTCGAGAAAGAGTTCAATATGAGGATTAATAGAAGGAATACAAAGGTAATTGAGTGTAGTTAGAGAAACCATGGAATAACAAAGGGTGTTAGATTGATATTTTGATGGAAGTTAAGGAATTCTGCTACTTTTAAAGTGTAATAACTAGGGATGGTGGAAATATAGTAGATATAAAGAGTAGGATAGCACATTATACTTGTGGATAATATAAGTGTGAATATTAGGAAATCGTTGCTAAATATGTTTGTATGGAACGTAGCGTTATAAGGGTGCGAAACATGGACAATAGGAGGAAAGGAAAAGAATAAAAGCCTATGAAATGTTGTGCTATAGGCAAATGCTGAAAATCGGAGGGGAGGATAGAATACCTAATGAGGAAGTTCTAAACAGAGCAGGAGAAAAGCGAACAATATGGAGGATGTTGACTAAGTGAAGGGATATTATTAATAGGCCACGTTTTAAGACATGACAGTCTTATGAAATTAGCATTAGAGGGAAGTGTGTGGGGTAAGAACAGAAGAGGGAGGCAGAGGATGGAATACACTTAGCAGATTAGGGATGATCTTGGCTGAGCTAGTTATGAGAAAATGAAAAGGCTTGTGGAGGATGGGGTAGCAGGACGGTTGCATCAGACCAGTCTTAGGACTGAACACCACAACAACATTTAATGCACTTACAGTATCACGGCATGAGATGTTATGGGTTTCAGCCACCAGAACATGGGACAAAATTTCTGCTCCCTTATATAGATATTTAAATTCAAAAGACTACAAAATTTAAAGAAATTCTAAACAACTTCTTGGTAATAATAAATATTTTATTGTGTATAGTGCAGGGTTCTAATTTTTTGTTTAGATTACTAATAATTATTATTTATTGTGAGATTTTGCCACCCCCAAAAAGTGATGCCTGCCCCCACCATGTATGCGTCTGAGGAGAGGCATGCAATGTGATGGTATGAATTCCTTTGAGGAGAAGGTGGTGGAGTTGACTGACTGATATTTGTATTACATGTATCCAGGAGTCGGCAGAGCAGTGATGGCGTATAGTTTCATAGGTGGGAAGATAGGTGATCAGTAATTATGGGAGGAAGCTTTGTTTGTGTTTGACTATAGCCAATTTCTTATAGAAATGGAAGAAAAATGTTTAAATATTACTGATTATAATTCATTTTTCAGTATTCAGCATAAAATAAATGTCAATAATAATGACTGCTTATATAAGTAATTTTGGAATTGGTGATTAAGAGAATGCAAAATAAGTAGAACTTGTTAATACATTTGTATATCACATACATGTGATATTCACTTTTGCATAGGATAATCAAATTTTATATCTATTATTAATATGAGGTTTCCAGATGTGGCACAAAAAAAATATTTTTCTTGGAAAATCAAAGAGCATGTACTTAAATTACTAAGAAAAACATCAATTACATACTCGGAGCCATTTGTGGTTTAACACATCTTGAATTGTAATTCGTTGTGTATTATCCACAGTTAACATCCGTTGCACTAGATCTTTGGCTGAATCGCTGATGAATTCCCACTGTGGAGAGTCAAGCTGAAAAAAAGTAGAAGATGATCATTGAATTGGGTAGTAATTAAGAAAATGGCTTATAAAACTAGACAGTAGAATGTACTAAGATGTACTTTATTTAAGTTTTGTTAATTATAAAGAGCTGTATGTGTCAAAAATTTGCATTTCTTTATAACAAGAAATAAAATAATGAAATTATGATAAATTTATAAAATTGTACAACATAATACACAACAGATACCCCATGATATGGATTACATCAACTTCTATGTATACAAAAGAAAACAAAAACTACAGAACTATAAATCTAATGGTCCACAATCTTTAATATTCTAAACAATTATTTATCAGAGAATCTTCAGAATATTAGAACAAGACACATGTCAAAAAAAGGTTAGTTTCTAAACTGTTATGCAAACTAGAATACTCTGTATACTTGTAGAGGACTCGCTAACTTGTGAATGATCGTCCATCAACATTTGTATAGATATTTTCTCAATAATAACAAGTGTTTGATACTCACTCATAAATATAGATATGTTGAAATAGTAATGTATGTGAATTCTAAATATATAGCCTGAACTAATACAGGAAGGGTGATGTAAGAGTTTTTCTCTACTATTCAATTACATTCACAAGATATTATTCACAAAATTATATGACAACAATTATTGTAATAATAAATAGTAATTCTATTGTTTTTTTCATTAATCAATTTGTCTCTTTTTTGTTAATCAGTTTATATCTGTCTTTCATTAACCAAGTTATGTCTGTTTTCAAGAATCAATAAATGGCTGTTTTATCAATACTTAATAAAACAGATATATGAGACAAACAATGATTTTTTCATTAAACTGCCACTCAATACCATGTTAGGGACTTCCTCGGGTAATTTCTTCAAATGTTGCCTTTTCTAACTGAAATGGTTTATAATAAATAGTTTTCTGGTTCAATACCAACAACAGTATTCATTTTTCATTATAACAGGCATGTGAAAATTACTAATAGAAATTAGAATTGTATCAAAAATTATTAAAGTTGTTAAGCCTGTAAAGGTCCCAGAAGAGGATGAAACTTTGTTGTGAATATATATAGTATATTTGGACAGGGTGAAAGGATAGAACAAGTGAACTTTCTCCCACTTGCTCTATCCTTACACCCTATCCAAATACACAATGTGTGTAATGATGTATATATATATATATATATATATATATATATATATATATATATATATATATATATATATATTGTAATAAAGAATAAAAGTAGTTTTATGAATCAATGCCACTCATTTATTAGAGTAATAAGTTAATAGAAGCACTATTTATGATATCATATAGACAACCAAAATAATAATTTTGTAGAGGATGGTAAATATGTGATTTTGATGTGATATACTTATTTGTTTTTTTTATGAATTAAGGGAAAGAATATATAAATTTTTATTTTTCTAACATGACCAGCTGATATGGTGAAACCCAGACAAGAAGTAACCATCCCAAAGATGAAAATAGAATTGCCATAGTCTCCCTGACACAGAGAGTTACAAGAGAATATTTGACCTCTTAAGTGGACTATATATGGGAGAGGGAAACAAGGATGAAGCAGTTACATAGATTGAGGGTAGTTTGTGGAGTTATAGAACATTTATGTAAAGGACTGTATTTCAAGGAACAATAAAATGGCAACCAATAGCTCAGCCTAGGAAAGGATGGTTGTTGACTTTAGTGTGATAAGGCACTGTTGGCACTAATAGGATTAATATTATTTCTAATTTGAAAAAGTAAATATTATTTTTATTTATTTGTATGTCACTGTTGTTTTTAAACAAGGTTCATTTTGTGTTCTCACCTATTTGACCAGTTGGTATCAGTGTAGTATTTAGATATTACATTATTCAACTAACATCAAGAAAAGCAAGAACCAGCTGAAAAAGTGGGTGAAATCCATATAATATACACAAGTGTGCATTGTCAGAAATAGTGAACTTTTAAATAAGTCAAACAGCCAATTAGTTAGAAATAAATTTAATAGTAAAAACTATTAGTGAGAAATAAAATCAATAAGAAAAAATTAGTACAAAATAGTAATGTGATATTGCGTTCCTTCCACTGGAACCTCTTCTAATGTATACTAAATTAAAAATTAAATCAAGAAAATCAGATAGCAATTTGTATGTGTTCTGATGGCACAAAAACATTGTGGCTATGATGTTTGTGTGATGAATATACACAAATTTTTATCTGATTTTATGTCTTGTTTTTCTTTATAGTTAAATATACACATGAAGAGGTTCCAATGGAAGGAATGCAACATAATGTTACCATTATGTAATAAAGTTTTTCTATCAATTTTATCTGACTCATAGGGCGTTTGACATTTTTTTTGTAATGACAGTTTTCTTATTCATATAAAAAACTTTTATCATAAAGATTATCAGTCATAATGACAGAGAACTTTTATTAAGAAATTTAATAAAGCCAAAACACTGCTGTTTTGTATGAAAACCCCCTGAGATAAGGAATATCTTTGAGATAGGACATACATGGCACCTATTCCTACCACAGGGTTATAATACCACCCACTTTAGGTGGTAAAGTGTGAGGTTGGGAACTACGTATGTGGATGAATATGTTATGAAGGTTAGGAGAGTGCCTGAATGCAACCCTTTGGCAGGTGGGGAGTGTTTTGGGGGAAATATTTTTAACATTAGGGTTGGATTGTAGTCCAGTGATGACCAGGTGGAGAAAGGAGTTGAGTTTTTGTAGTCCAGGAAAGAAGGTTGCTATTAGTGGTGGATTTCATCCTACCAACCACAACCTACTTTCCTGATGCATAGGAGGTCTCGCCCACAAAGTGATCATATTGTAAATTGTTGAAATGTGCCAAATTAAATAACCTCCACATCATACTTAGCATTTCTACATTTTAACTCTTCTACATAGTGTTTATTTATTAATTTTGTGCAAATAATTCTGATGTTGTTATTGGAAAAATATTTGAGCCGATCCACAACATTTACATAGCTATCAATGGCATTATGAATAATGTCATGACAAAATATCAAACAATCTTTTATCTTACTGAACAAAAAGTACAGTGATATTTTAATAATGAACATAGTTTTCCCCGGTGAAGTGGTTGGGTGTAGTGTTGTCGGGATTCCATCCGAGTATCAACGTTTGTTTCCCACAATGTTTCGAATACTGGCGTTGCCATCTTCTTCACCTGAAGAAAATGGTGGTGCCAGTCATCAAAATGTTGTGGAAACAAACATCGATACCCGGATGGAATCCCGAGAACACTACATCTAGTGATATTTTTACAATAAATATGTTTCCACTTTATTTTAATGCTAGGATCTTTGACACTAAGCATTTTGCTTGCAGCTTAATGACATTAGCATCCATTTTATATCAAATTTAAGAAAGTAAATATTCTATTCACTTGAATGTCACCGTTGTTTGAAAACAAGGCTCATTTTGTGTTTCTTACCTTTTTCATTTGTTGGTTCTAACCAGAATAATTATTGGTGTACTTACATTTGCATAATATCTTAATTTAGATCCAAACATAATTTTTTACATGCTAATCATATTTATGGGTATATCTTATAAACATTTATTTTTAATGTTTATATATGTATATATATATATATATATATACATATATAAACATTAAAATATATAATTCATTTAAATAGGAAAGAGGGATACATAGAAGCAGTTGACTTGTGTTAACAAAAGTGTCACCAAGCTAGCATCAGTTTAAGATAAGTCAACTGCTTTTTTCTGTCTCTTTCTGACCATGTGTGATATTCTGTGTTCTAAAGTTATGATTGAGATGTAAAGGAGGAATATATTGATGTATAATACTCATAATAATAATAAAAGTATAAACAGAACACATATGTGCTTTACTAATATAACAACTTTGAAACAGAGTAATTTTGATTGTTAAGAAAAGAGCACACACATTCAGAATGATTGGACTGTAGATAATTGCTGAATGACAACAGATTTAAAAGTGAATGGTGATCAGAGAAGTTTTATTATACAATATGATTCTAATTATTGGATTCTAGTATATAAGTTGTAGTTTTCATTTTGTCTAATATAGCATTCAGAAAGGTGTCAGAAGATGACTTGGAAACCATAATAAATGGCATGAACATGGTTTTGGAGAAAAAGTACAACCTGAAAATTAATGAGTGAAAACCACGGCAAGGGAGTGTAGTATGTGAAAAAGTGGAATAACAAATTGTGTTTGATAGGAAGGAAGTTAAGGAATTCTGGTACTTGGGCAGCATAATAACTAAAGATGGTAGAAGTATAGTAAGCATAAAGAGTAGGATAGCACAGGCAAGAAAGGCTTCCACAAAAAGAGGAATTTACTTATCGCTAAGTATGAATATTACAAAATAATTATTAAAAATTATTCGTTTGGAGAGTGGCTTTATATGGGGGTGAAACATGGACGGTAGGAGCTGTAGAATGGAAAAGAATAGAAACTTTTGAAATGTGGTACTATAGAAGAATGCTGAAAATTCTAAGCAGAATAAGAAAAGAGAGAACAATATGGAGGATATTGGCCAGGAGAAGGGATAGATTAATAGGTAACATTTTGAGGCATGAGGGTCTTGTAAAATTAGCATTAGAGGAAAGTGTGTTTGGTAGGAACAGAAGAGCTATGCCAAGGATGGAATGTACTTAGCAGATTTGGCAGAATGTAGTAGTTATGTAGAAATGAAAATGCTTGCGAAGAATACGTTAGCATTGAGGGATGCATGACACCAGTCTAAGGACTGTTTACTACTACAACAACATTCAGAAATATTTTTATTAATCCCACAGATTAATATCCAGGCATCTTCAGGGCATGTTGAAGATTTTATATAAAACCCAGAATTTGTTTCAGTAACATATGTATTTTATATTTACCGATATATTTGGCAGAATGATAGTACAGTATTTTGAAATTGTGGGAGAAGTCTGGATATGAAGAAATAGATAGTAAAAATGGTTAGTTTACATTTTGACGTTTATCACTGAGGTAAACTGGCGACACAAGACAGTACAGGTTGTGTGTGAGCGACATTCTTAAAATAACAATTACCAATTTCGTTATGGCTATGCAAAGACAATAAATTAATTGTATAAGTCGTTGGTGTTTGTTACTATATGATGATAATTCACAGATCTAGTTAAAGAGTTACACAGAAGCGATATGATGATAGCTAATGGTACTGACGTGTAGACGGCCGCGGCAGATGCACTCGTAGAGGCGCTCCCTGGTGCCGAGGAAGGGCAGTGTTCCAGAGAGGAGCACATGCAGCAGCACTCCTGCGGACCACACGTCCACGGGCTTCCCGTACAGCCTCCGCGCCACAACCTCGGGGGCCATGAAATGCGGGGTGCCGATTCGCCCTGCAACAACACCAAACACCTCACAAAGTACAGTGCGACACCCGTGCGTAGCTCCACAGAGACTTTAACACAAATAATTCTCTATTATGTATTCTTATCATTTACTGATTTAAAAATTAAGGATTTCCAGTTGTCTGTTGTTGCAGACTGTACTGCAACATAATCAGTTAGTCGACTAAATATATTTATTCGTGTCTTTTGATTCTTTCTTTTGTCTGAATTAGAAGTTTGATAACGTCGATGTATTAATATCAGGCAAGAATGTAAACAGAATTGCGTACAGAACGAAAAATTTCTGAAACTCAAAAGTATCCGACTGTGGTGGAGGTGAAACGATAAAAAAAAAACATCATTTCGGCCGTAACCGTCGCTGAAGATGGTCCAGCGTGGCACCAAATTCTTCACATGTAAATTAAATAATCTTTTCGACTGAAGGAGTCAAGGAGTAAATAGGATGAATTGCTTATTTTAAGCCTGAGGGAGTCAAGGAGTAAATAGGATGTATTGCTTATTTTAAGCCTGAGGAAGTCTCAAAATGGAGATGAAACATCGCTTTTGTGAATAACTAGCGATACATTTAATGCTGACTTTTTGGCCGTCTTTTTATTTTTTGTTAATTTTGAAGTCAGAAAAGTTTGTTGATAAAAAAATACTTATTAGTAGTTTATAAGAAGCGGGAGAAGAATGGAGATTGTTATTTCCTATCGGTAAGATCAAATATTTATATAATTATATAAAATAAATTCAGCAAAATATTTTCACAAGAATTTATTTTTAATAATTAAAACAAAGAACGTAAAACTGTTTGCATAATTCTTTTTTTAAAAAAATCATTTTCAGTTAATATTACCTCTTTGTGGATTCCAAATGTATAGTTTGGGTTGTTTTCCGTGGTATCTTACCAGTGAATCGTTCGAACCTGTATCGCTTCTTGGGTCAAATTAGCAATTATAATTTGAGTATAGTTGCAAGAAACAAACATCCGTGTTAAATACAAAGTGACTGCTAATTCACGGTTAAAACTTTGAGGACTGGTACAGGACACTGTAACAGTCGCATTTTGTATAGGAATGTATTGTCAAAAGTGAAGCGTCGAAGAAAGGAAAGAACGAATAATAGGGAATGTGTTTTATTTTCATAACCTCGCTTACAAGTGGAAATTAATTTACAATGAGTGTTCAAAATTGCGTCCATCAGCATTGATACATGCTCGACAGCGTTGGTGCAGCGATTAACGAACACTTTCAAAGATACCACGAATTTGAAGCACACGTGCAGCAGCAACGAGATCTTCATCGGAATCTACTGGCGTGGCATAAATGTCATTCTTCAAATGTTAAGCATGTATCAATGCTGATGGATGCAATTCTGAACACTTATTTTAAATTAACTTCCACTCGTAAACGAGGTTATGAAATAGAAACACTTTCCCTATTAATGAACATAGACTTTCCCGGTGAATAATTCGGATGAAATCTTCACGGTTAACCAACAGGGTCAGGTTTCTAAAAGTACTCAAAGTTTCTGCGGCCATTTTCTGCCGCCATCTTCAGGCTATATGAAGGTCTGAAGACGACGGCAGAAAACCCGGTTGGTTAACCGTGAATATTTCATCCGGACTTTCCCTATTATTTGTCCTTTCCTGTGTTTGTGCTTGGATTCTCCACTTTTGACCATACATTCCTATACAAAATGTGATTATTACAGTGTCCTGTACCAGATCTCAAAGTTTGTACCATGAATTAGCAGTCACCCTGTATATAATCTAGTTACACATTTTACATATTGCAATTTTTTATAATGATTGATCTGGTCCTATAAACACTTTAATTTTAATTTATTCAATATTAGAGAAAAGATACACAATACATTCGGATATATCAGAACTTTTTTTTGTCTGCCCACCACCGAAAACTAACGATTGCGAGAAAAACACGGAGATATAATGGTGTTGGACGAATACTTTCAAACACAGCTGACCAACATTCATGCAACTGTCCTGGAGTGTTTAGCCTTGTAATTGTGTAATTACACGGCACCGCGTATAGTAGACGGCTACGTCTGTCCCTGCCAAGGTTTCTTATCATAATTTATTTATCAATCAGAATATTATACAATTTTATAAGCTAAATTGTTGACGGCTACTAATTTTATTAATATCCAATGACATTATCAGGGAGATTTCCAAACATATCGTATGTATAATTTAAATAAACAATGGCTGCATGATGTTTGATGGCTTTTTTAATGGATGACTTCTTGAACAGTTGGAACTTTAAAATCAGTATTCGTGTGTGGTTTGTTATGTACTATGGGGCGTTTACAATTTACCGGAGGATCTTGGATTGGCAATTTTGAATAATTAATATATTTGATTTTATTACACATCCCCATGGCTCAATCTGTTAGGCCCATATTGATTTGATTACAGCTTTACATTTGATATGTTTTATTGCCTATAGACAGCCGTGATTTTCTTCCTATCAGCCATAGTAATTCTCTTGTCTTCATCTCAATATTTTTTCTTTTTTACTATATGATTTTTCCAAGTCAATTTATAATCTAACTTAAGTCCTAAATATTTTACTGTTCTTGTTGTGGAATTGGTACAGTATTTATTGTGACTAGGACTAATTACTATTTTTAGAATATCGTCTCTTGAAGGTGAAGCAGTATGACATAAGTTTGCATCGTATGTATGTAGGAATAGTTGTAATCTTGGAGGAACGACCTACCGCCAAGCTAAATTTTTCACACAACAAAACCCCACAAAACCGGAGGAAGAAGCAGCCTACGCAAGTGCCAACAATACGAACATAAAGTAGCCGCGAGTCACATGAGAGGGCAATTCAACGTTTGCATGCACACATACGAAATTTCCATTTTAAAGACATTATTATTTTACTTTGTAGTACAAGGAATTCTTTTGACTATTCAGTTACAGTTCAGTATCTAAAAAAATCATGATAGGAGACCGTAAAACTCTGTAAAATACTTGTTTGTTACATATATTAAAATTTTTTTTTACAAATTATTTCTTCAACCGCTATCCATAAAATTTTAGTTATTATCACTCCACTTTTAATTTATTTGACGTAAAATAAATAGTATCATTTTTTATGTTTAATTCAGGTTTATATAGTACATAACTTTATAAAACTAAATATTACATCTATTACTCAACCAATTTATACAAAAATAACGGCGTAACTGAAAAGGTGATTTATTAGAGATATGGCTGACTATCTTTTTTAAGATGGGAAATTTTTAAGACTTGAAATAAGTAGTGTTTTCCTACACTTCGATTTTCGTTACAAATGGTGTACAACTTACGCAGTGATAAAGATCAAAACTCTCAACTCAACCGTTGATTCGAACGGAATGTTAATAACAAAGCTGACTAAAATGCAGGATTTTTGAAACCACGCGTTTGTTAAGACTAATTTCGGTAAACTCTAGAAAAACTATAGACGTCAATAATCTAAATTATTGTGAAAAGTATTACTTAAACAATACAACAAACAAACCAATTATTCAAAATACGATAACACATCAAAATAAATATTTATCAAGCACTTTAAGAATATTTTGATTAAATTTGTTGTAGTGGTGGTATTCATTTCCAAGACTGGTCTGATGCAACCCCACCTATCCTGCGCAAGCATAGCTACCACATCCAACAAACATCCTCACTAATCTCCTTAACGTATTACATACTTAGCACGTATCTTCTGTTCTTTCCGTCTAATGCTATTTTAACAAGACTCTCATGTCCCAAAACGTGGACTACTAATCTTGTTGTGGAATTGGTACAGTATTTATTGTGACTAGGACTAATTACTATTTTTAGAATATCGTCTCTTGAAGGTGAAGCAGTATGACATAAGTTTGCATCGTATGCATGTAGGAATAGTTGTAATCTTGGAGGAACGACCTACCGCCAAGCTACCACATCCTACCACATCCACATCCAACAAACATCCTCACTAATCTCCTTAACGTATTACATACTTAGCACGTATCTTCTGTTCTTTCCGTCTAATGCTATTTTAACAAGACTCTCATGTCCCAAAACGTGGACTACTAATCTTGTTGTGGAATTGGTACAGTATTTATTGTGACTAGGACTAATTACTATTTTTAGAATATCGTCTCTTGAAGGTGAAGCAGTATGACATAAGTTTGCATCGTATGCATGTAGGAATAGTTGTAATCTTGGAGGAACGACCTACCGCCAAGCTACCACATCCTACCACATCCACATCCAACAAACATCCTCACTAATCTCCTTAACGTATTACATACTTAGCACGTATCTTCTGTTCTTTCCGTCTAATGCTATTTTAACAAGACTCTCATGTCCCAAAACGTGGACTACTAATCTATTTCTTCTCTTACTGAAAGTTCTCTAAATTGTTCTCTCTTCCCCTATTCTCCTTAGAACGTCCTGGTTCGTTACTCTATCCATCCATCTGATTTTCAGCATTATCCTATAGCACCACATTTAGAAAGCTTATATTCTTTTCCTTTGAGCAACCCATATGACGCCACACTCCATACGAACGTTTTTAGTAGTGATTTCCTAATATTCATACTTACATTAACCGTAAATGAATTCCTTTTTTACGAATTCCTTTCTTGCTTGAGCTATCCTACTCTTTAAGTCTACTATACTTCTACCATCCCTAGTTATTATGCTGCCCAAATAGCAGAATTCTTTAACTTCCTTTAAATATCCCTTCCAATCAAACACCCTTCGTTATTTGACTATTTCACATACTGAAATCCATCACCTTGATTTTCCCTCTATTAATACTCACGTTGTTCTCTTCCTTCACGACCACGTTCGTGCCATTTTTTATGTTTTATAAGTCGTCTGCTGACTTCCCTAATACCACAATATCATCAGCAAACCTTAGGATATTTAATCCTTCTCCTTGCAGTATGATTTCCTTTCCATATTCATTTTTAAGACCCTTCATCACCTATTCTGTAAATTAAGTTAAAGAGCATGGTCGATAGACAGCATCCTTGACTTACTCCTCTCTTGATTTCTGCCTTTTTTGGTCCTTTAATTATAATTACTGGTGACTGCCATCTGGAGAGGGTATGGATAAATTTTTTTCTCAATATTTTATTCCTGCCATCTTCAAAATTCTTAATTAGTTGATTAAATATTAGAATGTGTTTACTTAGAGTGATCAATAATTTCTACGACGTTTATAGTTATAGGCTATGGCTTATATTTATTGAGAAATGATTGGCATATACTTTCACGTCGCTGTAAAGGTAAAATAACACACGAAAATGAATATAAATATCTATTTAAAACGAACTTGACGATATAATAATAAATAAACCTGTTTTAACTTTTTATGTTATTATACGCAAATTAAGCTGCAAAAAAAGTTAATTTACGAATTCTGTTTTGAAGAAGTGTTCGTATCATCACTGAAATGTGGGTATATTTTTTTCTGAAAGTTAAATTTTCTGCATTTTAACCTGGCCAGGTTAAAATTTAAATATGAAATTCCCTTGGTGAAATATAGTATTATTCCATAAAACCTAAAATGCGTATTACAGTAATCGAGAGGCATGTTTAGATGCAGCAGTAGTCCTGTCACATTTGGTTACCAGCCGTGTTGGTATTTTCTGCCAGGCAAGACTTGAATCCTAATTCTTCCGAGCTAAAATACTAACAAACAGTATAAACGGCGTATATTACAAATATGGTGCAGATAAAAATACACGTATTTGTAAAACACAAACCAAAAAATGATGAATAAAATTTGCTCCCACATAAATGCTCCAAAACGTGTCGTTAAATAACGATACCGAATTTCACTGCTGGCATTGCACATGCGAATTTCTCCCAATGGCAGAGTGAAATTCGTCCGAAACGTTAATTTGCGAATCTATTCAGGTATTCGCCTCGGTGCAGATTTCTCTCTCCAGAATCAGCGGCACTGTAATGGAATTTCGGTTTTGGAAAAGTCTGGCCGAGCTGAGCTGATAGCAAAGTGGCTGCAAGTCATGTGCGTATGCCGGAGATCCTTTCACAAATAACGAGGAACTGTAGCGACTATTGATCACGGACACACACGAATGAGATGTACGCTATTGTGTCGTAATGAGAGTCTGCAGAACGTCACGTGATACGCGTTTTCTGTTCCCTTCTGTACGACTACCGAATTAACACCTCCGAAAATAAAATCCAGATTCATTTCTCAGAATATATTAAGCAATCACATCAAAATAATAAATATATATTCACACGTCACCCTAAGGGAAATTATTTTTCAAATTCTAAATACTAACCCTACGTTTGGTCCTCAAACTTCATCAGGTGTGCAATGGAGTATTATTCAAACCAACCCATTCTCCGCCTGATGAAATCCTAGACTGAGAACGAAATGTCGTATGTTTTTATATTATTAAATTATTCCTGACAATCTGTCTTTTTTCATTCTTCTATGTAAAATTATATTGAAGTCACTTAAATATAAGTATTTTTCAGAGTAGTTTTCATATGCATTTCCTACAAAACAACGGTTAAAATATGTGATTTTGTGTGTACGTGTACAACTCATATTTACACTGCAGCGAATTCACTCTATAACGTAATTGTACAAATAACTGTACCGTTTATTTTTCCCCACAGCCACGTACATTAATTTTCATCTCAGCTAGCGCTCCGTAGTACCAAAGTAATAACTGATTTAATTGAACAATAAATTCAAAAATTAATTATCTGACATTGAGTATAATAAATAACAAGTCCAGCCAATTTGTCTGCAAAAAATTTAATTAATATTCTTTTAATATAATAACGATTTTTCTTCCATCGTATATTTTTCGGTCGTAACTGACGTCGGACTCAGTCCACGACAAAAATTTATCCACATCTGTAATGACTTTAGCCATTTAAAAATTTACCTAATGAAGTCCGCAAAGATGGATGAAGTTACTGACAAATTGGCCATATTTTTCATTCATTTATGAACACTAATTTTTTTCCGTAATCATGTTAATGATTGTAATACTTTAGTCCGCTTATAAAATGTAAAAAGATGTGTGTGAAGAAAAGGTAAAAAAGAAAATAGAATTATTCGTAAGCATAAAACAAATTTACAGACTGTGCGTAGAGCCTAGCATATCACATCAAAAAGAACACACAGAATTGAGAACCAAACACCTTTATTGGTTACTCGGCCGATCATAACCCTTCCCATTGGACAATAAACTACTGATCTATAAAACTATCATCAAACCTATCTGGAACTGTGGAGTGGAACTAAAGCATTGCGCGAAAAAGTCCATCCAAACTTCTCATCATACAAACTCGTCAATAAAAAGTCATAAAACCCAACGCGCCACGTAATATTTACTAACATATGATATGCGAAAACTTTTAATTCCGCTAATAACCACAACTGTTTGTGATAGAACTACGCTGAAAACATCTCGGCGCACTGCAACCCCTTGATAAACGAGCTCTCACATCACCAGGTCACCAGAAGACTCAAATGACGTTGGCCCACTGACCTAAATTAAAGAGAACCCTCAACAGAGCAGCCCTCATCACGGCATTTCAAAACATAAAATTTACTTCTAGAATCATAAATATATTCCGATTTCTCATTCTCCCCAAAAAATGTAAAAGTTACTGCATTTTATAATTGAACATTACAAACCAGCTATGTAAATATTTCTGTCCTCCATATAATTAAAATTTCAAATACTCCTTCAGACTCACTCACAGTGGTAATAAACACTCATTATGAGCAAGGCGGTTCGCGACAATTAGGAAACACACGTCGGAGTCTGGGCGAGGAGCGGTGAGCATCGATCGGCCTCATTACTATTTCAGTTCGCTATCTACATTTAAATTGGTCTTTCGTTTTCTCCAGATTCGTACGATGCAAATGCTGTCCTAATCGATTTCGCTTATAGAATCGGTAACATGAAATGATCTCAAATCGCGCTTTATCGACCACAGCCATTATCTCCCTGCTCAATTCTTTTGGACGAAGAAAAATCGGGAGAAAGTAAACGTTTATCATTTGAATACAATCATTAATAACGTCTTTCAATCGTGTTCTTCCAGATTAAACTTTTCGTGCCATTTTTTGACAAATCACTCTAGAATCTTATAACATAAAAAATTCTCCTGTTTGAACTATACATTTTATTTTCACTGAAGGCACAAATTAAAATATAGAAAGGGCACTGACAAACATAAAAATGCACTGGATTGAAATTTAATAATTTTAAGGTCGGAATACGTGTTGGACAAATAATATAGGGATATGAAATGCTTTTTCTAAGAGAGAAATATATTACAGCGAGGATTGGATATACTATCTAACAGTGGATAGTTATTCTAAAATTGTATACTTCTACATTGTTTGCTGTCTCAGGAACGGAACGGAGAAGATAATGCAGCGACCCCACAGAAAACTCCTCTCTCGTCATTTAGGAGGGAGAGACAAGTAACTAAAATTCCGACGTCCTTATGCAGGTTTTCTAGCGTCTGCCCTTCATCTCTTTCAGGTGAATACCGGACAGGGCCTATAAACTACATCCCGGGGCCCCTAGTCACCCTTGGCTGCCTTACTCTCCCTTCAGCATCCCCCACTTTAAATTTCCATCTATGCTATTAAAAGGGAGTTGTCATTTATTGTCACCCTTCTGTAGCCTGTTACCGCAAATAGAATGTTCTATCAGTTGAAAGCGCGGTATAACTGAAACTATCTTAGGTGAATCTTTTTGGAGAGAAAAAGGGGTTATCTTCTGGGATGCCATCTTCCCTCTCTGGTTTTGAACAAAGGTCCCCACAAGCCTAAGAATCTTGGTATTTCTAGAGAGGTGTATTTTCCGGGGACACATATCTATTGAAACAGTCGACCAGCTGCCTCTTGAACAGGCATGGAGAAAGGCATGCTGCGTCCCCACAGCAAATAATCATCAGAAGGAAGCTGAATAAGTACCTGGTGTGCTACATACTTTATGCAGGACTCCTAACGTTTGCCCTGAGACACTTTTAGGCGAAAAAAAATTCAAGATCATATTCTAAAGAAAACGATTATTAATATTATTTTATAAAATAATTGTTATTGTCAATATGTATAGATATATACACACATTTAGTTATATTCACTATCGATAAATTGATGGAAATTGCATGGCGTCTTGACTAGTTTTTACCTATGTTTCTGCAAATTTGATTAGACGACGTGTTTGAGAACACAAGCAGTTCAAATTTCACAAAGTACACTGCACGGATAATGTTATTAAGTCAAATTTTAAAAATGTAATAGGTACGTTAAGATTTTTATTTATATATTTAAAATAATTTTAAGAATAGAATTGAAAACATAGTTAATTGATTTCTGTACTGTTGTTTGTATTTAGAATGAATATGACAACTTAATTTGCCGAAAGCTACCGTCATAATATACCAATTCTTAGAAAACAATCGTGACCGTCAAAAGGTATTTTTTATTTCTTCAATATCAACATTAAACGGTCAAGCAACCCAATGCACTCATTTTCATTTTAAACTGAAAATTTGGAATAAAAATTGTGACTAATAATAAATAATGATGAGAGGTGTTTGACTAACTAAACTGTCTGATTTTGTTTTTAAAATGCAAAATACTCGTACACGTTGAAAATATGAGTCATTAAAGTAGTGAGACGCATTTAAAGCGCGTCGTCTGATTGGACATGCGCCGAGAAAGAGAGAAGGTGTCATTCACACGCGTCACGCTTCTATCACATAACGTAATTGATTTCGCACGGATATTTGGAAATTAGCTGTCAGGACAAATTAAAATACTTAAGCCAAAGTCACTCTTCAGCTGTCGTTTCTTAAACGTGGCAATGTCGCAGCCTGAGCTTCACGCGCTTCCTGTCAGTCGGCTGATTCTCATTCTGAAAGTATTCAAACTCTTGAAACAGCATTTCTCCGGCAACGCAGTGTTCCGCTCAAAGAAAATTCCTCTAAACAATGCAGAAACTGAACAAAACCCTTAATAATTCTCTCCAGACCACATGCACTAGCATCTTACACATGAGAGATCCCATTGGTCGGCGCACCGAGGGTTGAAAGGGCTGGCTGCTGCGAAATCCCGCCAAGCCAACTGCAATTCATTTTCAAATGAATATTTGTATAGAGAAAATCGGATGATAGTGAAGTAGTCCTTGTCGCTGAATAGCAGGGATAATGCTACGAGGTAAAGACAGTCTCATTAGTGACAGATTGGATGCAGCCATTTGAAGAAATACCATACATGCTTCGTAACTACAGCTATAGTTCAAGTAGTGACACTTCCAGTAGCATTAATGTCACAGGTGATATTAGCGTCCGACTTACGCAGACTGACAGACTTGTGTCACTCAGTAGGAAAGCAGCTCAAAATAAGGTTTCATAAGCGGCGAGGCAGTTTGTCAAATGTAAGCCGTTTGAGCAAGAGCCGAGGGTGTGTAGTTAATTAGAGAGGGGAAGCAATACGGAGGATGGCTCTTAAGAGACGCAATTTCGCTGGCAGTAGCGCGTAATCACTAATTCAGAGCTTCGCCACATCCGCTGTATTTCCGCTACAAGGCCGCGTTACGGCGAGCCGCAGACCCGAAGCCTATCACCTCGCCACTCTCGTCTTATTCTACCTACGTTCACAACCTCCACCGGCATTGGCTAGGCTTAGGTGCACTCTTCATCGTCAGGTACTGACACGCTCCAACACTAACATCTTCCTAAGAGCCGCCGTCACAGATCAATCTTTTATATTTATTTCAATCACTATGAAAGAGAGACGCCAGTAAAGTATTTTTCGTGAATTTCTGACGACAGAATTGTCACATTTGAAGCAACGAGATGGAACATAAAAAAATTTATTAACAATAGGGGAAAAGTGAACAAATATGGAGGACGTTGACTAAGTGAAGGGGTATTATAAATAGGTCACGTTTTAAGACACGGGGGTCTTGTAAAATTAGCACTATTGGGAACAATAGACGAAGAAAGTTAAAACGGAGTATGGAAAAGGAATCATACTGCAAGGAGAAGAAATAAAATCCCTACGTTTTTCCGATGGTATTGTAGTATTAAGGGAGTCATAAGAAGACTTGGAAACCATAATAAATGGCATGAACGAAATCCCGGAGAAAGAGTTAAATAAATATAAGGAAGAGATTGAAGTTAAGGAACTCTACTACTTGGGCAGCGTAATAACTAGGGCCTTTTTTCATAGCCAGTACTGGTGTCCACAACTGTCTACAATCATGGACACCATTCTTACTTTGTAAAAATTATTTTTACACACTTTCGACATTTCACATATTAATGTAAGTACAAAATTATCGCAAAAGTAGGAATTTACAACTATTTCGTATTTTTAATCATGTTGTTGTGGTATACAGTCCTAAGACTAGTCTCATTCAACCCTCCTTGCTAACCTATCTTGCGCAAGCCTTTTCATTTCCTTATAAATAGCAAAACTCACTCCCTAATCTGCATTGTGTATCCCATCCTTGGCCTCCCTCTTCTGTTATTACCCCAAACACTTCCCAATAGTGCTAATTTTACAAGACCCCCGTGTCTTAAAACGTGACCTATTTATAATATCCCTTCACTTAGTCAACGTCCTCCATATTTGTTCACTTTTCCCCTATTCTGTTTAGAACTTCCTCGTTTGTGATTCTATCCACCCATCTGATTTTCAGCATTCGCCTATAGCACCACATTTCAAAGGTTTCTATTCTGTTCCTTTCCCCGACTTCTATCGTCGACGTTTCGCAGCCATATAAACGCCACGCTCCATAAGAACATTTTTAGGAACAATTTTCTGATAATCGAGTGTAGGCTTTCTCGGTGTAAGTAATGTACAAAGTGTTTTCACACGGTTGGAAGCCCGAGAAAACTTTGTACAATTTTCTAATATTCACACTTATATTACCCGTAAGTAAATCCCTTTTTTTAGCCAAAGCCTAATCTTTATGTCTACTATACTTCTACCATCCCTAGTTATTACGATTCCCAAGTAGCAGAATTTCTTAACTTCTTTTAAAACATCCCTTCCCAATTTAACACCCTTTGTTACACCATTGTTTCCCATACTACACTCCTTTATCTTGGTTTTTCCTCTATTAATCCTCATATTGAACTCTTTCTCCTGGACTACGTTTATGTCATTTATTATAGTTTCCAAGTCTTCTTATGACTCTCCTAATACTATAATATCGTCAGAAAAGCGAAAGGGTTTTATTTCTTCTCCTTGCAGTATGATTTCTTTTCCATATTCCGTTTTAACTTTCTTCGTAAGACTGCATCCTTGTCTAACTCCTTTCTCGATTTCTGCTTTCTTTCATTGGTGTTCTATTCGAATTACTGCTGCCTGTCTCCTTTCTCGATATTTTATTCCAGTGCTCTTCAAAATCCTTTATAGTGTGTTCCAGTTTACATTATCAAACGCTTTTTCTGAATCTACAAAATGTAATGAACGTTGGTCGGTTTTTTCGTATCCTGTCTTCTAAAATTAATCGCAAATTCAACTGAAAAAATGTTGTGTTTTGTTTTCAATTATAAAAATTAAACAAATGTTTTATGATTACTGGCTATTGCATTTATTTTGTTATCATTGAAGTGGCAGATATAATATAATAATTTGTTAAAAGCAGGCAAACAAAACTATAAGAGTTAGGATCTCAATTTTCCGGCCTAATAACTACATTCCTGTATAAAACACGAAACAAAAACTGTTCATCTCACTCAAGAGTTGTTTATGGACCATCCTGAGAGGCGGGAAAATATCCTATTGCCGAGAATGTTAACATTGAAAACTTGTCTCTCGACGGCATGTCACAAAAACTCCTAACTCTTGTATATTTCTTTCTTAAATTGGGTTGCAGAGCTTCGGAAATCAAGTTACATCTTTCTTAACAAGTTTCTGAACTTTGAACAAAACTTAAGTTTCTGTATTACAAAGGAAGAGAAAATTAATTTGAGCAGCGGTGGCCTGAACTTCATTATTAAAAGAAGTGAAGAAAATCGGAATGAGAGTTGCAGATATTATGGAGAAAAGCAACTCGTATTAGATGCAATAATTCAAATCCTTGTTTCATTAACAATATTTCCTTCTACCAAGGAATCATTTTCCAATTTTATGCAGATGACCCTTTAATCCATAAATAATCTTTCGGTGTAACTTATATACCGGGACTTCAACACAATCGGACAAACTCAACACAATGTCTCGTCTCTCATAATATAGAGAATATTAGATTTGTAAATCTGGAAGGGAAAAAACTGCCACATCGCAGTTTTAAAATATTTCAACTAATAAAGAATACGGTTCCCCGTTATTTGCATATAAATAAAGGAATGACGAGTCAACAGACTGACTCTTGTTTACTGAGCTCCAAAAATGTTACAAACTTCACGCGATATCCTCACGCTTGTACATTTTAAGGCGAGGGAGAAGATAATTAGTAAATGCAATGTACTCTCAAGTTCTCTATCCAACGATACACCAGTTTGTTGACACCTTCAGCAGACTATAATATGGCACTGTAAAAGAGAATTGAAACTAGGTTCTGAAATTACTTGCAGCTAAAGAACAGTATCTGTAATCTAATAAGTAACGTCAATTGTAAACTATAGCCCGGCCACCCTAGCCTAAGCACTTGGCTACCTTTCCCTACCTTCCACATCCCCCCTTTTCAATTCACACCCTATGCTATTAAAGGGGAGTTGCCTGTTTCAAGATTACCCTCATGTAGCCTGTTACACAAAACGATTCAAATATTTTAACAACAGCAAATTTTTGCCCTGACAAAATCTGCATATTGCATAGTTTCCGTGTAATTATACGATGCTTAAAAGGGAAAAAGACATGGGATATGTTATTCTCCTTCGTGTTGGTATGTTTTCCCTCGTTTATAAATGCGTCCAATAAACGCTATGGAACCATGATAAATTTTATGTGACAGCTTTTAAGACATTCTGCAAGCTTGAGCTCCGTTCTTTATTGGAAGAAAGATTTCATTTTAGAGGGCAATATTTTGCTTTTAGTAATTCCGGGGTCTGATTAACAGTCCCAATTATATGACTCGTTGAAATCAATGGCAACGATTCTAATGGAAAATAGATTCATCACCAAGGTCTATATTCTTGTTCAGACTCAAAGGAAGTTATATTTCATAAATTTTTAGATGATAACTTCACATTTCTCGATTAAAAACCTCTAAAATATTTCTTCGCTTAATAGTTGTTTGAAATCCCCTAAAGACCTACTAAATTCAGATAATTTCGATATGCTCGTAGTCAGCCAAACAACTTATCATAAACGTTCCAATTCATCTAAAAAGCTTGACGTAATAAGTTAAATTGAAATATTGTTATTCTCTTAGTATCGAACAGAACAGATTTTAATAGTTGAAGTTTGATGAGCGGAGGCAATTACGTGGGTGCCCCTGCAATGCGCAGCGTTGCGTGTACCGCACAGCACGCACAACACCACGGCTGCATGGAGCCAATACATCCCATGCAACTCCTTTCTAGACCGTTCATTGTGTAACAGAACCTTAGCGAGTTTTTATCAATCGAAGGCTGTCCCGATGTATGTAATTAACAAAGAGTTCTCGGGATTCTAACCGGGTGAAAACATTATAGAAACACGTTTCGAAGACGGTCGCTGCCATCATCTTCACTATTTGTTCTCGAGTTTATTTAAAACGTATTATTTCGCATTTTTTTCTCTTACTTAAAAACATATGTAAAATCAATATGTACTTTTCACTGACTATTGTTCAAATTTACTACTCTTCGATTGCATTGATACCTTCGACCATTTGTCCTCAATATTCGCTGTCATTCTCATCTAGTGCCTGAAAACTGTAAAGTTCGCTGATACAACTATAAAACTCGCAGCTTCATGAACATAATACTTCTGAGAGAAACGTGAATTCTATTTTAATCATTTTGCCGCAATTATTGTTGCGAGAAAAAACTTTGTGTGTGAGTGTGGTACACAGGATCTTAGTTTCATAATTAATTTGTAATAAATTATGTTTAACATTATCTGTAATTCTATTTCGCTGAGATTGGCGAATTTTTTTAAAAAAGTTTAAAATAACGATTTATGTAAATAAAAATGCGCGCACATTTCTTTATTTATATATTTCTCCTGTATGAATTTCTATACAATTCATCCTATTGCGATGATTGTGACTTCTATTATTCAACCAAGACAAGATTTCTGTCTATCTTTAGGTTCATTCCTTCCCCCTTTCAGGAAATAAATGGTCTCCCCTCAAGACAGTTTCCAAAAGTCATCAAAAAATGTCACGCGATTCCCTCAAAGTTTTCCATTAACTTTCTCATAGTTGGGCTGAATGTACAATGCAAGCAGTAGCAATTTATTTCGTGTGATTATGAAGTTCCGACAGATAATAGATATCACAAGCAATCCATCTTCTTTGTTCTTTCCTTGTTTATTTTCAAAAGTCGTCACAAAGCATAATTTTCACTGCCAAATCATTTATGCCACCCAAAAAGAGAATTGATATGATTATATTGTAACTTGAAGTTACGGCTCCGTATTTAAAGGCAGTCAAGCTGCCTCAGACAAGATTGTTTGCGGGTGCTTTGAGACTAGTCGACAGAAATGCTACATTGACGCATTCCAAGGGTGTAAGCTTGGCAGTTGAAATTGAATAGTGGTACGTTGATACTATTAGATTACAAAAATTATGTATCCCAGAGTCTGTCAAAATTGGGTTGATTAAAATTTTATAAATTTTTAGACCAGTTTTTAAATATTCTGTGAATATGTGTTATTAAATCTTATTGTCCTTATAAATAACAGATTATAAAATATATTGCAATATTTTTTAATAATTGTATAACACAGGTAATTGTACACTTCTCAATTACCTAATATCTGATTCTTCGTCGGTATATAATTGCCGGTAACGGCCACTGACGCAGTGAAATTGTCTCCACCTGATGACGAAGGAGATACATTTCACAGAAACGTTGTGTTGTAATAAACAATTTACCCGGTAGATAAAACGAGAATCATCATTAAATTTTTCATCATATTCGAAAATATATTGAAGTAATCGGTAAATTGATATACAAAATTTGGAACAGCGAAAAAATTCTAGGCATTGACGACGGTTTTCTTATGTTAATTGCTTGTATCCTTTCCTATGAGGCGATCATAATGAATATGACCTGTAAGTCAAAAGCTATCGTGTTTTATTTAATAAATAAGGCCTTTTACATAGGTTACATTATTTTAATTATTTAGTGTGATAGGCAATAATAAGATATATCAGCCATGTATTCTTTAACGGATAAAATACAATTTAGAATTTTATTCATAAATATAATGTGAATCTATTGGTGGCCTTATGGCGCACAATGAACAAGACGATAGTTTTAAATATTGAGATTAAATGAAAACGGATTGTGCTTAGTTCTCCATCCATTAAACTGGCTTACGTAAAATAAGACAAAGCGATGACCATATATGTACTCATTTATCGATACGTTGCGATGGACGAAATTGAGTACAATAAATCGCGTGGATATCTACTGAATTTTAAATCAAATAAAAGCACTGAAATTTACTCAAATATGAAGGTGCCGTGTTAGTATCTCGCTCGAAAACGAAGCAATGGAACTTTTGTGAAGACTATTTTATTTTGAATTTTGCAGTATCAGGGCCTGGTTTTGTCCATGGCAGAATCCTTGACGCTCCTGTTCCTTAAAGAAAATATTAAATTACATTCAGTATTATTGACCACAACGTGAAGTCGTAACAAAGCAGGCAGTAACACCAAGAAAATAGACACAGGAATAATGCATTGTAGTTTAAGTGAACAGTAGAGAGATGGCAGAAAGAGAGAGAAAAAGAGAAGGAAGTGAGCTATGATGTAGAATCGTCTGCCCAAGAGAGAACGTCAATGTAACCATGCAACAACGTTACACAGCTGAATGCGGAGATTAAGTCAAGACAGCAAAGAGAAGTGTAGTGTTACATCAGTATTAGATTACGGAAGAAAGATTCATTACAGAATACATAACGTCATCAATAGATATCTTAAAACATTTAAATAGCAGACGATGGTAGTGCAGGATGTTGTAAGTAAATGTGCAAGACACATACGAATGCAGCAAAAGTAATGAATTACTGGTAATTCGTAATGAAGAAGACTCGTCGTTGTCAATTTGGAACATAATAATTCATTACTTTCCAACGTCATGCTGGTAGGAAGTCATGCATGATGAAAAAATTTCTCCTAGCACCTGCAAGAACACCAAGATATGTTTATTATATTTCTAATAACCAGTCACTGATCAATATAATTCACACCCCCAGCAGAGAACCCTTCAATGTGGACGGAACATGATGATACCTTTAGTTCTACGTAACCCATTTCATCCGCTATTGAAGTGACTGACGAAAAAAAAAGGAATTGTGTCATTTACGACGGCATAGAGATTTAAATATGGAAAAAGTTATTCGAGCTTCTGTCAAATAATAATTTGGTTGTGAAACACAATTGTTTCATCTAAAGTACAGACTGTTTAAGTTTTACAAACACGAGACTCATAACCTTTAAATCGTGGATTCTGACGCAAAATTTGAATTATTCGTAGCCGATTTAAGAGTGTTAATCTCCTGGAGGTATTTCAGGATGAAATGGGTTAATAGATATTTTGAGAGCCCCTGGTGTTCTGCAGAGGCAGAGAACAAAGGAGAGCGCAGGGGCCTTACCCTGGCGGTCAGACTTCAAATAGAGCTGTCCTTTCGGACTGAGGCTGGGTCGTGTCTCTGTCGCCAAGCTTTCTGTGGGGAGGAAAACAGTCTTAAACACTCGCAACACACGGCCATGCCAGTCTTGGGGCAGCTCCCAATAAGATGTCCAACTCTATGGGAGTGCAACTTACTTGCACAGTAAAAGTATACGTCGACCAGATTCTGTGGGAAGGACTGTGAAAACTATGCAAACATTGGCAAAAAATACAATTTTTTTCTCTTTTGAAATTCAACGACTGTATTTCCTTTACAGAAAATAACATTTTATAAAATAGCCACAGTGCCTCCCACATTTATAAAAAATTTGATTAAATACCAAATGCAATACAAGAAATAGAAAGCTCCAAGGAGACATTTGTCACAGATATTACCAACAGATAGTGAATCATATGAGATTGACGACTGCAATCAAATTCTCTGATACTTCGCGTGTTTCAAAGGAAGTATAAAATCAACATTTTGTGTTACCAATAAAAATTAGCATTTTTGTGCTAAATAATCGTAGTGAGTGAAACTCTATGAATGTCATTATTAATAAACAATCTTGCTTGTTACAACTCAAAATGTAGCTGAATGAATTCTAATGAAAGTATTACGAATAATATTAATACAATAATCTGTAGTTTTTTCTTACAGATTAATGTGCCTGGTGGCACAGCTTCTGTGTATTACCTCCACAGTTAAAATTTTATGGCTGGACTGTGAAACAGCATATATTAGAACTGAAGGGCAAGAAAGGAAAGAACAAATGAAGAATGGAGTAACGCAATGATGCAGTCTGTAGCACATGCTCTTTAACTTGTATACAGAACTGGCAATGAAGAAAGTTAAAAAGGAATCATACAGCAAGGAGAAGAAATAAGAATACTACTATTTGTTGACGATATTGTGGTATTAGGGTAGTCAATAGAAGACTTGTAAAACATAATAAATGGCATGAAAGTAGTCCTGAAGAAAGAGTATAACATGAGGATTAATAGAGGGAAAAACCAACGTAATGGAGTGAAGTAAATAGTGGAATAACGAAGGTTGTAAGATTGGGAATGAATATTTTGAAGGAAGCTAAGGAATTTGCTGCTTGGGAAGCATAATAAAGAGGGGTGATAGACGTATAGTGGACACAAAGAGTAGGATAGCACAGGCAAGAAAGGCTTTCTCAAAAAAAGAGGAATTTATTTACGGGTAATATAAGTGGGAATATTAGAAAATAATTGCTAAAAATGTTCGTATGCAGTGAGGCGTTGTATGGGTGCGAAACGTGGACAGTAGGAGTTGCAGAAATTAAATTAGTAGAAGCTTTTGAATTGTGGTGCTGTAGAAGAATGCTGGAAATCAGATGGATGAATAGAGTAAGTAACCAGGAAGTTCTAAGCAGAATAAGAGAAGAGAGAACAATATGGAGGAGTTTGACCAAGAGAAGGGATATTATTAATAGGGTACGTTTTGAGACCGAGTGTCTTGTTAAATTATCATTAGAGTGGAGCGTATTGAGTAATAACAGAGGAACGAGGCGAAGGATGTAATACGCTAATCAGTATCGGGAGTGTGTTGGACGTGTTAGTTATGTAGGAATGAAAAGGCTTGGCAGAATAGATTAGCGTGGAGGGTTACATCAGACCAGTCTAAGGACTTGGTACTTAAAACAACTGGACTGTAAATTTTAGGCTCCTTCTTGAATAATTTATTTATAAATAGTTTTAATCTTGACAAGTAGACTTCAATGTTAATACGTTATATTAAATTTTGTATATATTATGAAGGATAACCTTGATAATATAGATAAAAAGTATGTTGTGTATAGGATAAGAAGTGGTGATTGTAAGAATGTTAACATCGGACTTACTGGGATGACCACAAGAAGCGGAATTTATTTAAATTAAATTAAAATTAACGACCCGTAAAACAGACAATTATAAAAATTATGAACAAGAATTTAAAACTTAATACAAATAGGTATTTCGACCAACACTTCAGGTCCTTGTCTATATTTATAACAGACTGAAGTAATACGAACAAAGACACTTCAAAGAAAAACTATTCGATAAAAATAACAAAGACAATATATTTCACCATCATATAATTTATTTAGTTGAGAAATATCTTGTTTTATAGTACAGCAAAATTATTGGGTTTTTCAGGTATTCATTCATTAGGTTTAAATTCTTGTATGTTATACTTGTTAATTATTCTTGATTTTATTTTTTTACAGTTTTTAATTGTTCTTATTTGATAATTTACTTACATAGAAGTAATTTCAATGTGGGAATCAAGACGGGTACATAGTTATCAGAGCACCTACCAGTAAATAAAATACTGCAAATTAAGAAGTAATTATTTTACGTGTGTAACCTAGTTTATTTAGGAGAAGGGTAAATGAGGGTGCCTACAATCAAAAACTAAAAACACAATAAATAAGATAATTGGTATTTATCATGCTAATATATCGAATAGCCTAACGAGAAACTAGTCTTGGTTTCTAGAAAATGAATTATTTATCCAACAAAATCCTTTCCTTTTTTCTTAATAAAATAATATAAAGTATTAGGAATAGTTGTGATTTTCATCACGAGTGTCGCTATGCGAGATGCTTATGAGGAGATACGACGACGATCTTAGAATGTAAACATTGACGAAGGACTGACGGTGGGGAGGGGGGATATAGTTAAGTATGTGTATAATGTAAATGATTGTAATTGATTTTGATCTGAGTGATTATTTTCTTATTACTGATGAATCTGCCCGGACAGTGCGGGAGTTATCTTTTTTAACGAAATATATCGTCAACTGGAAACTAGTTTTATTAATGAGAATAGAAACGTCATAAGTTTTTGTAAATGTAATGTCTTAATTTTATGGAAAGTCAAAACGTAGAACAAAAAAACATATGCAATTTTCCTCATGGTTGCGAAAATAATGACTTGTGAAAAATTGGTTTTTATCACATGCAGAAATTTATCAATCGTCGTAAAAATCCTGCAATAGAACATTACTACGACTACAAGTAAAATTATAGCAACATAAGAAATAATATGCGTTTATATTTACCATACTCACCGCCATTGATCATCTGACCGTCTTGCAGCTGGATGGCGACTCCGAATCCCCCGAGCTTGACCGGAGCGGAGTTCTCCTTGGAGGCGAGCAGCACGCAGTGAGGTTTAATGTCTCTGTGGATGATGTCGTTCTCGTGGCAATACCTCAGCGCCTCCAGGATCTGACGCATGTAATGGCTGCACGACCAAAACAGAACCAATCATCAAACAATGTCTTAGTCTTAGACTGGGGAAGAAACCAGCGCTTTGAGAATAAATTAACTGAGGTTTTGGAAGAAAAAAAAGATCTTACGTATTCCGTGTTTCATTCCTAGTCAAACCTGCGTATATTTGCATTTCTGACGTAAAAGTTTTAAGGTAGTAGCATTTTGCTGTTGTCGTATATAGGCGCCTTCATTTATTTGGGAGTTGCTTCGCCGTAATTGCAAGTACACACTAACATAATCTGAGACAAACATGATCAATTTTCGGGCGTAGTCGACGTGTGAGACGTCGCGGGAGAAGCGTCCGGAAGTCAGCATTGCCACCCACTTGAGCTTGTCACCAAAGTTATAGTTCGGAAAATGTAGCTAGTCGTGTGTCAAGACGTTGCGCAGTGGACAACCCCACCCATATTGTAGTGGGGGTAGACAGGAGCTCACTTTAACCCCAGCTTTGTAAACCCAGCTTGGTACTATAAAATCAATTCTGAAAAAAAATTGGCTCCAGGAAATATATTGATGTCAGCTCAGCATATGTTTTACGTCAAGAAACTCATCCGTAAAATGTAATAGATAATAAGTATGTGGTGTGTTAAAAAGGCGTTGTCAGTCTCCATATCCTGTAAGTATGAATACAATTATGTTTCTAACAAATTATAGTAGCGTTCCAGCTGTCCGCTTGAAGGGAAAGTTCCTCTTCAAACGACAATACTCCCCTTCTCCCTTCCCTGTTGTGTATCTAAACATGCCATGTAGAATCTCAGTATTTTTCTGTCTTAAATAATCTTACTTTTTATAACTTCTTACTGTTCATCAGTAATTGAACGTCGATCCCTGACCAACCTAGCCTGAAAATATATAGAATTATCCTACATATTTCGAACGGTATCCCAGGGTTCATTAAGCCGCGAGCCTCGAGTTCTTTCAAAAAAAAATTCTTTCATTAACTCCTACTAGGATTTCTCGTTTTAAATCTATTATCTCTGTTTTTATATTCAACACATTCCCAAACAAGATAATTTATTAGATGTTGAATATACATCTAAGTATATGCCTTGATAAGAGAAATTCTATATCAATATAGTTGAAGTGAGTCGCTGTTACCTTTTTCTTCGCTTATTTATTGACTGCCTGTGGTATTGAAATTAAAAAATTGTCGCGTGTATGGTTCAAACGTCCAATAGCAACCCTCTGACCGCAAACTTTGATTGCTGTAGCCGATGAATTGACCACAGGCCCTGGGCTTTTCAACTAGAATTTCTTACAACAATCCTTTGTTAACCAGTTGCAGCAGCCAGAATCTGAATTCGTGAACTCTACTCACGACCTGATCCACGTTTTTTGCGTCACTGCTATATTTATTTTAATATCTTAGTCTCTTAGAAAAAAATCAACGGGACTGGCTTTGTAAGCCAGGTAGACTGTTATACTATCCTGCTTTGAACAATTTATAGATTGCATGACTCGGTAAATTTTAATTTTTGTTATAAATATTGATTTGGTCTATAAGCCCATGCCGTTTTATTCAGTTTTTTTTCTACTTGACAATCATTACTGAGTAGGTTTGAAAATGGCCAAAACGTTCTACGTCCCAGATCCATGCATCAAACTCCAAACAGAAGAAAAGCAACTGAATAAACACGTATTCGATAAAAGTTTTAATATAAAGTTTAAAATAAACACGTAGCAGTGTTTTCAGTTCAATGAAAAACGGCACGGGCTAGTGCACGGACCCAATAGAACTTTCCTATCAAGGTAGCAAATAAACAGTAGTGACAATCTTACAACTTCGGTCAAAACGTCATCTACAGAAATATATACTTACGTAACAAAAGGTTGATAAATTTTACCAGCAAGCATTTGTGATGCGTCGTGTCTTCTCCCGACGACGTTATTCCGAATTTGTACGCTTTTCCGACAATTTTATCCAGAAACGGCATCTTATCCAGGAAAAAAATTTCTGACTACGGTACCCGAAAGATATAATATCCCGACGTCCATTTTCCTGACGAAGTTATCCCGAAAGGCTAAGTTTTCCCGTCGACGTTAAGGTAAGGTAAGTTTCTTCAAAGACGCTATGTCAAAAGGGATTATAATCTGATAAACAAATTCTCGACTTAAGAACATTTTTAATATGAAGAGTGCAAAATATTAAAAGAGAAATTCTCTATTTTCGTACAGTATACAATTCACGAAATAATCTGCTTTCAAATTTTTTAAAGCACGTTTAACACAGGCGCCATCATTTTGTGAATCCGAAGGGAGAGAAGAAGATATTAAATAAAGCTCGTTCATTTAACATTCCATAAAATATGAACTGCATAGTTTAGAATGGCATGACTATAAACGAAAACTGCGAAACATTAAATTGTCGGAATAAAATGAAAATACAGAAATAAATGTGGCAAGGCAAATCTTGATGGTTTGTAGGACGTTTTCGGAAATTAGTAAAAACTTAGAAAATAACATTTTGACTGCCTCGTTCTGGAAAATTCCCGTAGGTAAATACACAATTTCTTAAAAGCAACTCTCAGAAAACGCACAATTCGGAACTCACATATTTTGGGAAAACAACCGGGATACTGTAGAGAAAACTTCAATCGAAAAATAGAACTCGAACAATTGAACATCTGACAAGTGTATATCGGAATTTCTTACCACACCCCATAAAAGTGAAAAATCGTTGACATTAGAAATTCGAGGTTCTTAAGTGCAAAAATAGAGATCCCCAAAATGAAATTTTCAAAGTTTTGACCTCACAGAGCCTTTGTAAGTAGCTGCGTTAGAATCTGGAACGCTATGGATGGAATTGTATTCATGAATCATCGAAGAAATGACAATAATAAAATATATTCTGTTCTCTATCTTTCGCAGTGGCTTATAAACTGTGTTTAATACATATAAGTATAACTAATTCAGAATGTAAGTTTGTAGGCATATCGTTCCCAGTAATGATAAGGTCAAAATCATTATCAAAAGGCACAATAATATTGGATAATCCATTAAAATTACACAGGATGAGAAAAGAAAGGTATTAATGAGTGTCTGATAATCCTGTAGTGCGTGTGAGATGATATTTACTAAGCTAGATAGTTGTGCACAGTGCAGTACCTTGCGACAGCCTCGCTGTAGACGAATCCCGCCAACGCCCGCCGTACCACTTCGAAGCAGAGGTCTGACCCGTCCATGCTGCAACACACCAAACAATACCTCTTAAACACTCAACATAAACAACACTCTATCTGTAAAGATAATAGCTTTTATAAATTAATAAAAATAAAAATAAACAACACTCTTGGATAATACAAAAACAGAATCAGTAAACCGTATAAATTGTAACGTACAATTATAAAAGATTTTTCGTGGAAATAAAAGGTAATCACTTTCAGTGTGTCTGAAAAAGATTTATTTTCTTTATTTCTAAAAATAACCCCACTGACTTGAGAGTAGTGTTACTCGCAACGATAGTTTTGATTGAAATACCCGTCCTTCCCTTTGGTGAAAATTTTCAAGATGGTGCTTACCAAACAACAGTGGAACGCGCTAAGACAATCTTTTTCGGACATCGTGTATTATTACGGGGAATCCAGAAGAATTATACGGGTATAGTAATTGGTAAAAATATTAGATGAATAAGAACACTGGACGTAAATGAGATAACTTAAGAAGTGGCGTATGTATACAGTATTGTTATTGAAGGGGTTGAAATAGCGCTGTGCTAAATAGCGACTGACGTTGACCAATGTCACATGATAACACGGAGAACCACTCAACGATACGAGGCAATCTATATAAATATAATATTAATTACTATTTTAATAAGGCTAACTTAGGGTATACCAACACACGACAATAGATGTTTAATGTTAGTTCTCCACCAATATTGTTTTTAGGTCCTGAGGGAGGCTAATGTCAACTGTAATCCCCTAGGTAGTACATATATAATATGAAATGTTGTAAAAGCCATCATTATATAAACATCATAATAAGTACAGGGTGTTAAAGTAGTGTCGAATAACCATCAAAACAAGAAGCAAGTCTAATAACGGTAACGTATTCTTTATGAGATCTGTACACTTGTTCATAGGAGAGAAACAACCCGGTATCCAATCATGACAATATAGGAAATACTAAACGTGACGTCGTTCCATTCCTCTGCCCTTCGGGCGTAAGAAATCACTCACTATCTCTTTGAAATGCACCCAGGTTTTGTTGTAAGCGCTGGCATGCACTGTAAACGCGATCACGTACTGCCTGGTGACGTAGATTAATACCTTCAAGTATCCCCATAACCATAAAATTTGTAAAATTAAGTCTGGGGAATAGGAGGCCAAGGTCTCGTGCCTTCCCAACCAATCCAGAGGTCCTGAAATGTCAACGACAGATGCTCACCCACATTTCTGATGCGTCATCATGAATTAACCACATCCGTAGTCTTCGCTGTCACGGCGCATCATCAACAAAATAGGCAACTCGTTAACAAGAAATTAATGTCCCTAATTTTAGGACAGAACGCGCTAAAGAAGAACATAGATTCAAAATCCTATCCAATTAGTTGTATACTTTGTGCCGGAAGCTAAACGTAAGTCCAAAAAAATTGCACTAGTGTTTGAATTTCTGTGTTACTAGCTAGTAAATAGGTAGTGTAACTCGTGCTAGACATCCTGGTATGGAATTAACCAAACTCACCATCTTTACGTCACGTCATTATCTGGCACCTTTAGACGTTTCCTCCCTTCTATTTTCCTCTATCACTTTTTGCGACTATTTTTTGGTAGAAGAATCAAATTCTTCGCATTGCATGGCAGTAAATGCTAAATTATTACAATAATTTAATAAACTTTCGATTTCAAAATTACCAGAAACTACCTTCGTTAATTGTATTATTATTTAAGCGGCACCATTTTAACCGTTTTATTTTTAATAAATTCACATATAACAAATTTAAAACGTAATAAGATCAATTTTCTATTTGTTACTTATTACCGGTAATTACTTACTTTGGAGATTTTTAGGTTATTTATAAATACAATTATGTTAATCAGGTTTTTCTTGTATCTTGTGTTAAAATATGAACAATTTTGGGCCTTTCCGCCTAAAAGATAAATACTTTAATACATTCTATTTAACTGTAATCTGAAAATGATTCTTGTATCTACAGACAGTTACACACGCAAGAATATAATCGAACAGAAAAAATATCATATTCCCTTAAGCAAATATGTAACATTGTATATAAATAGCATATTATCACAATGAAAATATGAAAGAGGTAAATAAGTTGGCATTCACGCATTGGCGAATTTTGCAAGTCTACGAGTTGGATTCGTTGGCAGTTTAGCGCATTATATCGGCTTCCGCGAAGTTAAATATTCGCTCCGCTTTGTTCATTAATTCTGGGGAAGTACATTCCATTTCAGTGCACAGCCTACATAATCGTGTGATACTTAAATGCGTCGCCACATATAAAAAGGAAATGAGTTATTGAAAACTACATAAATTTTATCTGCAAAAAAATACATCATAATGTATCCACCCCTATGCACGATATGAGTAATTTAAAAAGCCGTAAACTCACGCTTTAACTTCAATAATTATAATATACAGATCCATAAAGCACTTCAATATTTGGCACTTTAATAGAACCGACTGTTTATCCTTCAACTCTACGATAATGACAATGGCGTAAAGGTAATGAGTCCATTTTAGGATTAGATTAGAAAACAGAATGCGCAACCGTAATTCCTTCAGTTCCAACACTTCGTTTCAAAATTATTTTTATTTTCGCCATACTTCTCAAACTATTACTTACCCAAATTCCACACACCTTGGCTTTCTTTGAATGTAATTAAATCAATTGGCTGGTTACTACGATGATAACTTCTATCCATTCCCTTTATCAGTTACGAAGAGGCAAGTAATGATTCAACGAAAGTAAAATAATCGGACCCTTTTCAGATAAACAAGCAATATTTGTCGCATTTGTAGCTAGACTTTAAAATAGGAAACGACGGTTTGCTCCAATCATCAAACTGAGTTTACGTTTCATTTTTGACTTCTGACTCTATTGGCAGTATTATTTATCGCACGTACTTATATGCGAAAGTAAATGTAAATTCAAAATATAATCACTTCAAACACAACTACGAGGGACATAAGTTAACACAGTTCACGTCTGTTATAACGTTAACGAGACTATAACGAGCAAATTGTACATTTTAAATTACAAGGAACAAATATATAATTTCATTGAGTCGGCCACGGACAGACTGAAGTATGAACAATACTTCAGTCCTACCACTAACTTACTGCTGGAAGTTCCGGACAATACCTTTTGGAGATAAAATGAACGTTTAACATGCACAGAAAACATTATATTATGGGAAACTTTATATCCCTGCTGCCTACAAGAGCAAGACTGCAAAAATGTATTCAGTAAAAATTGTATGGACATGGATTAAAAAAATGGCGTCTCTTTCCATCAGTAAAAATCATAACATAAATCGACCAAGTCGTTTAATATGTTTACTTGTAGTCATAGGCAAAAACGTTCTTTTTCGTGGTCAGATCGAAACCACTCGCTTAGTAGAAAGAAACTATTCATCGCTCGTTTTAACGAAAATTTGCTACATAAGCACATATTGGGCTTATAAACTACTTAACCTTATCTCAATGTTTTGAATATATATGCAATTATTAACGCATACCGTCTTATTGCTCATATGCTCTTTTCCACAAAATACCGAATCCTCGTGAAATACACACACAAAATAAACTATTGAGCGTTGCCTATAATATTCAACATTTCAGAAGATTTTTAAGTCAACTACGATGTTGCGAAGGGGTTAAACGACTAAGTAAATACTATGTGACATAGAAATTCTTCCAACTACTACTACGATTAACTGTTTAAAAAATTAAGTTTTACTTTGCAGAGTAAGTTATCAAAAGTTAATGTAAATCTAATTTCTTCGAAGGAACTATGTTACAGAAAATCCAATTTATTCACCATAGATATGCAGATATTTGTTTAGTAATATTCTGACATTTACTAAAGTTATGATAGTGAACAGCAATAATAGTGTCGTGATATTCAACTTAACATAATTTTCAACTATTAATGTTTCTGGTTTTGCATAATTAGTGAGTTGGTATAAAACTACTTAAGAAATGCTCATAGCATTGAAGTAATAAATGGTAATAGAGTAAACTCTGCTACAATGGATCCGACGAGATCGACCGTTTTTGATCGTATTTAGCGGGGGACGTTATATACTTTTATTTTAAAAAACGGAAAAAACACTATCATTCTATTTAAATTAAATTTAATTGCGTAAATAAACTGAAATATAAATTGTTCATAGAAAAAATCCTGGACAAATCGTTTTGCTTGTACTTTTAAGTTAGACCGTCAACTGGAACTACGATGAATTCTAAGCCACTCAATTTAAGAACTGTCTAAATAACCAATTGACAACTTGTAGTATTCTTTGCACATTTTATGTTGTTTTCGAAGAGATGTTTATTCTTCAGTATCATTGAAGAGGCTATGCAAATGTTTAGTGCACGTAAATATAGATGTGCGATCGTATCCCTGTGAGGAGTGAGTGATCATTGATTTCGAAGAAAAGATCGACACCTTCTTTAATTCACTCCGCTCCTGCGATCCCAGAGCTACTGCTCTTTGAATCACTCACTCGTGAATTAGATCGCGTGGACTGTGATCCCACAGCTGCCTGCTCTTTGAATTGCTCTCTCATGAATCAGAATCTCTTCTTCTGGACAAGTTGTCGTGGGGCGATTGATTTGGCAAAATTAAATTAAGTGGAATCTGCCCAAAATATTGTAATTGAACGGTAATACTATTTTGTCTTATCTGTCTAAAATATAATCGTATAAACCCCTTATGTAATCTATTGGTTCACGTATTCTCCCAAAATGGTATGCTACACTTTAAACTTTAATCTCAAGATTTCTTCACTCTATGTTATACTTTTATTAAAATTGCCAATTCACTTCTTTTATCGGAGTAATATTTGGATCATGTCCTTGATCACTAAAACTCATAATAATATTAATACAAAAGACGTATGTACAAGATCCGAACAAAAAATTATTGAGACTGAAACTCAGTATCTTAGACTGCTGTATATGCTTTTTAAAACACTTACTCATTAAACTACTTTTTATTGAGAGACAAGCTACATGAGGGTGACTACGAGGTCGCAACTCCTCTTAAATAACATATGAAGGGATTTGAAACGGAGGATGCGGGAGGGAGAGCAATCAACAATTACAATAGAAGCATGTGTATGAATATTTTCATTTATTTTCATCTTCTCAATCCACCGAATACCTCAATTATAGAAATAATTTATGTAGTCTCATTCATTTTATTTTTATAATTATTTCTTTATATATTTATATACGTAAAAAATGTATATAATTTGTGTTAAAGGAGAAAACCAATATAAAGTCGGAAGATTCCAACTTTTCACTTGTTCTTGTTATTATTACTACCGCAGCTCATTAAATATACTTTCACCGCTAGAGACTGAAGCACTGGGGATCGAGAATTCAACAAGGTCTTTAATTAATCGCCTTATTTTGAGACAATGCCTATTCCCAGTATCTTGTCAATTGTTAATGCCGTTTATTTTTGCAATACGAATTTTTCGTTTCTTCCAAAATACGCTTAGAGGTAGAAAAATAACTAATGATTTCCTCTAAAGAGGAGACAAAGTAAAGTATTTATAATCAGACCCTATAAAAAATGGAATAGTACTCTTGTCTGCACGTTGTGTTCGAACCAATTTCGATTAACCGTTTTATACAGAGCATTAGATGGATTTGTAGGAACATCAAACTGACATCCGCCTCATTGATACTAAATAGAAAATGCTCTAAGATATCATTTGCTTGGGAAAGTATTTTGGTCATTTAACATGAAAAACAAACACAGCCATAAAATTGAAGCCTAACACGCACTTGAGGAGTCTCTGTCCTTTATCTAGAAGGGTTTCGGGTGACTCGGCGTAAAACCCAGGTCCGCCAAGGTCAGCAATTATGGTTGACCCTAAAGATATTTGAAATGGCCCCTTCCAAATTTTTACTTTTTTGAGAGAAAGGGTAGAGTCGGAAACCCTATTGGATGACCTGAGGAATATAGAAAAAGCGGGGAGACCAATGACGTTTTTAGGAGAGGGGAGTACGAGATAGAGAGGACCTCGAAAATGGCATTCAGTAATGAGAGTCGGAGATGAGAGGTCAGAGAGGAGCTAGCGAAACGGGAAGTCGGGCAGGCCGACTTCAAGGAGTCATAAAGGAGAGGCAATTTGTCTCAAGTACCACGAGGAAACAAAACTGGAGACACGTTTTCTGAACAACATCAGAGGCCTGCGTTTCACATGCCACCCGAAAGCGTTGATTCCAGGATTGCTAGGGGAAGAAGAATGCGTATCAACACGTCATAAAGCCCTGAGTAACGTAGACTAAATTTACTGGAGTCACTTGCAGTATTATTTCTTTGGTTAGGGCTAAGCTGGGAAAAAATAAATTCATTAAAATTAATAAAGTTATATATATTGTTTATTGTATCTTTAACAACATAATATTTAAGATAGTTACCAATTGGTATATAATATCCGCATTATGCAGGAAGAATCCTCAATCAGACGTTTAAACACCCATTTTCCCATTAAAAAAAGCTATACTCTATAATCTACTAGATACGATAGCCAAGTTAAATTTAACCTTTAAATAATTGTTAATATCCTTCTACTAAATTCTTACGTTTTATTTACAAATATACCCGAATGAGATTAATTTAAATTATATATGAAATTAATGATTCAGCTGCTAAAAAGCCTGGTAATGTATTGAAATTTTTAGTTCCTCCCTGTTTTGTAAACACCGTATAAACTAATGCACTTGTTTGACAGTTATAGAGTTCACAATATTTTCAATTATGTAGGATGAAATTAACATTTCAGAGAAACATAATGTTGTATACAAATTAGCTGTTTAGGCTGTAAAGCGTGTTACACAGGACACAGAAAACGCCCTCTAAACGTATTCGTATTAATCAACACAAAATTAATTTCAAATCAAGCTTTCAAAATTATTCAGTCGTGTCCAAACGTATTTATTTAGATAATCATAAAATTTATTTATAAAATGTCAAGATTTTAAATAAAGAATGTAATTATTGTAGTGGACAGATAAAAAATATAATCATTACAATCAATATTTCAGCCATAAATGTAAAGAAAGATACAAATAATTTGAACAAGTTATGATTCCTCATTACAATAAACTTTTTAACATTAAATGGAATAATTTTTCAATTATTATATATTGAAATATAACAAAAATTTTCATTGCAAGTACTTATAACATACCAAGTTAATTATATTCAGCTATATATTTAATTATTTATTTTTTTGCTGAAACAACTGTGGAGAACCCGAAAGTTGGGGGACGAAATGTTTTCAAATAAACTTCTATCATTTCTGACTTTTGACCATCCTTGTGTTTTGTTTACTATAATTTGTCAGATTAATTAGATTACATCATTTATATTACTCTTAACAGATGTACGTTTATAACAGTCATTTCGTCGGTTCTGTTTGTGTTGAGCGTTGTGCACATTCAATATTTTATCTGTTTATATCTTTTGAATTAAATTTTAAGTAATGTTACATACCATTAATATCATTGTACCATATATGCCATGTTTGTAAATTCTAATTTGCTTTGAATTTTTAGATAAATAGTAATTAATTTTTTTCACGTGACGCAAAGTCGTAATGTACGAAATTTTTATTATTGAATTATATTTCTCTCTGACTAACTAGGACGTTCACTCAGATAATTTAGTAGCAAAAATTTTAGCAAATTACAAAAGTCCAGTTGGGGTAAGATATTTATTTACCATTCGACACTTATTTCGGCCAATAAATTTATATTAATATTTCGAATCTCATCTGATAATCAAATTTTAACTTGCCACACGAATTACAAAATATTGACGAAATATAAATGAAGAAAAATAATACATTATTAATAAGACACGGGATTTCTTGTAAACCCTTCTTAACTTTTTATTAGTAAATTTTGCACAAGTATTTATTTGTTAAGTTTTCAAAAATAAAAGTTATAATAACGTATAAATAATATTTTGAGGATATATTAGAAATATTTGTATAAAATCTCTCTTTGGTAAAAAGAACGCTAAACTAACGAGATTTATAAAAATAGACATATTTGAGGATTTAAAAATGTTATATACCAGGAACTGATATATGAGCAAATTTACTTAGACAAAGGCTTCTAAAAACGGCCCGCAGTATATCCGACCCAGTAAACAACGCAGCATAATTTACAATATCCACAGAACTGATGCAGGGCTCGGAAATAAACATTTAACCCCATACTTCGTCCTTAGTACGCCAAATGTTATTACAAGTAACAAGAAATGTTTCCCCAACCGTTATGGGAAATAACATAGTATGGAACAAAAGTCCAGAAAAACGTGATATAGTGGCGTAATAAATTGAGGCGCCAGTAAAAACCGATATTCAAAATAAAAACCCTCAGAGGTCGAAGGTAAACAACGGCGAAATGAAATAGTGCGTCACAGACAACGTAATAACGAAAAGCAGCCGGAATTTCAGAACTAATTCAACTTGGGAATGATTTCTAATATTTCGCGGTACTGAAACGTAAATCAGGATAATTGGGGGTTCTGGTTTTAATTTATTGCTATGGGGAAATATATTTCGATTGAAGATTACGCACACATCATATATCGGACTGGAACATGCGTAAATATTACTAAACTATATTTATTGCGCCCATTTTTTATATGATTCGTAGAACACAAAAACATATAAACACTCTGCTCGAGCTATTAAATTGTTCGAAAAGCATAAGTTCTTAACGGGGAAAGGTTTGTGACTACGACAGCGTTAATTTATTCAAACAACTGTCGGTTAGAACTTCAATAAAGATGTCAAAATATATTATACTGTTATGCTGAGGGGGTTGGATTTTAATTTATATTAGACCATTTATTTAGGAAGATTTTAAACATACTAAATTTATTAATTGAAATCAACAATAAATACAAAAATATTGGGTCCATTAAAATTACGACTAGCTCAGCATGAGACTCAATCTAATAAGGATTTTCGCAGCAGAATTATAGTCATTACGTATTTTACAACTGTTCTCCGTACCGTGAGGCGACGGCTTCCTCCTTCGGCTGCTTTCGTAGTTCACGTTCAGTACATGATCTTCCTTCCAAGAATTCTGGTGCTCGGATTACGTATATGGGCCAGGCAGTCTTGCTCCTGTCTTCTCTCGGTTTGCCTCGAGATTTAAGACAAACTTCTCTCACTCGCGACCAACTCTTCTCGCCTCGCTCTCTCTCTCTCTCATCCTATGGCCAGACTATTTTCTATCCACCATGGTCCAACAACGGCACTCCCTCCTCTCAATCTCCTTCTTCGGAGATTATTTCCCAACATTAACAATGTATAATTACACTCGTGCCGTGGCTCAACCACCACGCACTCTCCGGCTGTCTTCCTTATTCAAATGTTCATCTCCAACTGATTCAATTCCTCACTTTCATCTTTCCAAGTCGTCTCTCGCATTCCTCTCACCATGAGGTGAATAGTGGATCACATGATCCCCATCCCCAAAAAGTTTCCAGCTGTTCCCGCGTTTTTTCTACCTAATTGGCAGGGAGATGTGCCCTTGAAAATACCCGAGGTCAAGGAACTGGACTCAGGTAAATGTTCTTCAATCCGACAAACTGTGGATCTGACACGCTCGGGTCACCGATGTCCCGCCTGGCTATCTCCTTGATGTTATTCAGACTGTCCCCAGTTGTGAAATTTCTCAGACATTGATGAAATAAAATGGCGATTGCCACGCCCACTCATTACAATATCGAGTAAGAAAGATTAATATGAAATTTTTTGTCTGTAACTTTACATTAAATCAAAAAATCTTTGAGAAGATTGGTAGGAAATAACAACTGAAATATTTGTAGAGATAATGGAAACAATTGGTTTCATATCTTACAAAATGTGTGAATTTTATTGTTGACAACTTACTAGCGCCCATGTTTAATGCTATTAATTTTTGTTTCAAACAGAAGTTTACAGTTATACCATAGTTTCGGAAAAACGGAGCGTTTCATTATTACAGGCTTTAATATGTAATGTATTCACACATTCCTTCTGAAAACAATAATCTTATCCGGCAGCCGAGTAATCCAGGTGGCATAATTTAGACGGTACATAAACGAATACTGCGCATGAAAAAGTTTTTTACATTAAATGAAGTGCTTAGCAAATTTCGCGTCTTGAAATTTAAAATAGCACTATAAAGCATTGTTACAAGTCCCCTTTTCCCTAGTTGTCGAGGTGAAAATATAATGTGATACAGGTTGTCTTGTAACATTTGCTGTTAAATGAAACCATAACTCCACTGAATATCTCAGCATTTTCGGTATGAAACTTGGAAAAGGTTACTGAGGTTACAAAATAAAATAAATTAGAAAATTACATACAGTGTTTCAGAATTCCTATTACAGACTTCTAGGGGGACTTAGTAAATAAAGATGGGATAAGCAACTCATGTCCGTAAATGTATAAATCAAATGTTAAGTAAATTTGAATAAGAAATACTTGTCTCCAGTTATTCCATAATCAAAGCGTATCTGCGAACATGTTTTCATCACCATGGAAATTATTTTCAAATATTTCGGATTTTCGAAGACAGAATATTTAAAGTTTTCTACCTAATAAAAAACCCCTAAATAAAATGAACGATTTCCTGGAAAAAAATTACCAGGATAGTTTGCGAAATCTACGAAACAGGAAGAATACCAGAAGTTTTAGTGAAAACAAAATAATACTCATATTATTAACGAAAATAGTACGTTTGAGGAGAGAAAGTCAAACAGAATGCTAGTTAGGAGTAGATCAGATTTTTTTTTCAGAACGAATGTAAGGACAAGAGAAGTAATATTGACTTTGCGTATAATTTTAGAAGACAGAATAAGAAAAAAACGACCTACGCATTTCTAGATTTAGAAAAATCGTTCGATAATGTGAACTGGAACACACTATAAAGGATTTTGAAGAGCACAGGAAAAAAATATCGAGAAAGAAGGCTTATACATAACCTCTACAGAAGGCAGACAGCAGTAATTACAATTGAAGATCAAGAAAGGAGTAAGGAAAGGATGCAATCTGTAGCCCATGCTGTTTAACATATATATATATATATATATATATATATATATATATATAACTGTCAATGAATAATGTTAAAACAGAATGTCGAACAGGAATCACACTTATAGGAGAAGAAATAAAAACCTTACGCTTTGCTGACGATATTGTAGTATTAACGTAATAATAATAATAATAATAATAATACCTAGAAACAATAATAAATGGCGTGAACGTAGTCCTGGAGAAAGAGTTCAACATGAGGATTAATGGAGGGAAAACCAAGGTAATGGAGTGTAGTTTGGTAAACAGTGGAATAACAAAGGGTGTTAGATTGGGAAGCGATATTTTGACGGATGTTAAGGAATTCTGCTACTTGGGAAGCGTAATAACTAAAGATGGTAGAAGTATAGTAGACATAAAGAGTAGGATAGCACAGGCAAGGGTAATATAAGTGTGAATATTAGGAAATCGTTGCTAAAATTGTACTATGGAGCGAGGTGTTATATGGGTGCGAAACGTGGACGATAGGACCTCCGGAAAGGAAAATAATAGAAGCCTTTGAAACGTGTTGCTATAGGCGAATGCTGAAAATCAGATGGGTGGATAGAATCACTAACGAGGAAGTTTCAAACAAAATAGAGAGAAAGCGAACAATATGGAGAACGTTGACCAATAGAAGGGATTGATTAATAGGCCACGTTTTAAGACCCAATAGTCATGTAAAATTAGCATTAGAGGGAAGTGTGTGGGGTAAGAAGGGAATAGGGAGCCAAGGACGGAATTAGGGTGGATGTGGGATGTGCTTGTTATGCGGAAATGAACAGGTTTGCGCAAGATAGTTTAGAATAGAGGGTATCATCAGACCAGTCTTGGGACTGAATACCACAACAACAAATATTTATCAACAGATCAATAAGATGTATTTCTATAAACATTTGTAACAATTACAAGCTTCAACTATTATAAAAATTAGGTTAATGATAAAATAGTACTAAAACTCCAATGAAAACGCGTACTACGCGCTCAATGCATCATAAAAAAATAAAATGTTAATATTTTTACAGCAAAGCTAAGATATAAGAAGTATAAGAAACGATTTATATATAAATAATAATAGGATAATGAATACAAACAAAATTGATGATGCCGAAAACTGCTATGCAAAAATTGAGGTTGTTAAAAAATAAATTTAATTAAAACGATTTTTCCTTGTCACGATATATCTCCATCATATTTGAGCTTGAACCGTATTGATACACGCACAAGGTCGAGTCTTGCCTACTGAACAGGAAAGTATCATGCAACCAGGATATTAGTCCGATTTACCCTACATGAGTAGCAAAAATAGCTGGCTAGGAATATTCATGGCCGGTAGATCTGATTACAAGTTTGTACATTTCTATGACATTATTTAAATTGTGTAATTAAGTACTTAATCCTTATGCGGATGATTATGGCAAAAAAATAAAAGCTCAAGTTACTGGTATTAAAAACCAGCAACTTCTTCATAAACAGTGTTGATAAAATATCGTAATGCGATTGGAAAAATGGGTTTCTTACCACATGAAATGTGTAGTTTTAAGCGACGCGTTGAACATTCTAGCTTATCCGTTGCTTATTTAAAGTGAGTGTATTGCAAACGATAAATTTATTTTGTTGTATTTGGGAAAAAAATGTTATTCACAATTTAATAATTCATATAAACCCTTTGTAATTAAGAAATAAGAATTAAATTACATCATTTATTTTATTTCCATTCTTATTTAATTTCTGTACATTGATTTCGTCAAGATGTTTATTATTGCTAGTCTTAGATTACTCTTTTTATACCTAGCACAGTACAATCATAAATACACGCTAAACTGTCCATACAAATCGCAACATGGAATGTAAATTTTCGTAGAATACGAAAGGAATTGACACAACAAAGGGCGTATTAATTAGCAGAAGCAATACGTAACGGAACTCTGTACCGATAAATTACCTCAAGTACAATCAGCACCGAAACGAAGTTAGTGGTGAATACGTCCTTAGCGCGACAATGGCGAGTTTTGATTGGCTTTGATTATTACGAATGGGCGCTGCACTAAGTTGATAGCTGAGCGGACAATGCGGCGCCAAGCCGCCATAATTACGTAGTTATTCCGAGTAAATATTTGAGGTGTGCGGTCCCGGCTGCCGAAATTTCCAGACGGGAGTCCCGCCTGTCAATTACAGTCATTCCCGACTCCAGTTAACACGCGTCTAAATCAATTGCAGCCGTCAGACTATTGCTGTTTAATTCACAGTTGCAAAGACCAACGTTTACGGTGGTCGAAGTTTAATATGGAAAATAGTGTTCATATGGAAGGCCGCGATTGGCTAGCTTTTATCCGAAGAAATTGAACGATTCACACATACTCTGACAAATGTTTCCCCGAATTCTATATTTTATTGTGGAGTTTCTTATAAAATGCTCTATACTAGTGCATGAAAACAGAGTTTGTTTCAACTCTTGAAATTAACAGAACACAAAAAATATTTTAAGCTGTCACATGAAAGGGCAACAATCGTACAACAAGAAAAAACTAGATGTTTAAATATTCTTTTATGCGGTCATTGGCACAATGGCGATTTTGTTTAATGTTAAGATATTCTGAAAAGTATACAACGACAATAATGATGATGGAAAAATTCTGAAGAATATTAAAAATATTATATATTTATTGAAGCCCAGAATATATTATTGAAGTGGTGTCAATATTATTGAACGTGCAAAGGGTAAATTGCGCAATACCCCCCATCACTGTAAGTTACTTATTTTTTGTGATGAGCCCTTTCACCTAGTCCAAAAAGAAACCATTTCATTCAAGACTTCAGGGAGATCCCGCCGTAGTTTCGCATGTTCAAGACAATATTGTAGACATAAATAAAAATGTATATTCACATCCATTGAGAAATCAGTATAGAATTCGCCCGCCCTTGAATAAGGCAAGACCGTAATTAACTTAATATTTACAATACATAGTTTGAAAAACAATACCACTGAGAATTTTTACGGAAAACGCACTACCTGAGCATAATATTCGCGTATTTGCAGTTTCCAAGAAAGAAGGGAGTACAATAAATTATTTTCAATAAATTAATAGGCAATCGATCGTGTAACAACATAAAATTTATTGTACATTGTTATCATAAATTATTTTTATCAAGTTAACACTTTATCCATTGTCTATTTTAACTACCAACAATACTAGTAATTACGCGAACAGCTTTGTGCCTTTTGAACTCGTTTCGGCAGATTTGTTTGTAGAAAGCACGCATCATTAGAAAATTCTCTTATAAATTTTAAATACTTATTAAAATTTCGCTAAATTATTAAATAATAATTAAATTATTCGGCCGAAGTTGAATTTTAAATAAATCAAAGACTAATTCAAAGCAGTATTCTGGATGTTGATTTAGTAATTTTTTGTTAACAGACTTCATAAGGGTGATCCTGAAACAAGCAACTCCCTTTTAATAGCATAGGAAGGTAATTGAAAAGGGGGATGTGGAATGTATAGCAAGGTAGGCAAGGGTTGGCTAGGGCCCCCGGGCTATAGTTTAAGGAACCTGCCTCGTGTTTCACCTAAAAGAGATGCAGGGAAAACCATAGAAAACCTGCAACAGGTAAGTCGGGCTATTGAGTACTATTCTCACGCCCATCCGGATAACGGGAGACAAGTTTGCTGTGGAGTCGCAGCATTCCCTTCTCCGTGTCTACAATAGTTTTAGGAGGCAGTTGGCCGACTGATCCAATGGGATGCCCAAGGTCTTCGAACCCAGTACATATACCTCCCAAAATAGGTGAAGGTATCTCGGCATGTGAGAACTTAGAAAAAACCCACAGTGAGAGTGTACGATGCATTTCCGACATAGTCAGGCAGAGTCGTAGCATTCCCTTCTCGGTGTCTCCGCCAATTATAGGAGGCAGTTGGCCAACTGATCCAATGGGATCAGTGGTCAACTCTTACCGTATGCCCAGGACATACACCTTCTAAAATAGATTAAGGTGCCTCGGCATGTGAGAACGTTAAAAAAAACAGAGAGAACACGAGGCACTCCCAACGGTAAGCCCCACAGTCAATTTGAAGAAAAATACCTGCGAGAGAAAACTCCCACAGGCATCTCTGGGATTATATATATATATATAATATATATAAAAAATTTATTAAATATATATATATATATATAGTAAATTATTTTGATAACAACCTGCATGAAGATGATAACGAAACAGGCAACCCCCTTTAATAGCATAGGAAGGAAATTGGAAAGGGGGGATGAGGAAGGTAGCCAAGGGTTGCTCCACGTAACACGAGGGCGGCTACATGAGGGTGATCCTGAAATAGGCAACTCCTATTAATAGCATCACATAAAAGGCCCTGAAATGACTTGCGCTATCAGTTTAGAATTACCCAGTTCGCCTGTTTAGTCTGACAACCCCGGTAATGAACTAACATTGTAACACTTCTCCTAGTCACGCGGTTGCTGCTTGTTCAAGTGAGATCCAGACAGCTGAACACATCGTCCCGGCAATCGTCATGCTGTGCAATATTCTCAAATTCGTTTGATTTAATTGTCAAAAAATAGTTTGCAAATCGCATATATCGCTGGGGTTACAATAATTATAATTTTCCCAATAAATCATCAAAAGACTGGATGAAACAAATTCGCAAAAATAGTTAAATTCATAATTATGAAACTGTAAAAGAAAATATTCCACTCACATATTCATCATTTCCATACATCGGCCCTTTCCATCCAGGAAGCTGGCTCCTAATTGTTTACGAAATGTTGCAGAAATAGGATTACGTCCCTCACCTAACAGACTTGTGGCTAAAACTATTAGGGACAATCAAGTTACAATCTACGTAATATTCAAAGTTAATAAGATTTCCCAGCTGAAAATAGAGGATAATAATTTTACATCGCATTTCGGGGTACTAAAACAATAATGATGAAAGCACTCCCTTACGCACAATATACTACTGATTTTTCTTCAAATTAATCGTTGAAAATAAACACTTCACGACGATTAATGGCTACATATTGTTTAAGAAGCACAACAAACAATTTATTAACCGAATTTTTCCATAAAACCCTTAAAATGTTTATTAATTTAAACCAGCCATGATTTTACGTCATTTATTTAAATATGATTGCTTTGAAAAATAGAACTGCTTATCTTACTGTCACTTTTATAAGCGCATACAGCAGAGTCCAACGACCAGGAAATTAGGCAGGTGACAGGATTTGTAGTGCTGTCATTAGAGCCTCGGCAGTTAAGTCATTAATATTATGAATAGTGAATTGAACGCTTGATTTCTGAAATCCATTAATGTTGCCATTTACGGATTTCGATTTTCAGTCTCGGTGTAGGCTTCCTCGACAGAGTAAATTGCTTCTATAGCGACTTGTGTGCATCAAAATTATTTCTGAGAATGTAGTGAGAATTCATTAGATAAGAAGCAGCGGAATTTATTTTAACACATTCTCTATTAATAGCCTACTTCACTATCATATCGCTATACATAACGCACGCGTTTCACTCACAAGCACCAATTTGACTTAAGTTCTTGAAAACTTAAGGGTTTAGGATAATATATATATAACGACCAATTAGCAGACTTTATTATTAATATTAATGAAAATAATTATTAACAGTGGTATTTATGGCTGACCTATGCTTGAAGAGGATAAAAAATAAATAATAGTCTATATATCTAAAACCTTTTGTTATTGCGTAGGTATGTATGTCCAAATTTGACCAAATATGAAACACGTGTTTTAAAGTCCCCAAACTTTTTAAAATATTCCTTCCTTCCTCCGTGGCTCTACAGCCCATTGAGGGCCTGGGCCTACCGAGTCGACTAAGGACTGTCATCTTGCTTTTAAAATATACTGAAGTTATATATGTGAAAAAAGTGAAGAACACTTTACATAATAGTTAACATGTCTTACACGCACATCGAGATCTCCTAAATTGCATTCTTGATATATAATACTATATATATATATATTAATTATAAACATTTCACGTCGTAATTAACCTATCGTTGGATGAGATCTAACTCCCTGAGAAATAATAAACTTCTTTGCATTTTCGATACGATGTGTACTTAATTTATTTTTATTTTTACCGTCCAGGTAAATTTTAATATTTAGTAATTTCTCATTTGTAAAAGCATTAAAATACATAAACTTTAATAGCAACAATACTGTATGTTGGTGAAAAAGTAAAAATAAAGTTTTTTCACTTTTTGAAGTTCTTCAGTTGGTTTTCGGCCTCTAACGAAGTACGTATTCAACTTGAAGAACGAATAATTGTTTATCCACTTTTTCTCACCTAGACTTATTAGTAGATATCTTTATTTGCAAGGTGTAACTACCCTCCCCCCTCCTCCAAGCTACAACACAATAAAAAACTCAAATTTTGATACCCTTCCAACTTGATGCCCCCGTATTCGAAAACTAATGGTTTTAAAAAAACATCTGAGGACACAAGGTCGATGGTAAATTCGATTCTCTAAAATTTCCTCCGAGTCTACTAGAAATAAGTCAAAATACATCTCTGTAAAAAATAACCTGCCATTTTGACGATTTTTCACCACTTACATACCTAGGATTGAAAATAATTTGGATTTGGGAATAGAAATATATTGTAGTGTACGCTCAAGTACAGTAATAAACTTATCTTTAGTTAAATTCCTGCTTTATTATTTACGAGGACCCGAGCAACACCGGGTAATTCAGCTAGTTATAAATGAAAAATTAAATCAGTCTGACTAAATAAAATGCAAATAATGGCCTAGATTCAGAAATGAAATAATTTAATTAATAAAATCGTTTCGTCTCCTACTTTCGGGACCCCTTCAGTTCATTCTACACGAAAATTAAAAATTTCGTCGTAAGTAACTACAACATACCAAGTTTAGTTATTTATATTCTGCTATATATATATGTAATTATATAATTTTTTGAAAAATGAACTGAAGAGGTCCCGAAAGTTGGAGACGAAATATTTTAATTCAAATTGAATTAATCTATGTCTGACTTTTGACCATTCATTTAATTTATCAATAAATTATGATAATAAATTACTATCAATTTTTTCATAAGTCTGTTATTTGTTTAATAAACACATTTTTAAAAGTAGGTGACGAAACGAATTATTTAGGTTGCAGAATTAAGATGAATGTTCGTCTCAACGTTTTAAAAATAAGTATATACGGAAGTATTATATTAAAAATCAAAATACGGATAATTCCATTGACAAGTTATCTCATAATAATTTATCTAAAAGAGTTGAAGTTGACAGTATTTTTGACAGAATATAAACTCAGAAAAAAGAGAAAAAAAGCGAGCGAAATAATCAAGATCGCTGAAATTTATTAAACCTATTTTCATCAATAAAAATCAGTTGTAGATAAAAGTCACACATAGGAACACATGCGGATACCGATTATAAATTATTTTAGACGAATTTCAGTTCCAAAAGCGCTTATCTACTTTCTGTAGTTATTTAGTGGAGGTAATTTTCATCCCGAAGTGACACTGGGCACATCCAATAGCGCAGTAGTTGGCCAGTGGGTTATTATAAATATGATATAACCACAGAGAAGGAGGTTAAGCCACTACACATTTTCAAATGCTGTCTTCATGCATCATATATGAGATGTAAAGATGTGAGGTTCAATATTTGATGATCTAGCAAATTAATAGCAGAAACGAAACAGGGCGAAAATATTTTACGAGTTTATGTTTACGGTAGTAACAAGGGCGATTCTTTTACCAAGGAATATGTGTATTGGGAAAATGTAGAACAAAACTTCGATCTCGCTCACAATTTGCATAGACGGAAATCAACATTTTGCAATTCACTGGAGAATTCATTGCTTTTTTTTGCGCATCAACTACATTTTCACACATAACGTTGAAACAATTGTATGTCGAAGTATTTCTTGTCACTTTGGAACTAACTGAACACACAAGTTAGCTAGCATTTTAGAATTATATAATTTGAATAGTTAAAACGTTTAAGTATTCATGTCGTTTCTCAGAGTCTAGAACAACATACTTTTAAATTATGTAAATTAATAGTTTCTTATTAGTTCACTTGCCACTACGGATAAAGTTTCAAGCACCAGTAAACAAACTGGCTCTAAAAGCGGTACGATCAAGTCCCTCTTTTATATTTTCGCCGACGAAATTAGAAAGTGGACTTACAGGCAGACACAAACGGCCCAGAGCAATTAATTACAGTCGAGCTTCCCGAAACGGACAGTTCTAATTAGCAGACATCTCTCATACCCGGTCAATTTTACTTCCTCCGGCTTTATTCCATATACTTTACTAATAAAAATACTTCTAATAAACTGACACGGACACTACTTTTACAGAATATTCGATAATAATGTTTGTAATAACCCGACAGCAAGTCGAAAACAATCCAGGATCCAGGAATGCCAGGTGGCTGTGCCCCTTCTCTGATGTAGGCGATCCCGTATCTCCAAATCCCGAAGCACTTTCTTGAGCTCTTCTCAGTTCTCAGAGAGCCATATTTTGAATCGAAGCGGGTTACGTGTGTTTTAGGTTGTAACAATTTTTAGAGATGAGTGCGAAAAATTATTCTTTCTATTAAAGGAAATCGGAGTTAATTAAGGTGTATTCAAAGGACAAAAATAGTGTATGAGCTCTTGCTTTAAGATTCAAAATCGGAAAAAGCCAAGTCGCTGTACTTTAAAAATAAAGAAAAAACTTTTTAAAAAGTGGATATAAAACGGGAACGACGAACGGAAGAAATCATTTTAAAAAAAACACCCTGGCTAACTATTGGAAAATCGCGAATTTTATGCCCTCAGATATGAGACAACATTTTTTTTATTTTGAAACGGTGCCTCGCAGTCTTCATAAATGAATAAAAATGTTCTAAAGAAAAGACTGTATTTTAAAATTGTAAACTGTAATAATTTTGTAATTAATAAATTAATTTTTATGTAAATTAACAATCATTAACATCACTATATATTTAGATTATTTTACTAAGTGAGAAGTAACCCCAATCATTACGCGACGATAAACTCTGGTTGTTAGATGGTCAACCTAGATCGCTCAGAAGTAATCTGGCTGAATGCAACCATCGATAAATTGCACACTCTCGTGACGACAAACTCGAATGTGGAGTACAAAAGAACCTACTAATAGAACGCCAGTTACTGCAGAGAAAGTCGAAACTGTTGCGTGCGGCAGACAAGCAATGAGCATTAGCTTATCTACCAACAGATTGCATCGGAGAAGCGTGGCGAATTAATATGGACGAAGATCCGGATGACGTAAAGGCAATTCTGCATAATTTCATTGAGGACAGTCTGTAAAAAATCTAATATTTGCGTCAGGTGCTGGGATAAACGTTGAGGACGCCTGGAATACCAAACGGTAGACGATAGAAACTAGAATATTTTCATTTCCACAGAGGACTACAATCGTCTTTCAAATTCAAATAAAAATAATCGGGATTAATGAATGCATATGAGTTGATAGAAGGTCCAATATCATACTTCCCTGGAAATAACGGAAGATTTTAATAAAGTGTATTATATTCAGAAATTTTGAAGATTATCCATTGAAATTTCAATTACTACACGTCATTGTTTTTCGTGATAAAGAAACAAAAACAAACACAATTAAATATATAGGAAGTGTGTAAAACTGTCAAGTCCCTACTTTTAAAACATCAATGGAAAATTGTGTATTGCATACTTCCAAAATTAAGAAAAAGTACTTATAATATTAATTTAACAATGATAAAATGTCAACAATACATCTAACGAGAATAAATTATTATTAATACAACAATAATGATGTTGTTGTGGTATTCAATAATAAGAATGGTCTGATGCAACGCTCCATGTTAGCCTATCTTGCGTAATCCTTTCGTTTTCCACATAATTACAACATCCCACATCTTCCCTAACTGTTTAGCGTATTCCATCCTTCGATCCCTCTTCTCTTCTTACCCCACATACTTCCCTCGATTGCTACTTTTACAAGAATCTCATGTCTTAACACATGGATTATTTTTCTATCCCTTCTCGTAGTCAACGTCCTCCATATTGTTTGATCTTCCCGTATTCTGCTTAAATATTCTTCTTTAGTATTTCTGTCCAGCCTTGTGATTTTCAACATTCTCCTATAGCACCACATTTCAAAAGCTTCTATTCTTTTTCTTTCCCCTACTCCTATCGTCCACGTTTCACACCCATATAACGCCATATCACATATGAACATTTTAAGCAACGAATTCCTACTTATATTACCCGTAATTAAATTCCTATTTTTGTGAAAACCTTCCTTGCCTGTGCTATCTTACTCTTTATGTCTGCTATACTTCTACCATCCTTACTTATTATGCTGCCCAAGTACCGCAATTCCTTAACTTCCTTCAAAACATCCCTTCCCAATCTAACACCTTTTGTGATTTCACTGTTTCCCATACTACACTCCCTCACCTTAGTTTACCCACTATTAATCCTCATATCGAACTCTTTGTCCAGGACCACGTTCATGCCATTTATTATGGTTTACAAGTCTTCTTCTGACTCCTGACAATATCATCGGCAAAGAGTCGGTTTTTTTCGTCTCCTTGCAGTATGACCCCTTTTTCGAAACTTTCTTCATCGCCTGTTATATATAAGTTAAACAGCATGGGCGACAGACTGCATCCTTGTCTTACTCCTTTCTTAATTTATGTTTTCTTTTCTTGCTTAATTAATGCTGACTGCCTTTGCTAGAGGTTATGTATAAGCCTTCTTTCTCGATATTTAATTCGTGTGCTCTTCAAAATCCTTAAAAAAGTGTTCCAGTTCACATTATCAAAGGCTAAATGTACAAATGCCATGAACGGAGGCCGGATTTTCCTTATCCTGTCTTCCAAAATTAGATGACAAGTGAATATTGCTTCTCTTGTCCCTACATCCTTCCTAAAACCAAACCTATCTTCTCGTAACTCGAATTCTATTTGTCGTTCCATCCTGCTATATACTATTTTCGTCATGATGATAATAATAACAAAGTAGAATGGAACCATAAAAGATTCAGCATTACAGTTATTACAGGTATTTAGTTTTTTTAATAAAATTACTCTTTCGAGAGTAATCACATTCTCAAATTTCATATAATTTATGTAATTCAGAAAATTCATTTATTGGACCTACGCTGTGTCTCAAGACTAGCTGCAAGGGAAAGAGAACGGTAAGAGGGAGGGTGGATGAGTGGTCGCTTGAGGCACGTGGGGTGAGGTTGCTGGTCGCTAACAGGACAATTTAAAAAGTCTTATTAAAACTACGAAAACAAAACTGCACTGGAACTGCAATACATGAATCACCAGAGCAGATGGCGCGGCTAGCGAGTAAAGGTCAGCGAAATTCAGTCGGTAAATGCTGGTTTCGTGTAGATTTCGATACCTCACAGATAAAAAAATCTATTTAGGTACGTTACTTTACTCATCCGCCTGTAATGGCTGGAGGAAAATTCTCATAACGTCTAGTTACCAAGTGGTTATTGATTTCATATAAAATGCACTGGCTGAATTTTTTACCGACTTACTGAGCAACTAAAAGCGACAACGAGACTGCGCAACGCACGAGAGAACCACTTGCACTATTAGAGTAAGAAACAGAATAATCTTTGAACACTAAAACAATTGCTTGTCCTCCTTGGCTGTACAGTCCATTCAGAACGTGCAACAAATAAAAAATTTTGTTATTGTTGAATTCGGTGCTTAGACTGGTCTGATACAACCCTCCAGGCTAACCTAGTCTCGGCAAGCCCTATTTCTACAAAACTACCCTAATCTGCTTGGCACATTGCATCCTCGGCCTCCCTCTTCTGTTATTACCCCACAACACTTCCCTCTAATGCTAATTTTACAAGACCCTCATGTCTTAAAACGTGGCCTATTAATCTATCCCTTATCTTGGTCAAAGTTCTCTCTTATTCCTTGTTAATTTGTATATACACCCATCTAAATTTCAGCATTCTCCCATATCACAACATTTCAAAAGCTTCTATTCCTTTCTTTTTTGCAACTCCTGCTGTCCACGTTTCGAATACGTATTACGCCACAGCCCATACGAAAATTTTTAGTAGTGATATCCTAATATTCATACTTATATCTAGTCTCTTTATTGCGAAAGCCTTTCTTACCCGTGCGATCCTACTCTCTATGTCTACTATACTTCTACCATTGTATTGTATTTGTTATTACTACAGGAGGGCATTTGCCAGGTGGCAGTATTCCCAGTTATTATGCTGCCAAAGTAGCAGAATTATTTATCTTCCTTCAAAATATCCCTTTTCAATCTAGCACCCTTTGTTTTTCCACTGTTTCCTATACTGCACTCCATCACCTTGGTTTTCCCTGTATTAAACCTTATGTTGTACTCTTAGTCCAGGATCACGTTCATGCCATTTATTGTGTTTTCCAAGTCTTCTGGCTCCCCTAATACCACAATATCATCTGAAAACCGTAGGGTTTCCATTTCTTCTCCTTGCATAATGATTTCCTTTCCTTATTCTTTTTTTACAGTGGATAAATTCGACCAAAAAATCTGAGGAAAAACACTGGAAATTTCCTGGAAGGAATAATAATTAAAAGAATAGGCCTATGCCAAACTGTTAGCAACGGTTGTACTCATTAAGTTTTTCGTTCGTATATAAACCGTTTTTGCTAAACAACAAGCATTTCTATAGCGGAGTGCGCTTCATATGCCAAGAGGGAAGTCAAGGATTCAGTCTGTCAACCATTCTGTATATATAAACAGAATGGTTGACAGACTGCATCCTTGACTTCCCTCTTTCTTTATTTATTCTTTTTTTTTTGCCTTTCGATTCTAATTAGTGTTGTTTGCCTTCTGTAGAGGTTGTAGATAACTCTTCTTTCTCGGTATTTTATTCCTGTCAACTTCAAAATCCTTAGTAGTGTGTTTAAGTTTACATGGCTTATTCCAAATCTGCATATGCCTCTTCGATATATTCGTTACACATCCCATTTCCATCTCAATATAACATTTTTCGCCAGCCACCGTAATCGTCCTTCTCCAGCTATATATAGATTCCTCCCACTTATTATATAGTACCTATGTTTCAAAGCCTTTAACACTATACCCGCCCTACATTAAAAATGTAATATATACAATACCTTAATTGACTAAAAAATAAGCTCGGTTCCCTAAAAGAGTCCAAAATACACAGTGTACATTTTTTTAAAAATCTGGTGGCGCTGAGTAGCGAACATTGGCATATGAAGCGCACTCCACTATAGAAATGCTTGATGTTGTTTAGCAGAAACGGTTTATATACGAACGAAAAACTTAATGAGTACAACCGTTGTTAACAGTTTGGCATAGGCGTATTCTTTTAACTATTATTCCTTCCAGGAATTTTCCAGTGTTTTTCCTCAGATTTTTAAGAATATGTCTACCACTTATTTGGTCGGATTTATCCACGCGTTTAAATTTGTATTGAGTATTACAAACAATTTGATTATAAGTGACATTGCAGATAATATAATAGGAGGTAGGCCGCTAATGGTCAATTTTATATTGTAGTTATCAGTATTTAATTGAAGTAGTTGTTAAATTATAATACATTTTCTGTTTTGAAAAGTATTAATTAATTATAATATCTCCAATTTATATACGGTAGGTGACTTCAATCTAGATTTATTTTAATCTTTTTCAAGTGATGCATCACAACCAAAACCAGACCCCACTGTGTTTTGGAATCTAAACTTATAATCGCTGACGTCTGTAAATAGTACATCAATCCGTTATACAATGTAGACGTGACAGTTGAAAAGTATGACGATTAAATCAACCCCAGGGCTCCTAGAATGATTTATATCGGGAGAGAAAATGCAGAGGGGAAGCCATATCGACAACACACTCAACCTCAATACAACCATTAACTCAGTAAAGGAGAAGTTGCGGAAGATCGGCTAATGGAAGGTTAAAGGAAAAAAAATCAACCAATGGACCTTTCAAAAGGTCGATGAAAAATCAGACTGTAAATTTATCAAGTTTTCAAATCTACAGCGTACGCATTTAATAGCTTACTTAAATGCGGGATTGGTAATTATGAATCAGTATACTCCTCACAAATTGCTGGAGAGTGGATACGCTGATCACCTATCACTCCATATTCGGAATGTGTCATGTAAGATGACAGTCCGTAATCAAAGGCCCGAATGCCATAGGAAGAAGAAGAAGATACTCCACACAACCAGGTCTTCAAATTTATGATTTGTAGGATTGCTATTAATGTAGATGAGAACAGCCTAACAACTTTTCACACCAGTTCACACGGCTCTAAAGTGACTCCTAGACGATCAATATACTTCGCAATATTTAATATTGCATAATAATATTAACAGTCTGTAAGAATTGCGAAATATAGTGAGACAATCAAAGATAGGTAGATTTTTATTGCAGATTATGTATCGCTTGTGACTGATGTTGTGTCAGTTGTCTCCACAGTCAAGCAGTGAACATTGAACTGTGTAGTGAGAAAGTCGTGATTGTAAACATTTTAAAAATTAAAATATGAGATTGCTTCAAATAAACTTGAATAAAAAATATTTTATAGTGTATTGAGTTTTATCAGACCGGTTTTGTGGAATGTTACATACAAATACAATGATTATAATAATAAAAATTTTAAAAATGAAAATTTCCAACGACTTTTTTCTTAGTAAAGAGGGAAATATCTAGAAGCTGATAAGTAATTGGTAAAAAAATTAATTAGTTGCGCACTAACTTCAGAAAGAGTTGAAGGATTGTGGAGTTACTGAAGTAAATTTTAAATCATCAAAACTGTTAACAGTAGCGAAATAAAGTAATGTGACTGATAAACGCTGACTTGCGGGAATATCATCTTGTATCCCTTTTTTAATTTCATGTGTAACCATTCTCAAGAGTTCATCAACTAATGTACCGTCCATTCGTAGAAAGATGCAAATATCACCGCATGAGTGCAATTACTTCTTTTTAACCATTTCTTCATTCAACTGTGTCTTCCTCTACTTCTTTCTAAACAACACAGCGTCCTTCCTTCATGTTCGACTTGTTGACAGTATATTTAAAAATTTATCAATATTTTGAGTCTATATTATTGGGAAATAATATTGAACGTGTGAGACAGCCTATCAATATACTGTGCAATATTATTGACAGTAATATTGAACGTCTACGGGTCGATTAAGAGCGAGTCTTATCTTAAAAATATGACGACATTAAAACATCTTCAAAACGATCTGAAAAGGGCATGTTGGACTTCAACATCTTCGGAAAACAGACCAAGTATTGCAGTTAAAATTTAAAATACGAACACTTTGCAGGAAAGCATATTTGCAATTGTCAATATAGGAAAACTACTAAATTTAATTTGATGCGTGTAGATATGTTGTTTCAACACATTTTTCAGTGGTCGTTCTCCTTTGTTTCATTTGAGAGACCCATATCCCTTTTCTTCAAAAAAAAATATATTGAAACGGATTCTGTGCTAATTAAGGGAAAAATATTGCTCTCTAAAACACGTTGTTTCAAGTTCTCTCATCAGGATAAATGACCAAAACTAGTCACGACAGGCATCTACACTTATAAGCAATTCCTGAGAGAACAAACACCATTTGCGAACGTTTTTACAACACCCCCGTGAAAAGTGAGTGAGTGAAATTCCACAACACGTATTCTTACGGGGTGTTAATCACGTCACTAGAAAAAGTATTTGCAATATAAAATATATCGAAGACATCCGTGACTTGCTAATCTATAGTTTAAATTAACGTTACATAGCATATAATTTTAATTTCTCCTTCAATTAGGGCAAATATGTATGAATACAAAAATGATTATCCCACATTCTGAATATTAGGTCAATTCATTTAAGTGACAGAACTTGAAATCAAGAAGCCTATCATTTCGTTAATAGTTACGTTAATCTGACTTCAATTAAAATAAGTAACTATTTAGCAAGAAATAAAATTAAATTAAATGACAAAAAATTTTAGTACATGTTGATAACAATAACACGATGTGCCGACACTTTTTTTGAACTTCTTCTAATGCAATAATAATAAATGACTATAAATACAAAAAATTTAACAGATATTACAGTCATAACATATAGTATAGCCATTCCTTAGAATTTCAAAAGTTATACACAGATATTTAATGTGATCAACGTTATGGAGGTTAATACTATTATAAACGTACAGCTATTTAACACAGTTGATTTTCAAAAACTCACACTGGAAAAATTCATTAAACTGAATGAAGGTTCATAATAATAGTAATGAATCAAATGCTTTGTTTAATTTATTGGTTTCAATTATCGCATTAATGACCGAATTATTGGATCCGACGTGTAAAATTTCACTCAACAGTCTAGAATAATCATTATATATTCCATTTAAGCTTTTGACATTTTGCCTAATAAAATTTATAATTCCTTAAATGAATACGTTTGAACACAAAACAATTTTAACTCTTGATTTAGAATTATTTTTGTATTGATTGATACGAGTTTTTGTATTCTTTTTGACCGATCAAACGAGCTTTACAATATAAACAGTTAATTTTGTATATAACATTATGTTTGCTGAAATATTAATTTTATCGTTAATATTTTTGCCTAATTCAAGTTATTAGTAGATTTGAAAATAGTAAACCAGTCAATCCGTTTATACAATATGTTTTAAAAAGAAAGGTAGAATAATAAAAGCAATTTATTGCTAAGATTTTTAACAGATTAATTGTTCGTTTCGTATCAATCTTAGTTTGGATATATTTGTAAATAAAATGTAATGAATTATAATTTAATAGAACGATATTGACAATTTTGCGATGGTTAAATTTATGATACATCCAATCAGATAACTTGGCTGTCTTATCTACCAGATTATAAACCGTAGCCTTATATTGGAGAATGAAGGGTTAGACATTTAATTGAGTAAGTAAATTTTATGTTATCGTATTATATATAACATGTTTGAAAATCAGATTTTCTTTGTTTTTTATAGTAATTTATTTCTGTGCCTGAAATGTTTCCCGTGAAAGGAACGACTTTTTGTGTTGCTGTCATCAATATGTACTAAATTTTTCTTATTAAATTAAATTTCACTTCTGACTAACTTGTCTGTGAACGCATTTCTTTATTATAATTTGGTTGTTGATTTATTTCAAAGTGGCACTGAAGGTTTGTAATAATGAAATAAGTGATACTCGCTCAATACGCAAAAATTGGTAACAACATATCACTATAACGATCACTTACTTGTTATGTGTAGTAACGACGACATAAGAATGGCACATAAGCTACACTTCCAATACAAACAGATCAGGGAGGCGTATTTTTCGAAGCGTGAAACAAATGTATTTCTTTACTTCTTGACATTTTATAGGAGGCGCGTTCCACATGACAGAAAATAACTGTCACATCGGTAAAATATAAAGTCCCAATACCATCTGAGAACGTGATGCTACAACTCTCGTCGTCTTGAATCTCAAGTAATAAACTTTATACTTGTCGATCTATAGTATATGTTCTGCCTCTCTTTCTTATGTTTCAGGTTGTGACGTGCAAAATGAAGTCCTGCGATTGACTTCCGTTCTTCCCAACCCCTTGAAAGGACGAAATTGTTACTAATTGAGACTAAACCCTGAAATAAAGGTTGGAATCCCCGAAAACCATTACAATAACACTGCAATAAATTATAATATGTAATCAAATATTTATGGTGTTATTGAGAACGAACTGTTACGATTTACATAATCAGACAAAAAAAAATTATTTACGAAAACGTAGAAAATATTAAAGAGTACTTACTATTCGAAGACCATATATAGCATCCCCTCTGAGCTGTAGGTTTCTAGTAATTCGACTATGTGGGGGTGCTTCAGCATATGGCATATCGTGGCCTCTCGCTTCAGATCTGCAAAAGAAATCCTTAGTAAACAAAGGGCTAAAAATTCATTTACATCAAATTAGAAATAGTGTAACGTTAAGAACAACTTTTTTTAAAAAATAGTACTTTACAGGATGACGAAAAGTAAGAAATGGCAGTCTTAATAACTACGCAGGGAGAGATACAGACAGATAGACTATTTGTTATTTGTAATAACTACATAGGTTTATTTATTTATTGTTATGGGAGGAGGTTCAAAGATAGCATTTACGGCCGTATCCGTCGAAGGACGCATTCTACGAAGTAAAATTATCCACTTATGAAGTCTACACATTGGATGAAACTTCGTAGAACTAATAAAATATAAAATTGACTGCTGGCAAATTGGCTGTAATGTTTATTTATTCATATCGTTTTTCTTCCTTCCTTTCTATCTCACTGGTGGTGCTTAATCCCACCGCGAGAACCTTGGTCATCTTCCATCCACATTCCGAACTTGTAGTGGTACGAGGTCAGCGTAGCGATTCTACTTCAGTCTTAACCCTAGTTTCTGTGACCTTGCCGAGCTCCAATATCCATGCCCATGGCGTGATTACTAGATACAACTGTTCCAATGTAATCCACAAAAATAAAGACGATAATAAGTAAAAATGTTCTATAGTGACAAGGACCTGTCGAATTTTCTTGGTTCTTCTCACGGCGTCTTTTATGAAGGATGAACTGCTTATAATGCGAAGGACCAAATTGTGTATTGTATTTACTTTCTCTTTGTGGACCACGCTTTCAAAACAGCTCCACAAAGAAAAATCTGAAAGGGTAAGGCCTTCCACTTCCCAACAAATTCAGACGATTTGTCATTGGACGAGTAGATTGTACAGATACTAGTCCTTGTACTCCAATAATTCTGGAAGATCGTTTACAAGATAGTCTAATCTAATATAAACTGGTAACATGTTTATGTGAATTTTTTATTTAAATTAGTCTTTTCTACCTCTTCCTAAAAATTGCTACGGAAACTCTATACGTATATGTGTATATATTTAAAATACTAAGCAAAAATATTAATATTTTTTGTTAATTTACTGCATGTAACAAATTTTACGTAATCATGGAAATCTGCATGTTAATGATTCCTAATATAATTGAATTGTTGACTTCTTACAAGAAACGGAAAGTATTGCTCGTGCAATTGTAAATGCAACTTTACTGTTGGCGTGAAGTAGGGAATGAGCCCGCCAGAATGTTCTACAGACAGCAGACATTTCAGAAAATACAGATAAATAGACTGTGAACGTGCTGAGGAGTTTTCTGAATTACATAACAGGGCAGATCATATAATAACGGAACGATTATGTGTGACCAGGATTGCAGCACGAATGAGTATTCTCTGTTATCTTTTTTGTCAAGGCAAAGTGTTGCTAAATTTTAAGAATGTGTGGCTGATTAAGTGAAATCTCAGGGTTTTTTCATTATCCTGCTCTCCCCTACTATCTATGGTTCTTGACGCCAATTTGGCCAATCCTGGTTGATGGTTCTGAACATTGCAGCAACCAAGCAGCCAAAGTGTTTGGTACAAACGTCGTGAATTTTATTTATTAAAGGAGATTGCAGTATTTCACTATTACTGCATTTCACTGATCGCGTGTTCTCTTCAGAAATTTTAAATATGGGTTTGTTGCATAAATCTTAAGCTGGTAGTCCACAATAACCCGAGAAACTGATTGTATATCAATCTTCAAAGACGTCTGCTTATAATTAAATATTTTGAATTGTGTCTTGAATTTTTTTTTCAATTAAGGTGAAATCTCTTCACATCTTTTCTATTCTAAGAAGGTTATAAAAGATCAAGCGAGCAATAATGATATCATCATCACAATATTTCGATCCGTATGTTAGTCTGTAAAGAGTAACTAAGAGAATTTGTCGTAGTACTCTTGAACACTACCGCGCAGTTCTATTTCACAGCAGAAGTCTTTGGTTCGGCACTCAATAGTGTTCTCAATTACAGACACATCAGTGGAAGAAAATTTTGTCCGGAACTTAAAAACTTTCAAAACGAGCACTCGGAAAGTACTCTAATGCCGTTTTCTATTGTCTACGAACATATGTGCAAAGGTTAAATGCACGAATGTTATTCCTAGACCTCGACCTCTGACCTTTGAAGGGTCACAGTCTGGAATCTATGAAGAAAACTCACGCGGGAAATAGTTTAGCAACTCATACTCTCTTAAAATGAAGGTTTCTCATCTCATCACAATCCCAAATGACTAATATTTAAAAATAGACACGAATCGAGTATGTAGATTTTGACGTTCTTGTAACGGTATGAAGCAATTAAAGTACATCAGACAAATATTTCAAGAAATTATACGAACAATATAAATAAAAATATTTTTCAGAAGTAAATGATGACTTAAAATGAAATTCCATCAAATGGTTTGAATTGAAGAGAAAGTAAAAGTAAACTGAGAGTGAGATCACGAAGAAAAGTATTACTTCTTACAAATCGAGATTAAACTGAGACATTGATATTTATCTGAAGTTAAGTAAAAATAAAAAATAAGACAATACAGACTAAATAATTCGATTTTAATAAAATTTAATTTTAAAATTGCATCTACACTCACTCTTATGACAAACTTTAAAAAAATTAATAAACTTAAGAAATTCATTAAAATAAAGAAGACAACCAGAAAAAGTTTATTTTAATACTGTAAATACAAGATTAGTTGAGTTTACTCTATAATTAAATGCTCATAAAGATTTGAGTTTCCATACTTCTATCTGTTAAAATGGTAAAATTTAAAGCATTTTCAATAAATATAAGGACACTGCACCTTAATTTCAAATGTCATATTGTCAACACTACGGGTTAATTATATTGTAGGTCTACAGTTGTAAAAGACAGCAACTCAATATGTAAAATAAAGAGCAGTTCTTTACAATAAAATTAAGTACTTTACTAATTTTTCAAAAATAAAAATTCAAAAAATTGTACTAAAGATAAAACGGATATTAGTGAGAGCTAAAATAATATCACTGGTTATTTTTCGTTTTCAATAGATATTTTTTGAATTTGTCATTACACTAAATGATTTGTTTCACTTGATGGAATGTGAATGTCCGTCGCGTGCCGCACGAACACAATTTCGTATTAATGGAAAGAACTAACCATGAGCAATGATGCTTGAATGAGGCTCCTCGGAAGTTTCCATTAGCAAATAACTTATGGAGCGTAATAATAATAAAAGATATTGGAAGGAAGAGCATACTAATAGCTGTATCATGAATTGGTGGCTGTTGGGTAGCCAAAGTAGATTCAACGTTGATTCATTTTGTTACATTTTCGGTGAATTCAATAAAATAATAGGCAAAGAATTTACTTTGACAACAAATATAAAGCTCTGTGAAGCCTGTGAACTATATTTTATACTGCCCATTCGAAGTTAAAATTAAATATGGGTTGCAGAATGCCCCTTAAAGGCTCACTTGGACTAATTTATATATAACTTAGGAGAATATTGAGAAGAGCAGGAGGAACAATTTCACCAAGATGTGATGGACTTGCGCCACGTTATCGTGGACAATGTAATGAGAACATGATGGGTGATTACAGTTAGGAGCGTACCAAAAATATTCATTTCTAAAGCTTGTTTGTATTCCCCTTGTATTTGAAGATTTATTTTTATTGTGTTTTATAAACAATAGTGATGCAAATATGTAAACTGAGGTTTGTTTTATTTTTATATATAACTGAACTTATAAACAAAGGAATTTGAAATTTCTTTCTGGGATCCACAAAAGAAAACATTACGAGGTAAAATATTTTTTCTTTAATCAGTTAGACATAAGGTTCAGAACCAAACATACAGAACCCAGACTCAAAATTAGTGCTGACTCGTGTAATTTTCTATTGTTCAAAAATAGTCAACAGTCCCTAGTGATTAACTTTATAATTAACTAAAATTTGTAATTAACAATCAGACGTTAACTTTGAAATCGATAATTTTTTATATTTCCATTAAAACATTTATTTTATTGTTAAATAATGGTCTAACTTAATTAATAACAATAATATAATGTAAAAAGTATAATAATCGAAATAACTTGACGAATAGTAAATTCTTTTTTAAATAGTTTATTTATTTTTCGTACGATAATGTATTTGAAATTGAAGCAAATCCAGGTGAGGTCTGACAGCTATAATACTGTTACAGTGTATATACGAGCATTATTATTAATAATAAACAAAGCGAAGAACGTATTTCGATTAAATAGTTCCTTATATTAGGTAAGTAGTTCTTTAAGCCGTAAATGGTTCCGACCATTCCACGAGGATTCAACTTCGATTACAATTTATCGCCGCAGTCTAACCAGACTCCAATAACCGTTATTGCGTATCTAAGGCCATAATAATCTGAATAAGCGCCATACGGCCAACCAGTCTCTTTTTACTTCGAATTTAGTTAATATTGAGTAAGTTCATGCTATGGTATCAAACCTAAGGACGCCGTGTTACCTGTGTCCCTAATATATAAGAAATATTATAAGGGAGGAGCCAAGGTGCGCTCGTTCCTACCACGCTTAATTGGAATTGATGCAAATGCAAAGATTACAAACTCCGTCCAAAATACTACGGCGTCTCTAGTATAATAAACTTCCCAAATAACGTTAAATACAAAAGGACACCATCATACGTGCATTGCTTAGAATCAAGTAATTTTAATGTTTGTATAATCTCCATCAAAAAGAGAAGTATTACTTATCATTGAATCTCAGACAAAGGCAATGAAATTTCTACATTCTATACTATACTTAGGCATGGTCGGAACAGAAATCATTCCTATAACTACTATATGTTATGGCTATTTCATTGTTTGAGTAAAGTGGAAAGGAACGCGAAAACGAAGAAGAAAGGTAAATATGAGTTATAAATTAGAGAAAAAAAACTCTAAGAGAGAACGGAGAAACTAAAAGACAGATGAATGGAACAAAAATGATAAATCTTCTTGAGCCTAGTAGAAACGACGAAGAAATGAATCGTCCAGAAGTAGGTAAACACTTTTCCGTCTCTCTTCATCCTCTTCCGTCTCCATTATATTTACATTCTTCATCTTCATCACCTACAGTTATAAATTTTTTTAAAAATCTCTTGCAGTATCCTTACAACGCCGATAAGCTTAATTTACCCCTGAACAATTAAATCATCAAATCATTATACGACACGTGCAATTTCAGCGGCCAATTCCTTTACTGGAAAGGCGGGTGAGAACTGAGAAATTTAAAAATAGTGTTTTTTTAAAAAAAAGTATTTATAAGTGTATAACCCATAATTAGTCATGAATGCTGCGGTTAATAGTGACATTCAAGGAGAATTTTTTTCAAATTAATTCTCTATCGATGTTAGGGTGAGAGAGCTTCAATAATAATAATAATAATAATAATAATTTATCGCAAATTACCGTAATTGCTGCTGAACACACAGTAGCTGAGCTATTCAGTGACTATTCAGGTGACATTTCAGTCAACGATAAATCAACGCGAACCCATCAGAGCTTCTAAAAGGCTGTGCGTAAATACGACGCAGAGTAATGTATTTCAAGTAACAATACTGAAAGGGAAGGGAGAGGGTGAAACAGTTTTTACGCCTTGGTTCCGGTGGATCTCCCCTTTAAATTTTCGAGATTGCAATTTCCAGTGAGATTTGCGTCACGTCACGTGGAGTCTATTAGCATCTGCGGGGTTGTTTTATTTTGGTGTGTGAGGAGTGGCTTTTTGCAAGAACTTGGTACCTAGAGGAGAAACAGTCGGATGAAATTCTTCCTAATATACTTCCCAAAATAAATTTCAAACCGTTATTTCATAAATCTCGCGACGACAATTGTCTAGACATAGTTGATCAAAAATCAACTTTAAAGACACGGAACTTTGCATAGTCACGAAACAAGGCTTGTTTAAGTTTAAAATCTACAAAACAAGGCAATAAGACTAAAATATTTTTAACTATGTTAGCTCCATTTGTAGCTACATAACTTGAGAAACCAAAATACTGCTGAAACCTCACAGTTCTTTAAGAAGCTGAGCTACGAATTGCCTGAGCACGCTGTAATTTATTTTCATAAATCCTCACAAGGATTTTCATAATAACGTACGTCATTTAATTCATTTCAAATGTAACAGTATCTTCCCAAAGCCTCGCCAGTATATATTAAACCGTAGCTTCCAAACGGCCTGATTTTGCGGAATGTAAATTTTCAAACAAGAAAAAGATTTTATTAATTGATGATTTACAAAAATTATTCTAATTTACTTGACCATCTATTTCTCTATTAAATATAGAAAAACGATTGTTCAGTACTTCCTGTACTGAGTACTACAGTTCTGTGAAATGCGTACGTACTGCGCGTAATCTTTGAGCTGCAGTGTTGCCACACTCAGCCCTACGCCAACACGCCCATTACTTTATTTGAGTAATTTGTGTAATTTCGCAGCTGAAGTCACGACGTCTGACGAATGATGAAACTGCTTCAAGCTCCTGTCGGCGACCTTATCCTAATATTCAAGGCTAAGTATAACTCTCTCCCTAGAGAACAATAAATGGAATAATTAAAATAAAACAACACGTTCGGCAGAACTGTTATATATTTAAGCGAATCCGTCACGGTCCACGTGAATCCTCTCTCGCTCTTCCAACAATTATAGGAAAAGCGGGAGATGCAGAGTTATTCCGACTCCACAAAAACGTTTCGTTACAAAGCAAACTTGAATTCCTTTTAGCGAGCCAACACCCTCTGAAATCTTATTTACATTTTACGCCAGATTAATTTTACTCAAATTGTTAAGCTAAGACCAAACCTGAAATTGGAAGCATTTGAAATTTATACAGATCAATTTTATCCTGTATACTGTATGATAACTATCTCATATAATACGATAAATATATAAATGTGAATAATGAAACTACATAATTAGTTATTTTTGAGAAAATATTTAATCTAACGTTTCTCTAATGTGAAATTTTGAGTGGTTGATATCTGTGAAATTCACTAAAAATGAAGGGGGAAACGTTCAAATATTCGTACGTAAAAATTCACATTGTAAAATCCATTAAAGTAGACGGAAAAACACAACCGATAATAAAGGTAAAATGGGTAAATTATAATAATGACAATAAGATTTTGCTTGGTACGAGGACGTTTAGCCTTTAATACATAAACCCTTTCAGTAATAATAGATCATGGATGACCATCGCACACTGTTTCGTTTTACTTTGTAACTATAAATTGCGTTTCGCTATCCGGTTATAAATTAAACATTTAAATTACAAAATAAACTTTTCAATCGTACAATTTATGTAAAAACCAAATAACAGGTGAGAAATAGATATGACGAAACATTTCAACGAGCCAATCAACAAATGTGAGGCTTAAGATTATTTAAACAAGTGAACGAATGAAATTTTTACCAAAGTTACAAGATTCCAACAGTCATTTTTGCAATTCAAATCATGGCTCTTTTGGGAAATACTTATGTTTGTAATAAATTAATTTCTGTGATGAAAATGGAGGCTAAATGACGTGAGCTTTGAATATTTCGTGCGGTATGCTGTGATATAGGCCATTTTATTGCAAAGAATCAATGTCACATTTTTCATTAAAAATTTTCCATAGTAATTAGCGTTTTCTGCTTATTGTATAGCATATTATATCTATTTATTTTTCTTTTAGAGTTTTAGATTTATTTATTTTTTAAATAAAGCGATATATTTTTATTTTATATAAAAACTATTATTTGTCGAATATTAGTTCCTTATAATAGTTGTTACAGTATGTGCAATATTAAAATAATGTATATATAATTTACGTGTAATCATGAAGGTAGGTTAGTCCATTGAATAGCCTACTTTAGCAGATGGGTCAGGTTGTTTATTTTTTCGCGTGTATCTGAGGGGCATACGATGTGGGCGTGTGAGGGTGGACGGGCGGTGTATTGCTTATTGAAGGATATATGAGAATGTGGTATGCGGGTTGTGAAAGTAAGGTAGGTTAGGATGTGCCTGAATATTCTGGGAGATAAATGAGATCTGGGAGATTTATTTTGAGGCAACGGAGATGTAGAGGTGAAGGAGGATTGTTGTGGAGTTGTTGGATAGTAAGGTTCGGGTGGATAACGGCGCTTTTAATTAGGGAGGTTATGGATTTGGTGATTACGGAGTTTACTTTGGGCAGTTTGATGAAATGGTGGATGACTGAATTTATGAGATAATTTGTGACTGTCGCCTATAAATGTTATTATTTTATCATGTTTCTGATATTCATTCCGCGTTAATTATTTCATATTTGATTGGCCCATTCTGAAAACATCCCTGTGCTACATTATTTGGAAGTGTCATGGTGGTCTTGTGAATCAATTACTCGTGAGGACCCGTTCACACTATAGTCTCAGCCTCTTGGTCATAAACTATCAAAGTCAGGTGGGGAAAGTAGATACCTGTTAAGTGCATTGTGAATATGGTATCCGTTCAGAGAAGTTAAAACATAACTTGACTAATCTTGTCTTTGAGTCAGGAAGGGACGCAGTCTTCCCTACTTGGCTATCTGAAGACTATGAGTCAGGATATATGCCCGCTTTTTCAATTTCATTTTTTCAGAATGTGGTTCTTCGACGCCGAAAATTAATTTTTGCCGTGGAGAAAAGACCCGCACCTCATATCGCAGCGCGTAGACAAAGTATTATAAAGTAAATAATTATTATTTCAATAAAATAGGTAAATTATTGTCTTTATCAACCTTTTTAAGACTTAGTCATTGCATTTTTGAAAGATTAATTTTGTATGTATACGAAAAATAAAAATAAATTATTACTCATTTCACAGTAATATTGAGTTTTATAATGTTTACATTTTTTTACTTCTTTGTAATTCACTTTCTGTTGCATCTTCGTAGTCCACTGGTCTTGTCGGTCTATATTTTTTCAAGAGAATTTAGAAAGTTATTTGAAAAGACTGTGTGTAAAAATTTTCTTAGTGTTAGGGGAGATACATAATTTATCATGTTAGATTATTGTCCGCTATTTTCAAAATTTATTATTATTCTTCAAATTATTCCAGTGACGTTCAATAAACGATAAAAAGTTACTATTGGCCACTATTGTTGCGGATATCTTTCAATAAGTGTCAAAAAATGCATCAACATCATCCACATATTATTTAGTCTCGTTAATTTGGGCTTATTTTTGGTTACTTCTGAAACAGAGGAACTTGTTGACAACTGGTCAACAGGGCCACAGTTTTAAACTTTTTTGGAACATGACACCAAAGTTCTTTGTTGTGTGTAACCGAAATAAAAGTAGTCGGTAATCGCCGTCTATTTCTCGCATATATATTTTTTTTCTTTTGTAGTTATTGAAAAACGTTCAGGATAATATATCAATTATTGGAGGTTATATTTCTGCCAGTTTTCAAAGTAGGTTCTCATTAGGGGGTACAACATTATTATAAAATTAGGCTACTAAACTGGTATATATCTTGAGAATTATTTATATGTATTATAATTCATATGTAAAATGTTGAAGGAGGACCTACATTACGTTACTTCCTCATTTTCTTGTCACTTTCCCAGTAACTACTTTGGGAATGTGACCTTGGCGTAGCATTGTAAACAGCATCCTTCTGAGATGTCATTAAAGTTCATCCCAGTATCTGATGACACCATCGCAAACAAAATCTTTTATTTAAAAGAAGTCTACTTGAAACTCCTGAGGTCAATGTTACGATGTAATACAGTCGGATACATTCCAAATGTAACAAAATGCTACAGAAAAACATCCGTTAGAAAAATTCTGTGGAAGTAACCAACGTTCTATAACATTTTGCAATTATCAATATAACAGCATCATGTCAAATATTTTTGATCTTATGAAAATTGAAGTGTTGGTTTTTTGCCAATACGCCAATGCGTTTCGGAACCCTCGCGGCCAGTGGAAGGTAGAGAAATGGTCCACGTGCCTTGGGTTTGCTGGGAATTGGTGGTGAGGGGAAAGCCGGGAGGCGAAGTGACTACGCGTGACTAAGAGCGCTATTAACACGGGAATTGTTTGCCTCGCACAAGACTTGACTAGACTGAACGCGCCCTTAAGGCGTGAGAAGTCAAGCGGACATAAAATATGTATTAATTATGGTCATGCATCGCCTGGAGCTAAGGTAAAATAGCTTGGAATCATCGAGATCAACAGAATTTGAATTAGTATGGTTCAGTTTCGATAGATGACCGACAGAGTCCACTCGCAGCACCGCTGAAGAGACGTCATAGCCGCTCTGGTGCAGAGATAACGACGCCCACCCACCGCATACGAATTGGAAGAAACCTGACAGGCACAGCATCAAAAACTAATTACGAATCAATTATTATTCTGGCCACAACAGAAGACTCACATTTATTTTAGGCTGCCACAGTCTGCCTACAAAAAACCGATTCAATTATTTAAATCCTAGCATTCGACTAATTATTTCTTTAAAACGCTGCGATTAATTAAATTTTATTAATTCCTTAATATAGTGTTTTCATTAATTAATTATAACTTTGATATTTATGTAAAGAGTCACAATGTAATAATAACCGAAGAAGAATGAATACAGTTCTTGGCTGTATCGTTGGCTACACGTCATAGGAAAACTACAGCGCAATAAAAACATGCATATAGTTGACAATAGTTCTAAGAGCTACACTATAGTGAAAGGGGAGGTGAAATATAATCTCATGCAATTACAATATAAATTTATTAATCAATTAGCCAAATTTTTATCATCTAAGTGAAAATATAAAGAAAAATTATTCCTGGCCATGGGTTTCGATGTTGAAAGAGCTCTCGGCGTTTGCCATGAGTTTTCATATTTCCATCATTTCTTGAACAAAATTCTAAAAATGACATTATAATCTTTCCTAACATTTATTTTTCTGACAACGATCAATATAAAATGCTTTTGATGTAGCTATAACGTAATAGTTACCACTCTCCGGAATTCCTGAAAAGTTGGTAATTGTGCATTACATCACCAAAGAATGATCCACGGGGGTTTCAATATAACATTTATTAATCTGAAACAGTTCCTCTATGTTTCTAGATTCCAAAATAATTTTAATTGCCGCTGTCGATCAATCACTCTTTCCATATCTGTAGAAAATTAATTGAAAAATTTAGATTTAATAATTTAAACTACAACCTGATACAGTAAAAGTACACTTAAAGGAAAGACCTATTACATACAAGAAAATTTTTATTTAATTTATACGTCGTTTCGTCCTCATTGTTTGGGAATTCATCAGGTAATTTATTCATTATTCTAAATTTTGAAGTATTTAGTTGTAAATTAATTTTGAGAAACAAATAGAAATCCAATTGTATAAAAAGAATCAACTGGACTACCTCCAAACACAGCATTTCGTCCTCTATTTGTTTGGCAAAGTTAATTAATAACTTCACACTTAAAAAATTAATGTATATAAGATATTACTTGATGAAATTTCAAAAATGAAGACGAAACGCAGTGTGAATGCAATATAAACACCTTGGCTGTAAATTGTCGTACATTTAATTATTTATTGAACAAACGTCGTGTTGTTGTTGTATTCAGTCCTAAGACTGGTTTGATACAACCCTCCACGCTAACCAATTTTGAGCAAGCCTTTTCATTACCTTCAGACTAGCACACCCTACATCCTCCCTAATATGCTTAGCGTATTCCAGCCTTGGCCACCCTCTTCTGTTCTTACCCCACACACTTACCTCTAATGCTAATTTTACAAGACCCTCGTGTCTTAAACCGTGGCTTATTAGTCAACGTCCTCAATATTGTTCGCTTTTCCCCTATTCTGTTTATAACTTCCTCGTTAGTGATTCTATGCACCTATTTGATTTTCAGCATTCGCATATAGCACCACATTTCATATATATATATATATATATAAATTATTTTGAATTTAATTGGCTCTGTTACTACCAGCCATTTCTCTAAATATTTTACACTTAAATTTAAAGGCGCTCTTGAAGCTATTTAAAAAGTTTTACAACAAAATTCATTTTATCTTTCCTTTATATTTCGCCAAGTAGCTTTCCCATTCCAGCTTGTAGTTCAGTAGTTTACGAAAGACACTAAAACACACACACTTTTATAATGCGTGTTTTATTACATTTGGAAAGGAATCCTAAAAGCTATGCGAAATTACGTTGCCGTTTCATGAATTCAACTGTTAAAATATCATTCTCTTTCAAGTTTATTACTTGTCAATATCGTGTAAAGCCAGTCGTTCTTCCATTCTTCAATTAATGCAGAAAGTTGGATCGTAACATACAAAGTTTCACCTACATCTTCCGAGGTGTTTTTAGTCAGCTTCAGAATTGACACTCGGAATGATGTAAATTTTAATTACTTCCATTTGAAACGGGGATAAGTGTAAACATGAAACAGCAGGATTGTAGTGCAATGAGAGGATTGTCGGCTAAAGCTTAGAGCTTTCACCTGTGCAGCGGATGTGGGTGTTGGGGACGTGGGAGCGAATTGTAGCCGCTAACGACTGATCAGGTCCTCTTACCTTTCCGGATCTGCGGTCACCGGTATTGTGTTACACTGACTCCTGCAAATTTCTCTGGGAAAAGGTTACGTGAAGTCGGCTTTGATTCACATTTAGAAATTTGTATTTGATAATAGCTACACTTAAATTAAAGGTCAGTCAAATTTAAACGGGAATTTTTTAATAATTTTTCGGATAACGACAGAATTACAATTTATTTTTATTTTTCTGCATAGTTTCTTTGTATTGAAACACATTATTCCAAGCGTTTTGGAAGCTTCCTGATAACGTCTTCGTAAAAAGCTATTGGTTAAATTTTCAAAAAATTGAGCACAAATAATTCAATCACCTCATTGCTATTGAACCTTTGATCTCCTAGAGGTTTCTTAAATGTTCCAAACAGATGGTAGTCACACGGTGACAAATCTAGGATATATGGTGGATGTCCTAGTTGACCCAATGAATTTCCTCCAAATTGGACTGAGTCATGCACGCTGTGTGAGGCCTTTTGATTGGGAAACTCCGTCTTTTGATTCGAAATGCATTTTTTGTTTTGTCCAGCAGTTGACAGGAATATTCAGAGTTCACTCTTAGGCGATCGGAGATGAACTCAACCCAAATAATGCCTTTGAAATCCTCAAACAAGGAGGCAAGAACTTTTCCTGCAGACAATCGCATTTTGGCCTTTATTGGTGCAACCTCATGTCTTAATCGCCTCTCTTAGCTCGCCTGTTTTCATTGAGCCGTATACTAATGAACCCATGTCTCATCACACGCGACTGTACAACTGAGAAAGCCTTCTTCGTCCTATGGCAAATCTCCAAACGGACGTTTTACTAAACAGGAGAAAGAAGCCGAGGAACCACCCACGTCACTGAGATCTTTATGAAGGCAAGTTCCTTTCTGATGATCGAATTTGCACTCCCATGACGTAGACCAATTGAAGCAATTTCGTCAACGCTGAGGCCTGGTCTTCCTCTGTAAGCTCCCTTACAGCACTGATGTTGATTTCTGTGATGGAAGTTCGAGGACACCGATCGTTACTCTGATTTTCCACCATTTCTCGGCCTTCAAAAAAACTGTTATGCCACTCGTAAACGCGGGTATTGGAGAGAGTGTGTCATTCCCGAATTATGCCCATAATCGAGTTAGAATCTATGAAGGTCAAAAACTTAATAATAATCCGTTGCGAACCTGTTACTCACTCATTGCTCTAGTATCGACTGAATGAGACTAGCATTGGCAGTGGATGTGGTAGTGGAGTGGAGTGGAGAAACCCACACGGAATTCGTGGTATAGCGGCAAGGCCCTGCGACTCTCCTACGATACTTCATAAAAAAATTTCTTTTATGAATATGATGAAGTAATAAAATTACCATGATAATTATTCATTCAATTTTGTGTCTAGTTAAATTAGTTTGAGGTATTCTCATTTAAACGAATGTCAAAATAGTCGCAGCCGATTTGTCAAAGAATGATATAAACCTACTTAAATTATTTAATTTTTCTCTGCTAAATTTCAGAGCGAGAGAAGGAAGTATACTAAAAAGTATTCGTTCAGACATAAATTCAGACTTCAAGATGTAATATGCTATGGAAACAATCTGTGGGCAATTTAGTTGTACGTTTGTTAGCTGTTTTTATTTCGGAGTATATTTTTGAGACTCTTGCGATTTTGAATCTCAAGACGAAATCAACAACAGTATTTCAAAAAGGTTAGCATAGTATATAATTTTGTCAGTAAAGTGGTTAATTCTTTATCCAATTGGAAAATAGATCTTTAATGAATTCGATTCAGTTCGTTTTGAAAATACTCACTAGCTTCCAAAACGGACTTCATATTGTTAACGTTTATTTCAACAGCAATGTTTTAATCCCTTCCTTGAGTTTTTTCATTTTCAGCCTGCATTTCATTATTATCAGATTATGGTCGGAGGTTATATCTACTCCTGGGTAAGTCTTGCAGTCTAGCACATGATTCCTATACCTCCGTCTACCCATTATATATTCTAATTGGGACCTGTAACCCCCGGCTTCTTCCATGTGCAAAGTCTTCTTTGATGATTTCAAAACCAGGTAATCGTCACTACTAATCTGTGCTCAATGCAAAATTCTACTAACCTATCTCCCCTTTTATTACTTTGACCAAGTCCATAGTCCCCAACAACAACACTTTCCCTTGCCTTTCTTATTACTGCGTTCCAGCCACATATTGCTATTAAATTCTCGTTTCCCTTGCCATACTTCATTATTTCTTCAATTTCGTCGTAGATTTTCTCAATTTCTTCTTCCTCTGCCGCACTTGTGGGAATATAAACTTGAATAATTGTCGTTGACTGCGGTTTTGTTTCTAACGTTATCATAAATAGCCTTTCATTATATTGTTTATAATAACTGATTCTTTGCCCCAGTCTTTCCTGTCTTTAGTGGAAATATCTGAGGTGATATGGAATTTTGACATCATTTTAAAACATCAATTCAGATACACATATCCAATTGAAAGCAGTAGAAAAAAAATTGAATAATTGCAGATAAGTGTAACAGATTTGGACGGAAACTTATAAAACCAACATAAATGTTACATGTATTCTGTTGACTAGATGAACAGTTCTGTAGTGTAACATTCATTCCATTGGATATGTGAGAATGTCGACGTAACAAGACTATTTTTTTTCATTTTTTAATAGTAAATATGTTTTTGATAATAAGATTTAAAATTAAACGATAATTCAGTTATTCATTATTTGTTAGATCTAAGTGTAATTTATTTCTATTCGTCTTCCTCGCTGTAAAATCGCCTAACTATGCACACATCAGATAATATAATACCTAATAAAGCAGGAGATCAAAAGAGGTAAACGTCTCGTCGGATTTCATATTATGTCAGCTTGACAAGAAAAACTATTCAACTTTGATCGGCACACAGTCTGGAGGGAACTCCGCTGGGAAGGGGAAAGAAATAGAACAAAAGTTATCGATTCCGCATCGCATATTTCACCGAGCAGGAAGCGTTTCCAAAGCACAAATCCCTGCTCTCCGCCCGGGTGAAGTTACACTTTAATACAGCCCTTTCTCGGGAAGCAGCGCTGAAAAGATTGCAGTTACTTCAATCTTATGACGGACCCGACCGCGAGGGAGTTCAACAACTTCCCTTACAAAAGAAGCGCGGATGAAACGTGCCAAACAGGGCTCGGGACGAATACTTTTAGACTAAGTCAAGTGAAAAAGAAATTACACACATTACACACACAACCCCACTAAATCCGAGGGCGTGCAGGAAAAATGACAGGTCATTACTACGCAGTGGGGGCATTCCGAGACATAAGGTGTCACAAGACTATAAGATGAAGAAAAGGAACGAGACTGCTCAATTGCTTCCAGAAATAACTGAGGAAATCTTTCAGATAAATACACGTTTTTTCTTCCAATAATTAACAGGCTTTATAAAATTCTGTCACTGCAGTACTTATTATATGAAGATAAAAAATTTGAATTTATTATTAATTGTTATATTTAAAACAATTATTTTAGGCAACGTCAACTGTGATCTTATTTCAACAGCAATGTAGGTTACATTAACACATAAAAAGGTAAAATAATAATGATATTAAGATATCATGTAAGGTTTAAAATTTTCTTGAGCCATGTATCACGTTTATCAGTTTTAAATATTCTAATATTCTTTTGATTGTATCCTTCTGAAGAAGTGATGTCCTTTGGTGCATATGATCCCATCCGTTTTTTCCTATAATTGTTGTAATTTGGCCAGCGGAAAATGGCGTAGTCCATGGTTAGGCGTATCTTACAAGAGTTGCACTGGGAAAGCACTATTTGATCCTTTCTTGTAAGATCCTTAAGGAAACGTAGATCTTGATGATTGTTCAGGTGTAGGGTCCGTTGTTACTTGATCTTCTGCTGAGATTCCAGTGTTCCAGAAATTTAATGTTATCTAACTTCCATGTGTCATCTGCAGAGCATGTAGGATTGAATACCGAATTGTCGTTGGAATTTGCAGCGAGTTTAGCTTGATGATCAGCTAACTCGTTTTCTAAGAGATTTTGCTGTGGGCAGGAATCCAGCATGCGGTAACTGTTATTATTCGATTTCTAAATATTGTCTCTGATGTAGTTTAGTTTATTCGGATATACGTCAGGTTTTATAATTGATTTTATAGCATTTAATGAGTCTCACAGGATTAACGTAATTGGGAAATGATTTTCCAATCAATGATTTGTGATCATCGATAACTAATGAAATCTCAGCGGTAAGAGGTGAAGAGTCCTTGTGGATTGCTTGAGGTTTTTTTTCTCCTTCGGTGGGCATGGGATATCCATCTCCATTTGAAGATTTTGACGCGTCAGTGTATATAACTCTTGGGCGATTGTAATGTTCGACAAGACCATTATTGAATTTCAATCGACATTGTACGTTTGGTTGTTGGTGTATCTGCTGAGCGATGTGTCAGTCCGTTGATCTCCATGGAGGAATTGATGAGTTAATATCAGGTACGGAGGGAAGGAGGAGGCAAAAGTTAATAAAGAGAAGTTACTGGAACCGTTTTGGTTGACCGTGTTATAGGATGTTGGTAGATCTTCTTTCAGGGGGCAGAGTATAGAAGGTATTGTCTCTTACTCTGACGTTTGTCGAAGTTTTGACTCTAATAGTATGCTTATCTCTTTCTTAATAAAAATCATAAAAGAAAGCAATAACAAAATATTTCCCTAGTCAATACCCTATTTCAATACTTTTGTAAATATTCCATTACATTAAAATACTTTGTCCTTAAATATGTCACAAACAGTCACAATTTGAAATCAATATTATGCAAGTCATGATAAACCGAGGTTCCCAGATGCTTCTCTCTACTGATCTCCGTCCACCGTTCGCTCTCTGGCATAATTACCCTTAATCGCTTATTCTTCTTCCCCGGATTTCCAGTGAGACCCTCACTTGTTTATTCCATGTCACGTCCTCGAAAACTGCTAAATTACTCCAACTTTACTACTCTCAATCATTCATATCTCTAGGTATAAAATTATAATAGGAACAAGCAAATACGTCCTTCCTTCATAAATTCATTTTCCAACATGGAGCTAGTTTTATTAATTGGATCAGATTCCTACTTAATATTCAAAGAAATTAATATTTCTTCCTCATGGTAATGTTTTCGGTCACCAAATCAATTCTTGGTTATCACGAAACATTGTAACAGTTGCAAATCATGACTTAATGGGTTAAATATTTACATTTCTAAATTAATCATATATAAAAACATTAGCAGTTTATTTTTCAAACAAAAATATAATGATCCGTCCTCCTTTCTTTGTCCCTGATTTCTTCCTCTTTTGACTTCTATTTCACATCGCTGAAGTAAACTACAAAAAATAATATTATCACGCGAAGGAACTGATTTATTGACATATTTTTTAATAAATATTGTTGTTGCTCTACTGGTAATAAAAGTCCGATACAGTATATATTTATTCGTTTTTCTACAGATCTGTCTCTCCGACTTAATTCGCATATTTTTTTAGTTTTCTCTGAGTTGGTTCATATCTATAGCCTGGCCTCTTCCTTATAAAAGTAATAATAGTTCATCGAAATGTCAGATCCTGATAAAGTTCATTCAGCTCGAGGATGATACAATAGACAGACAAAGGTCAGAAGTGCTAATTGTATCAGACCAGAACAGAAAAATAAGTTCATCATTATTTTGAAAGCCTAACGCTTCCTTGCAGTAGTGTCTTTGTGTTTTTACACAAATATTAGTATCCTTTGTCAATGTGCGTTAATATAATACAATTACTTTTGAAAGATAATGATTTTGATCAATCAATAACATGACAATTAAATATAAATAAATAAACAATAAAGCAAATTTGTCAGCAAACAATTTTATATATATATATATTTAATACATATACGACGTTTCATCCATATTTGAAGCCATCATTAGGTAAAATTTTACTGGGTTACATGTATGTAAAAGTGTAACATTCGACTTTTACACACACGTAACCCATTAAAATTTACCTGATGAAGTCCACTATTATGGACGAAACATCTCAGATGTATTAATTAAACATAAAATTGTTTACTGACAAATCGAATGTACTGTTTCATGCAGTAAGACATACAATGTTCTGTTACAAAAAAAAATATTATCCCTGTATGTACTATGTACGAGGTGTGATCAAAAATAACTGAAATATTTGAATTTTGCAGGTTTCATAAATCGGAATTTCAATTTTTTAAAATTATTTGGTATACACGTTCCTGAAGTATAATGCAATTGGCAGCCATTTTGAATATTAAGTTTATTGTTGAGAGTCGAACAGATTAAGTCTTCTTTCGTGTGCTCAGCGAGTTTTGCTTCCTGAAAAATTGGATCGATGAATCTGTATAAAATTTTGTTTGAAAATTGTAATAAAGTGCAGCACATTTTTTGGGTTAACAGGCCACATGAGGGTGATCCTAAAACAGGGAACGCCCCTTTAATAGCATAGGAAGGGAATTGAAAAGGGGGGATGCGGAAGGTAGAGCAAGGTAGCCAAGGGTTAACTAGGGCCCCCGGGCTATGGTTTAAGGATCCTACCCGGTGTTTCACCTAAAGAGATGCAGGGAAAACCCAAGAAAACCTGCATCAGGTAGGTCGGGCATTGGGAACTATTCTCACGCCCTTCCGAATGACGGGAGACGAGTCTGCTGTGGGGTCGCAGCATTCCCTTCTCCGTGTCTCCACCAGTTTCAGGAGGCAGTTGGCCGACTGATCCAATGGGATTAGCGGACAACTCTTGCCATATGCCCAAGGTCTTTGACCCCGGTACATATACCTCCTAAAATAGGTGAAGGTGTCTCGGCATATGAGAACTTTGACAAAAAATACCCCGAGAGAGTGCGAGGCATTCCCGACATGATCAGGTGAGCCCCGCAGTCACTCTGGGCTGAAGCGCCTGCGAGAAAACTCCCGCAGCGCCCATGATGAGCTATAGTTTAAGGATCACAGGGTATTAGAAATGTTGACCGTAAATTTCGGCTGAGAGTAAGACAAGAGTTTACGAGTGATACAGATTTTCAAAGACGGGCGTGAAGTCATTGATGATGACGACCTCCCTGGACGTTTTAACAAATCAACAACCAATGAAAACGTCAAACAAGTGAAGAAAATGATTCAGAAAAATCGCCGAACCAATATCTAAGAGACAATATCATTTGGCTTTTAGGAACGAAACAAGTGGCTGCAAAATTCGCTCCAAAACTGCTGAATATCTATAAAAAAAACAATTAGACATCGCTCAGGAATTGCTCAGTGAAGTCATCAACGATCCAGAATTTCTTAAAACGGTCATAACAGATGGCGAAATATGGGTTTATGCCGTCGAAACAAAAGCCCAATCGTCCCAATGCAAGCTGGGATTATGAGCAAAGTCCGAAAACAATTCGACAAGTTCAATCAATTGTGAAGGTTCTCTCTGTTTATTTCGATGGCGTAGTGCATCATAAGTTTCTTCTAAATGGTTGAAGTGTAAATGAGGAAATTTTATGCGTCGTTTGCGTGAAGGAATCCGACAGAAGCGACCAGAATTGTGGCAAAACCACTCCTGCAATTTGCATCACGATAATAATGCTCCCGCTCACATCTCACCGAGTGTTCCTGATTTTTTGGTGAAAAACAAAACTGTAGTTTTGCCTCAGCACCGAATTCGTCCGAAATGACTTTGTTTATTTCCAAGACTGAAGATAACGTTAAAAGAACAACGCCTTCTCACCATTGACGAGATAAAAACAGAACTGCTGACGGAGCTGAAAGTTATACCGAAAAGTGAGTTCCAGAAGTGCTTCCGAGATTGTAAAAGCACTGGCACTAGTGTATTATATCCAAATGGGATTATTTTGAAGGGGAAAAAAATTATTTTGATTAATAAATAAAGTTTATTTCATAATAAATAAAATTACAGTTATTTTTTGTTCATCCTTCGTATATCTTTTAAAATGAGAGCAAAGATTGTACCTTTTATGAGAATCAGCTGTGAAGTAGCCGGTTCCTAATTTTTCTACTACGAATTAATTACTGCATACATGGTACGCTAATTGTAGATGTGTAATTTATAGTTAACCATAGCTATTTTAAATTGTACCATTTAACAATGATCCACGACAAATATCATACATGAATAAAGGAAATATTAAAGACACTAAAAACAACAATGAAATATGTAATGTTTGCTTGATGATTTTTGTTGGTAATAATAATTTTGCTTGCCGGTCAATTCGTTCACATCACAGGTGTAACGCGTTTAAAATTTCGGCATATGTTATGTTTTATTCAGTTAAATTAATTGAACAATATTAAGCATTTTGTACAAAATTCCGTACAGAACAGTCATGAGGTATTCGCAAGGCACCCTTCAGGGGGAAAACCCGGCAAGACAAACAAAGCCATAACTTGTAGCCTGACAGGCGCAGACTTTGTCTCAAAGGTATTTGCACCTCACCGGAAAAAAAGGAATGGTCCCCCAGGATTGCTAGGGGTGGCACCTCCCAAAATTTTAATTTTTGGAGAGGAAAGGTAGGAACGCCAACCCCATTGGAAGACCTGGGGAAAATAGAAAAAGCAAGCGGACGAATCTCGTTATAGGAGAGGTGAGTTCGAGCTCGAGAAAACGGGAAAAACTGGCCATGGTGGAAGTCGAAGATGAGAGAAGCGACCTGGCTGCAAGGACAACAAGGAAACTACACCAAAATTAGAGGCTTGACCACTCTATGTTGGCCCGGAAGCTGCCTTTGTGTTAAACCCAGGAAACTCGGGAAAGACGCATTTAAAGTAAGGAACCAAAAGGCAATAATCTCTCGCTCTCCTATGTGTATAAACACGTAGTACAGCCCTGTGTAAAAGTAGATTGTTTACTAAGTCTCTTGCAATATTATTTCTGGTTACGGTTCAGCTAGGAAAATTAAATTAATTAAATTTAAATATTGTAATCTTGTTGAATATTTCAGTTTTGTTAAGAATAAAACTGTTTAAATTTCATAGTGGATATTTATTGGCGCCGACCCATTTAAATATAACTAACTTTAAATATATTTATAAATAATAAAATCCACGTAACACATGTTTTCTTGAAACTGGAAACACTTACATAGAATGGAACATAACGTTTTTTCTTAGTTGTCACTGTAAATACTACACTAATTGAATTTCCGTTATCAGATACTTAAATGTTGTTCTGCAAATCCTTTGCTTTGTTGAGTGGTTGGTGGAGGTGGTAGATCTTCCGTTTCGTTCGTTCAGACCACAGTGCTGATGACTTAACGCGTTTAAGAAAAGTTTCCAAGTTCTCAACTTAAGTCTCTCACAAAACCCCTCGTCCAATCTAACTCAATTCGTGTAAGGTTCGGAAAAAACTCTTTAAAGCACCACAGAGCGCAAGCACCGAACTGAAATTTATTTAAGTCAAACGGAACGAAGAAGGCACCAGAAACGTTCCGAGAGAATATGTCATTCTCCAGCCTTAATAAATTCGGAACCAAAAGGAATGTATCACGAGGTTACATCTTGACTTGACAATGAATTATTTTCATTTCAATAAATATTACAATATCAATATATATCATCTTCACTCCGAAAATATCGTTGACGCATTTCCTGTTTCCTTAACAAAACATTTACTGAAGCACTGAAGTCAAGGAATATAAAACTTATATGATTAATTATGAATTACATTATATTGTAAAAACCTCTAGTTTTCAATCTGACTCAGTTTTAGAATTTAAAATACATCAATTTTCTTCAAAACGTTAGTTTTTTTTCCTAAGGAACTTTTGACATAATGTGGCATAACCATCTATATATTGAAGGTGTGTTTAATAGAGTCCGTTGTCATTTTCATTTTTTTAATAAGAGATTTTCGTTCGTAATTAAAATACTTAATGTTTTCAAAAATTAGTATGGAATGTTAGCTTTGAAAATGATTAAATAAAGTTTTTTTCTGTAAATAGATTAATATGGCACGTTATGCCAAAAGCACCTTTGAAATAATTAATAAATACTATTTGTTAATGAATTGCAAATTTGTGACTTATTTGAAGCCTATGCATATTCTATTCCAATATAAGATTCGGCTCTCGTATTTGGAAAGACAAGGAACAAAACTTATATGATTAATTATGAATTAAATTATATTGTAAAAACCTTTAATTTTCAATCTGACTCAGTTTTAGAATTTAAAATAAATAATATTTCTTGGAACTTTTGACATAATCATCATATATTGCAGGTGTGTTTAATAGAATCGGTTGTCATTTTCATTTTTTTAATAAGAAATTTTCGTTCGTAATTAAAATATTTAATGTTTTCAAAAATTAGTACGGAATGTTTGTTTTGAAAATGATTAAATATAGTTTTTTTCTGTATATAGATTAATATGGCACATTATGTCAAAAGCGCCTTTGAAATAATTAACTACATTAATAAATACTATTTGTTAACGAATTGCAAATTTGTGAGTTATTTTTAAGCCTATGCGTATCCTATTCCAATATAAGATTCTGCTGTCATATTTGGAAAGACAAAGATTTTTAAAAAAGCAACAGCTCGTGAACCGTTATTTTTTCGAATTGTTACGTATAGTAACCAAGTTTTTTATTTTTACCTGGTCCCACAACAGAGATGTTGGAACTCGAACTATGAAAAAATTTAAAACCTCTATTTTTAACTGAAAACGTCCAAAGAGTAAGTCAGTTACCATTGATAGTTTACATAATGTAAGTACAATGTTGTATGTAAAAGCAAAATAAGAAAATGTGAGTCACTAACTCTTCCTTCTTGAAGGAATTAGCACAATTAGCAAAATTCAATTCTCTTCGTTTTCATGAGAAAAAAAACAATATTAGGTAAATAAATTTAAATTTTATGTATAGGCCATAATGCAATGCAGTTTATTGGAAAATACCTAGCACAGTAATTAAGAAACTCACAGATAACTGCAAACGCAAAGAAAGCACGCGGTCTACTAAAATGACCACCATTTTTAACCAAAAGCAACGAAAAAAATTTAAAAACAGTTTTAACTACCAAAAAGATGGAAAATTCACTGACAAAATATTAATGGTGTCTGAAGTGGTCAAGCTACGAATTGCTTTTTCTTCCGTATGACTTGGCATGAATTGACTCAACTCTATTAAAACTGTAATAGAAGCTTGCGAGGGAATTGTTTGAAGACACTTATGACAAACGTTGGGACAGCCAAAGTTGGAGGTTGGAGAGGCTACACAAACCAATGAAGAAGTTTGGAGTTCACACCAAACTAGGATGATGTCAATAAGCACTCTCAATACCTGCTCAGTGAGATCCGCTGCTTCTCAGACACAGAGGGGTGAACTTCAGTTATAGGGCAATAATTGTTCATTAATAACATAGCCCAAATACTTTTTAAAAAAAGTACACCTATCCAACAAAATTGTCAGTTTCCCTACAAAACATCGTCAATGCAACACTGATGTCAATATATTGTCCGAAAAAAATTAATTTTACGCGAATAATGACAGTTAAAATTTTAAAAAGAATCTATAACTTAATTATTGTTTTTAGATTAAGCCCATAAACGTTAATATTTTGCACAAAGTAATATTAAAAACAAAACACCTTCACTGTTGACCTTACAGTGTGTCTACTCTAGTCATATTTTTTAAATACGGCCTGAAAAGACCATTTGTACCCTGTTAAAGACTTGATATTCTGCAGTAAGTTCGGTTGCAATATATTTTGCAGGAGAATTTGCAAGATCCGCGTTGACCGCAGCCCGCTCGTAAGTTCCGCAAACTACAATATGTGGGTAGGAGTTGAGCGTGTTTATTTACGGGGCCATCCCTTCCTTTGGTGAACCCTTAGTAAGTTTGATGAGACCTATTAAATATGAATGCACAGGTCTTTGTTTCTCACGTAATGACTTTGGATATTGCTTAACTGCTCTAGTTGTCCTCTTCTGGGAACCGTAAATAAGGCAAGACATAACAGAAGACTTCAAGGAATCCTAAAATTTTGTGATTGTTAATTTATTTTACCTATGGTCTGAGTTATATAATGATAAAATACCGATAGCAATATTAATTACATTATAATGATAAAAATATTTTGTTTGTTAATATTTTGAATGGATTGTTGTGTGGTACTGAAAGTTGGGTATGTAAGAGTTTCAAAAGCACATACATATCAAATAGAAAAATCATCCATAGTTTTGCAACGTAATGGGTTTTTTAGTCCAATAGTATTCACGTCATATCACAGAATTATCTAAATAGATTCTTAATCGAGATAGTCTGATGGCGGCGCCTCCTGTAACCGATCCAGTGGACGCTCGTGACTTTTTAAAGTTGTGTACTACAGCCCCAAAATAATATTTTTACAAGGACCAATTTGTAAGACATTCATAACACTACGACAGCTACAGTATTCCTAATACTCCGCCACACATAATATTCTACATTTCTAAATTCGTCTACATAACGTACAATGCTATTGTTGTTGTGGTATACAGTCCTAAGCCTGGACTGATGCAACACTCCATGCCAACTTACCTTGCACAAGCCTTTTCATTTCCGTATAACAACCACATCATCCCTAATCTCCCTTCTGTTATTACCCCCACACACTTCCCTCTTATACTAATATTTCAAGACCCTCGTGTCGAGACGTGGCTTATTAATCGATCCCTTCTCTTGGTCAACATCCTCCATACTGTCCGCTCTTCCCCTTCTCTGTTTAGAACTACCTCGTTAGTGATTCTATCCACCCACCTGATTTTCAGCATTGACGTACAGCACCACATTTCAAAGGCTTCTATTCTTTTCCTTTCTGCAACTCCTACCGTCCACGTTTCGCGTCCATATAACGCAATAATGTTCACACTTATACTACCCGTAAGTGAATTCCTCTTTTTTGCGAAAGCCCTCCTTACATGTGGTATTCTACTCTTTAAGCCAATATACCATCTCTAGTTATTATGCTCCTCAAGTACCAGAATTCCTTAACTTCCTTCCTATCAAACACAATTTGTTATTCCACTTTTTCACATACTACACTCCCTTGCCGTGGTTTTCACTCTATTAATCTTCAGGTTGTACTTTTTCTCCAGAATCACGTTCATGCCATTTATTATGATTTCCAAGTCATCTTCTGACTCATTTCTGAATGCTATATTAGACAAAATGAAAACTACAACTTATATACTAGAATCCACTAATTAGAATCATATTGTATAATAAAACTTCTCTGATCACCATTCACTTTTAAATCTGTTGTCTTTCAGCAATTATCTACAGTCAAATCATTATGAATATCTCTGCTCTTTTCTTAACAATCGAAATTACTCTGTTTCAAAGTTGTTATATTGGTAAAGAACGTATGTGTTCTGTTTATACTTTTTTATCATTATGAGTTTTATATATCAATATATTCCTCCTTTACATCTCAATCATAAATCTTATTCTGGTGCCTCTAATACTACAATATCGTCGGAAAACCTCAGGGTTTTATTTCTTCTGCTTACAGTATGATTCCTTTTCCACATTCCGTTTTAACGTTCTTCATCGCCTGTTCTATATATATATATATATATAAGTTAAACAGCGAGAGTAACAGACTCCATTCTTGACTTACTCATTTTTTGATTTCTGCTTTATTTTCTTGTTCTTTAATCCTAATTGCTGCTGGCTGCCATCTGTAGAGGTTATGTATATGTCTTCTATCTCGATATTTTATTCCTGTCTTCTTCAAAATCATTAACAGTGTGTTCCAGTTAACATTATAAAGGGCTTATTATAAATCTACAAATGCCATGTACGTAGGTCTGGTTAATATCCTTGCATTTTATTTGTCGTTCCATCCTCCTATACACTACTTTCGTTAATATTTTAGATTAATGAGAAACTAAACTAATTTTTTTTCGGTTGGGTATAATTACGTTCTTACTATCCCGAACAGCTATGATATAGCTTCTTCGCCCTATGATCTTATCAAATCCGCTGTAATGTTATCCATTTCTGGCGCTTTACAATTGCTCAGGTGTATCAGCGCCCTTTCAAACTCCGACCTTAAAATTTTGTCATCATCCATCTCCTCTTCTTCTTCTACTGATCTAGATTTCCACCGTGATACAGCTCTCCTAGATATACACTCCATTTTTCTGCTTTTTCTTCTTTATTCATAATTGGCTTCCCATCTGCTGTCCTGATGTTCTTGCTATTATTTTTCCTCTCTTCCAATGTTTATTTGATTTTCCTGTCAGCTACGCCTGTTTCCCCTTTTACCATGAAATCTTCAACTGCCTCGCATTTCTCTTGGAGGTAAGCCCCTTTGTCTGCTTTGCACTTCCTATCTATTTCAATATTCAAGCGTCTGTACTGCTCTTTACCATTTTCATATCTCGCGTTTTTATATTTACGCCTATACTAACTCATTTTTAGTATTTATTGTGTTATCCATGCTTTCCTATTCTTCCTATTTTTTCGTCGGCTGCTCCAGTCATTTCTTTCTTCTATATTGTTTCTACACTTGATATCTTCTTTGAAACTCTGAAGCACCTCCTGTTGTTTCCCATCATTTTGTTTTAATCCCCTTCTTCAGTTTCTTCATTTTTAACCTTAATTTCATAATCAAGAGCAACTAATTTTTCAAAGCGGAAAAATTTAAAAATACACACTTGAAATACTATTATATTGAAGTGTCTTGAAATTATAAAACAAATAATCCTTCCTAATTTAACTCATGTGCTTCCTATGAACTGATCATTCCACAAGATACTGCATTTCTACTTGCGACTCCTCCAATGTAAAAACTATTTCAGATGATACGACGAAAACTTTCTATTGCTGCTACACCTCACACTTGTCTCCAAAATATCAATTCATAGTCGACGTTTGAGATGCTCTGCACGTGCACAGCTAAACATGAGTCGACTCTCTGGACGCAAAACACATATTCTCAGCTGGCTTTCAAATGAATCCATTTGCCGCACTACAGTTAGAACGAAAGTAAAAATCATTAATTTTAGGCGATAGAAATCATGTTCAGAAACAAACATCATCATTGCGTCTCTATTCACAATTACAGAACAAATTAAAATGAACAGAGGACGCGCTTTGTCTCCTTCCTCCATCAGCACAGGTTATTACGCTGCTCTCGGAGTTCATGACCGAACTTGGGTCCTTTCCGAGAATTCTCATGCCGGTCGTTACGTATATCTTGCGGCACCATATCGTACATCTTCTTTCTTCGATTCCAGGCAATTAGGTAAATGAACTTCCACCTGCGTCTGACTTCTCTAATCCTATGGCCAGACTCTATTTCTTAGCCGCCGTGGTCCAACCACAACACTCACTCCTCTCAAGCATCTTCTTCCGAAATTATTTCTCAGCTGGCTTTCATCTCCTTCTACTGCACCCTCTCTCTCATTTCCTTGCCACTTACCTACTTCCAAGTTCCATCCACAACTCCTCAATTTCTATATCTTCACCTCTCCAGGTCAAGTCTCTCATGCCTCCCACCATGGGGGTGGATGGCGGATCACATGACCCTCAGCCCCATTCAAAACTCCTGCTTGGTCCACGGTTTTTCTACATACAATGTGGAGGGAGATGCGTCCTTCAAAATTCCCGATGTGAATGACCTGGACAAGGAAAATGTTCCTTAATCCGCAAAACTGTGGATTTAACACGCTTTGGGTCTCTCCTCGGCACCTCTGCTAGCGTGTTGATGCCCGCTGAGTGTCTCTATTGGGGAATTTCTCAGTCAGTGTATCGCCACTAATCAAATAAAATAGCGATTGGTAGATAAACTGATTCACTAGGAACTAATATGTCTACAATTCGATAAGTGGATTAGAATATGATAAAAACGACGGAAGGTTTCAAAGAGACTCCTTCATATTTGAAGTGCGTACGGATTATAATTAATTTATTAATTGTAAGGACAAATGTTCAATGACCTAGTTGTGGGCATGTCAGGACTTTGGATCAGCAGAATGGAAACCTTATCTCTTATTATTCGCATTTGTTTACCAGATGTCAGCCGCAATAAATGATTGATGCAATGAATTTTGATCTAACTTTCAAGCCCTCGAGAATCGATGAGAAAAAACGCTCGCCAAACTGAGCGATATTATGCGCAGTGCGACCGTTACGGCTCTCAGAAGTAATTAATTTTCACAAAGTGTCGCAATAGATTGAGAGGCATAAATCACAATCCAACTTTGAAATAAATGGAAAATTCAAGTACAAGGCACGAGAGACGAAGACACGAGGTCATTTATCTTGGAATTAAAGACACTATGTCACACTACGATACAATGCGGAAAATTTTGTTGTTTACACGATATTTTTTATTGAAAACTTTATTAGAAATATGGATCCCAAGTTTCCAGCGCATCAGGAAAACCTGGAGTATATGTGTACTTTAATTAAAAGTGATAATAATTTTTTTAATAAGGCTAACTGCAATTTTTCACACACAGTTTATAGATATTTCATCCAGCAATTTATTGTAATTACAGGCTATGGGCAATGTAGATTACTAGACTCCTTTTTATATTTTATAGAAACATTATTTCTCTTACATCACTTTTGTCATTAACTTTTCTTTATAAAAGAATACAATTTATATATATTTTCTGCAGCAATAAATGTTAAAAAAATTAGTTCATATTCATTTTTGACTATGAAATGCCCATTCAACAGATGATGACTACAGCTGAAATCAATATTTTTCATTATAAATTCTAGTCAGTCTTGACGTGCAACGTCCAGTTGTTCACCATTTCCGTATCTCCATTTTCATTGCTTCAATTCAAAATTATCCGCTGTACTCCACACAAAGTGCTCAATAAAAGTACAGATTATTGCTTATAAGGTGTTAAATTATTACTTTTTGCAATGTGGTGAACCATTTTCCACGTCTTATTTTCCGAGTCTATCGATAGATAGATATAGTTCTGCAACTTAACCACTTTATCTCCAGTCTGAATGAATATGGCTTTCACGTAAGAAACAATATAATGATAGAAATAGAATAATACATTCAGGTCTAATTAATGTCATCTATAGAAATATTTACGACAAGCGATAAGGGAGAAAATGCAATACACTCAAGGAAACATTACTGAAATTATTGCTTCAAGAAAGATCTCTAGCTTTCTCTTCGCTTCTGAAATAGCACGAAGGTTATATCTCCAAACGCTACATTCAGTCTACTTCGTCTATTCTTAGATCTAAGTGCAAGCTGAGATTGGAAAAACAGTCTTAAGAAAGCCGCACTAGTCGAGTGGGAGATATTGCATCACAAAGTAACTACTGGTCTACCGAAAATAGTTCTACAACAATGAATAGACCCCTCTATACTATTAGGAGTACATAAACGTGCTGCGAATGGTTTTTACTTATTAACCTAAAATATTTACCGCGGTTACTGATGCTACAATACTAATGCGTGCCTAAAACGTCTGTGAAACCAAAAAAACAATACGGCCGTCAATCTATAGACGGAAAATGTGCTGACTAAACTTACTTGCCCTCAGAACTCAAAGTTAATGTAATTTCGTACCAAGAAAATCAAAACGACATAAGTTAACTTACACATTTATTTTATGGTCTCTGGATTTGATCTCAGATAACGCGAGCGCTCATAATCATCTCATGTTGTGAAATTTGGGAAAGCGACTGCCGTATCCGGCATAATGACTGATCATTCAGTGACCACACACGGCAGATCTGATCGGCCGACCAATCGCCGGATTGGAGCGCAGATATTTGTCTGATACGTTGCATCTTCACGAACGTATCACATCTGAACAGGGTACGGTTGTCAAGCGCTGGAAACCAGCCAGATTCAGATTTATGTGCATGTTAGAGATATTTCGTGTCAAATTTGCAATAGCTACCTAGCCCTACTTTTCTATTTTATCATAATAGAAAATTTAGAGTGTCACTTGGAGACATGGTATTAAATGTGCCAGAATGGATTATTATAATTGGAAAATATAATTTACTTCGGTGTCAACAACTAAATTTTTGCAATTTAAACCAGTGATAAGCAACTTTTTTTTCAACTACAAATTAAATTTTTTTATACGGGCCGCATATATAAACTTTAAAATAATAACGGTGACAGATACAAGTTATCTGTCAAACAAAATGAATAAATTGCGTTCATTATTGTTACACGTATCTTTTCTAATCAAAGTTTCCGGTCACAGCCTCGGTTCGATTCCTGGCTAGGGCCTGGGTGTTTGTGTTGTGTATGTTTTCACCTTCCCTGACTTAGCAAACTTGACTAAAAAGAAAATCAGTTACTCAGTTAGAAAGTCCCTAATCACCTTTCATGTTGACGCGACTATAAAACAGAAATTTTAAAAAGTGTTACCATAATACAGATCATGCCAAGATTATAAACCCAAAAAATACTCGATGCTTTTTTCACTCGTATTTCGTTGGATAAATATGTAACAAACCAGTCTCTCTTTAATTGATTAACAACTGATATATCTCAATTAATTACGCGAATTTATCACGGCACTTTATAAATATTACCTTGTTAATTCATTTATTTTGTGTCAGAGAAGGATAAAATACTTAGTTAAACTTTAATTGAATTCGAATAATTTATTACAATTAAATACGAAACGCTAGAATAGTAAATAAATATCCACTGGAGAAGAGAAGAATCTGCACAGAACTCGAACGTACGACAAATGTAGGCATACCTACACTAACATGTAAACATCGCGGCAGATTTATTAAATCTGCCAGATATCTGCTCATGTGTGGTCACCCATTCGTTAGTAACGAGTGTATGAACAGGTTACAGACTCAGAAACGCCACCAGAAAATTTTATTCTAATATGAATAACACTTTGCCGTGGAAATTAGTGCAAACGAAAGTTAAAAATTAATCGACGTTAGCATTTATAATGTGTATGTGACAGGAGTAATGTCAGACTCTAGTAAAACTCCAATATCCAGTGTCATGGCCAATATAGATGAGGAGCTACTGATTCAACATTTGCCATATTAACTTTCGGAGGATTTCCCAGTTCATTTGTTGTTGAAAGAGTTTTCAAATAATGTCACACAGTCTTAGGAACCATAACATTGTGGAAATGGAAAGCACTCGGGAAAAATGACCATTTTAATTATTTTTCAAGTTGTTATACGTTATTTAAGAAAAACAGCACGTCTGAAGAAAGTAATTAAACATTTACTGATGATAGGTCTATCAGACATGCTGCACTTGAAAAACATTCAAGACGGGAAGACTTTGGTCACGTCAAAGGCCTTCAGGAAATTCTAGTAGTGCCGTGACAAATAAGAAAAAATCTAACCAGAAATAACCAAAATGAAACATAAACAAGAATTTTCCAAGCACAACCTTGAAATAAAAAAGTGAGTAAATCAGTCCAATACGAAGTCGTGAATAGAAGAAATGATTGTGTAGGAATCATCTGATGATTGTGATGGGTTCACAGGGCTGATTTTATAACTTCTATAATAAAATTTATTTCCCTTTGTTCTCTATATATATTTAATTTTTTATAATATCTGATTATGTCTGTTGTACCGTTTCTCTAACTTGCGATTTTAAATATTTAGGAGGCAAACGTTTCCGTTTTTTTATCAAATTGATTGCAAGGAAAAATATAAACCTTTTAAAAGAAGAGATCAACTTGTTTACAAAGCGCTAACACACCTCATTTATTATTACGGGCTTCAGTCAGAGAACTACCAAATTACTCGTGTAGCAAGTGATTTGCTTGCCTGTCATTCCCAGAAACCGTCTCCCTACATTTGATTCTTTGGCTCTGGTCCCTGATGTTCCTCTACACAATTGTTAGACCCACCTCCAAGGAAATCGTCCGTAGTACGTTTCTAATACTGGATTATTATGACATCAGACGAAAGAAGTGTATACTACTCTTTACCTCTTCATAGGAACAACAATCAAGCGCAGGTTTTCCCGGTATATGTAATTAACAAAGCATTCTCGGGATTCTAACCTGGTGAAAAAATTGTTGAAGGTCGTCACTGCCTTCATCTTCACTTGAAGATGATGGAAATGACTACCTTCGAAACGTCATGTTTCTACAACGTATTCATTCGGTTAGAATCACGTGAAGTGTTTGTTAACAGCAATCAATATCGGAATAAAAATCATAATCTATCGTTCCACTGAAAGTGTCCACGACTGACCGTCAAGTTGTATCATTCAAATCAGTTGACATACGACGATAATACACAAGTACCTTACCTGACGTAGTGGGTTATTGTTTAAAAAATGGAGTCTACAGTACAAACTTGCTTACTGTTTTTTTGACAGGCATCAATAGTGAACATTTAATGTGTTAAAATACGCGAAATATGCTTCTGGAAGTCGGAAGCTGCGTGCATAATCCGGAATCTGAGTTGACAACGGAGTAATGTGAAGCATATGGGACGTCTACGCCCTTCAGCTGAAATTTCCTATTGTCTGCAATTGTTAAAATGCAAGCCAATAAAGGATATTGGAAACTGCAGCCAATTGGCTGTCGGAGGCTGTAGGAGGACATTAAAGTTCCCATCGAGCTTACGTGGGGCAGGATTTGAGACGGTGAGACACATGTAGTTGAGAGGTCGGCAAGTGCTGATTGAAACTAAATTGCTAGCCGCCGAGAAGAAAATGTTGAGAAGCAAGTGTTGACCAGAACACCATACTGCTAACCGCCAAGGAGAGAATTTGAAAGTAGACAACCAACGAGATCAACCCGATGCAGAGGTGTTCCAGCCACCATCACAATCAAAAGCAGACAACGAGTTCAGTCCGATGTAGAGGTGTTCCAGACACCATCATGAAAGCAGATTAACACAAATGCAGCTGCAGAACATCGCGGGTATCGTAAATTTTGATAAAAATAGAGTTCACATTTGCTAGACCTATTGCAATCAAAACTAAATCGCTTCTCTCGGTCCACCCCACAGAGGACCCTGATGTTTAAATCTCAATGTAAATTTATTGTTTTTAGTTATATTTTAGTTAATTATTTGTACCTTTTATTAAATGCTTGTGTTTAAATATTTTATTAAATTCAGAATCTTAAATTTAAACTTTTCTTTTCATATTTAAAACCTTTATTTAATTTATCCCTTATATTAAATAAACTGAATTCACCCCCACTTATTATTACAAACGAACTCAGCGAATTTGTAAAAAAAGGAAACTTTGACTATCAATGTGAGACACAAGATCTTCATTTAAATTGTTTTAGTCCAACCAATATGAAAGTATAATTACATTCTACTCTGGGGTAATCTGTTTCCTCGTATCAAAGAATAAACGAAAGCCGAACGTTGACCAAGTGAAGGGACCGTGCCAAGTGTTAACGATGACCGTCGATTCACAGTGCACGAGCTAGCAGGCAAGACTGACATTTCAAAAAGTTATGTACATCGTTTAGTCTCTGAAAACTTGCATATCAGGAAGCTGTGGACAAGGAGGGTGCCACGTTTGCTTATAATAGAGCTAAACAACGTCCTGAGAATGTTTAAATCGAGTGGCTGGCGATGTTGCCTGAGTTCTTGGATGGATTCGTAACCATTAATGAAATTTCAGTACATCACTTCACATCTGGGACGGAACAGTCAGAACAATGGACATGACAGGGATCGTCAGCTCCAAGGAAGGCGATGACAGTTTCATCAGCTGTCAAGGTTGGCATCAATTTTTTTAGGATGCTCGAGGTATAAGTTTCATTTATCATCTTCAGAAAGGAAAAAAATCAACGGCTAGTATAGTTCAGTGATGTAAATATGGTGAAAAGGGAAGTATTGTTTCGCCACGACAATCCAGCAGTTCGCGTATCCATAGACATCGCAACAGCCAAAAACTAAGAGGTCGTGTTCGAATTGCTTCTTCGGGCATCCTTTTCACCACATTTAACTCATTTTACAAGACGGTTCGGTGGTAAAAGACTTGACAACGAAGAACAGATTGAGGAGCTCGATGGTTCTCACTTTTACCAAGGTAGAAATAAGGTTATAGTTTCACAAGTTTTTTTATGTTTTCTGCTGTCTTAATCAGGACCTACAAATGCTTACTGACTCGTTGACTTATTTAGAGTCGTGTAATATAAAATTTCATAGTTTAAGGCCTCCCAGCGCGTATGGCACGACGAGAGATGTATCAGACCTAGTTTCCATTATTCAGGAACGGATCAATCCCGCATCCCCTGCCTTCCAGTAGCACCTGCAGAGATGAGGCTCAGGAGAGACTGAGAAAGCACGGAGCATTCTCGATAATAAAACCCGGGTCTCCATCGCAGGTAAGGCCACTGCATCACTGCGGACGGCTTTCCTCTCCTGCCGAATCCGTTATGTACTCAACGCGCCAATTTTGCAACACCAAATATGCTAGACAATTCTCTTTCTGCGGGGATCAAGCAAGCGGAACCCTGCTCGAAATTCCAATATTCCTCAATGACTAGCTAAGCACATCATTTCCTATTCTTTAGAGTTCTCGTGGAATATTTTAGAACGGCAGGTCTAAGCAAGTCTTCGCATAATAGACTTTACTAGTGAAGAATACGTTAATGAGGTACAGAATTTCTATCGACATACACCCTAAGTGGGCCGTGTTGAGAGTGATATGGTAAATTGTAGGACAGTCTGTGTCCCCGTTTAAATAAGGTATGGCGCATTGCAGGGAGTCAAACTGGCTAGTTCAGATCATAAGAGCACCATGTTCAAAGTGGCGGCCCTGGATCTGATTCCCAGTCTGGTCTAGATATTTCCATCCGATCTTTTAATTTGCTTTCAAAGCCTTCAGTACTGAGCTTCCATTTAAGGAGTGTCGGAAAGTCTGTCTTGCGAATGCTTAAATGCTCATTTCTATGTACCCTTTACTCGGAAACCGTTATATGTACAGCTCTTAAGTTTTCACAGCTTATTTCCAACCTTATGGTGTGTGTGTAGAAGGAAAATAAATTATTTTAATCTTACTATTGAAATTTTTCCATACAAACATATCCTGATGAAAAAATTAATAATTCAAATTATAACAAATCATTTATTCTGCTTCCACACAAATAAAATATGATTAAAAATAAATATAAATGTTTCAGTGGTATATCTATAACGGTTTCCGAGAAAAGGTACCAAAGAACACTATTTTAACATTGGCAAGATAGGGCTTTCAGACTCCCCTCAAAGCTCTTGATACACTCCATCAGTTTCAAATGAAAACATTTCACCAACGTTATTTATATATTATTCTACTCGTATATGATGCCCTACAATAAGATATAGACGACCCGGCCAATTAAATTAATTATGATTATGATGAGGCATTATAATAAGATTGTTTGAATAATATGTCCATTGACTGTTATCTGACATCAGAAATACGCCAAACGGAGCTTCAAATTAGCTAATCCTTATATGAGTTTTTCCTAGCTTCCTCAAGTTGTAAATATAAAGCAAGTCCACTCAGCTTAAATATTTACAAGTTGGTATTTCGTAAAAATGGAATAAATAGCGGTATTTTATCCGTATAATTCGACACAAGTTTGGACATAAAAATAAGTTGACGACGACGAAAATCATACGAAAATTCTTGCTGAAGAGAATTCATTATAATTTCGCAGCGTTAAATAAAATTATGTACGTTACAAAATAAGTGGGACGATAGAGTATTAATGTTCGAAATTTTTAGTTGTCTGTATATATGCAATGCATTGCAACGACCATTTCGAATTTGTGCTGTTTGAATAATGACACAAAAATAAATTCGTGTTTTGTCTTCGGTGCAAAAAAACAGGAATAAATATTCGATTGTTTTTATTTTACTATAGTAACTCATCATCTGGTGACAAAGTAAACATCCCAGCGGAATTAGATTTTATATAGCTAAAATATACGTTTAATAATTACTAAACTTACTGAATTGTATCTAAAATTCAATATAGATTTATTTATATGCTACTCAGGACCTTTTGATTTGATATTGTAACAGAATAAAGTTCGTGAGATTCTACATGCGCAGTAGGGAAAAGAGAAGGGAAAGGCAAGCATTGTCGTTTGAGGAGGAACTTTCCTCTCAACACTGCCGGAACGCTACTAGAATTGTTATAAACACTAATTGTATTCATGAAAACGGGATATGGAGACTACGACAACGTCTTTTTAACACACCCCCATACTTATTATCTATTACAATTTACGGATGAATTTCTTGACGTACAAGATATCCTGAATCGACAACAATATATTTCCTAACGCCAAGGTTTCCAGAATTGCCTTTACACTACGAAGTTGCGTTTACTAAGTTTGGAGATAAAGTGAACCCCTGTCTACACCCGCTACAATATGGGCGAAGTTGTCTACTGCGCATAGTATTGACACATGTTTAGTTAAATCTCCCGAACAATAATAGTTATTCCATACGTACGATGGTGAAACATATTTACGTGTTTAAATATTTACCTAAATACTGATTTATAGTAATGGCTAATTCACCGTTGTTTACTGTTATTTAATTGAATGTATTGTTAATTTGAATACAACACTGCACTTGTGTCGTGTCCAACGTTTGGGATCCTATCGTCAACAGATTGTTTTTCAGAACAAACGCATTAGTTGACTTCATGCAGTGCTGCAAACTACAGAAAGATGGTATGTCGAGTCGGCAATAAGTATTTTGTAGCTATAGACTTTCAAACGAACGGAATTCGATGTCAATCCACGATACTTGAGAAACAGAGATTTTGTGAGTCGGAAATGGCAGGATATTCAGTTGAAATTCAATGGTTTGCCTATATTTATTGCGGTTTTAATGTTGCGCATTAGAAAGTTATATTTAAAAAAAAACTTGTAAAATTTGAACAAACAAATTGTTATATCTGAGTTATTTATTTATGCACCGTCGCAAACAATCTATTCTGAACTACACCAAAGGGATTACCAGCCAATCTGCAGGCATATTAAGTTGTCTTATATGTGAATGTTTCTCACCGGAAGTGCTGAGCCCTGGACTAGAAGTGAATTTGGCCACATCGACGATCTTCACCGCGAACTGCTGCGAGGTTTGGCGGTGAATACAGCGACGCACCACACTGAACGGGCCCCTGGAAACAAAATATTATAAAAATAAAACAATTGTAGGCTTTTTCGTGCTTAAACTACCGACATAATATTCAGAAAATACACTCAGCTATTTAAAGAAGTGAGATTGATTGTAACTACGAAATAAAACTCCTATAATACACATATCATCTCCACTGACGTTATAAATATAAATCAGGAAGTACCAAAAACGTACACATGATATATATCAATTTCAAAGAAATCAACCTATTATTTAGTTAATAATACAATTATTCTCCACTGCTTTATTGTATGGACGACCTGGATGTTCCTATCGTTGATGGATTCGCTATATGAGACTGCATTAAAAGTTAAAGATGGTGTTATTAATCAAAACACAATGTAGGCCATCCGGGCATGAAGAGGTATAGGGAATATTCCTAAAGAACGTGCTATTAATCTAGATACACTGAGGTTATTCGTAGCAGGAAAAGCACATGTATGTGGCTTTCGTGTAACATCCATTTCTGTAGTGATATTCAGCTAATATTTAATATGGCAAAAAAATGGAAAAATGTACTTTAATCTGTTTAGAAATTTTTGAGTTAATTTCCGTTCTTTATACCTATATATATAACCAATTAATAAGGACAGGAAAGAGAGATAGAAAGTAGGTAACTTAACTAGCCGATCATTGGAAATGTCCACCTAACTTTCTAATGAAGGGGGTGGCGCCTCCGAAAATTTAAAGAAGATCAAACTTTACATGGTGCCTGCAATCTGTGAACCTCAGGTAAGTAACCTATCTCTCTTTCCTGTCGTTATTAAATGTTTTAATTAACCTGACGCATATATAGTAGAGCACGACGGTATCGTGAATTTCGTTCGCAATAACCGTATTAACTTTTATTGTCACAGAACGCAAAAAATACGCTGCTTTTACCATTATCATAAAGAATTTAAATTACATTGCATTACTAAACTAAAATATAAACTGTTAACAGATAAATTTGGCACATCGTTCAGGCAGGAACTTCGTTGAACTTTAAAACTCTCGATTACTGCTCAATAGAAGTATCTCAATTGATAACATCTGATTTTAATTGCACTTTTTATGTTGTTTTTGAAGGAAGAAATGTAAAATTCTCCATTCTTTAGTAACGTTGAGAAATGTAAAAATATTCATTATTCAATAACGTTGAGACTGTTGAAGATGATAACGCAATTTTGTTCACACGTTAATCTTTTCAACGCCGTGGTCGAAATCTTACGGTTTCAGCTTTTACACTTCTCGAAAGATACATTTTTCACTACATTTCATTTAATTATAAGTGAACAATTTTTTTGCAGCCTAAGACTTTTAGAGGGCAGGGCTCAATTCGAATCGGTAAATTTCCCCAACATAAAATGATTTCCGGGTTTACAACGAATGATAAACGTTCATTGTTTTCACAACCTGTTTATCTTCGGTTCATTAGTACTCACAGGGAACGGCCTGGAATTGCTCGCGATAATTTCTGCCACAGTACACAAGTCTAGGCAGGATTCAAGTATTTTTCATATTTCCGTCTGGCTGCAAAAGCCGCAAGGAAATTTCCGAAATTCTAAGGATTTTATCGTTAGAATTAAGGATTCCTTTCTAGTATCCGGGTCAATTTATTCACAAAACTCACGATTTAGATTAATCGACAAACGAAGCATCCTAACTGGAAGAACCAATTAAAGTAACGTACAATTAAGTGCGAATCTATAGCAATAAATAAAATTCTATCTGTCTGTCTGTCCGTCTGTCTGTATGTTTGTCTCGAATAGACTCCGAAACGGTTCAATGGATTTCAATGAAAATTTGAGGTAAAAAAGGCAATTTAACTTAAATATTAGAGAATATTTCATTTCGATAATATTAATGTTATATACATTAATTCTACCTGAAGGTTTCTCATCATAACCTGCGCTAAAAACTCCAAAATAAATGCGGGTTGCCCATACTCTTGATCTGTTTATGTTACGAAACGGCTCAACAGATTTCAATGATAATTTCAGAGATTGAAAAAGGAATTTAAATTTAAATTTTAGTGTATGTTTCATTTCGATATATTGAGGAGTTCAGGATTGCTATTTGGGGGCGACAGGTTACATGAGGGTTGATCCTGAAACAGGCAACTCCCCTTTAATAGCATAGGAAGGGAATTGAAAAGAGGGGATGCGGAAGGTATAGGTTGGTTACATGAGGCAACTCCACTTTAATAGCATAGGAAGGGAATTGAAACGAGGGTAGAGCAAGGTAGCCTAGGATTGACTAGGGCGCCCGGCCTGTGTTTTAAGGATACTACCCGGTGTTTCACCTAAAGAGATGCAGGGAAAACCCTAGAAAACCTGCATCAGGTAGGTCGGGCATTGGGTACTATTCTCACGCCCTTCCGAATGACGGGAGACGAGTTTGCTGTGGGGTCGCAGCATTCCCTTCCCCGTGTCTTCACCAATTTCTGGAGGCAGTTAGCCGACTGATCCAATGGGATCAGCGGACAACTCTTACCATATGCCCAAGGTCTTCGACCCCAGTACATATACCTCCTAAAATAGGTGAAGGTGTCTCGGCATGTGAGAGCTTTGATAAAAATCCCAGAGAGAGTACGAGGCATTCCCGACATAATCAGGTGAGCCCTGCAGTCACTCTGAGGGGGAAATACCTGCGAGAAACTCTCACAGGCATTTAACCTCGAAGGTATAGTTGGCTCCGAAACTTATGATAGCGGGACCAACCAATTGCAAATTATAAGGTTTGCCCTGAAGCGATCATAAATAGATGATACCGTATTTATATATTCAGTGAGTTCAACTTTATGGATATTCTGTCGTGTTGTTTCATTTTTAGGGCAAAATAAAAAGAACTATTTCGGCGCGAATGAAGTTGCGCGGTTATCTAGTCATAAATACGTTTTTGCCTTATTTAATGTAACGAAGATGTACATCTTAGCAACATATTCATTCTGTCTTTGGAAATGTTCACGTGTACGAAAACTTCCATTGGTGTCGCGTCGAATAAACGCATTCGCGAGACGTGTCAAACTTTTCCGATTTCCTACGAGACAAAAAAAATGTTCATGTCAACAATATTATGTGTCCTTCGGACGGTAAAGCTAGTTTTGTATTATATAACAGTATAACAGCTCGTATTATTTCCACCGATTGAGTCACTACTCTGGCTTTCTGTTGAATTGGAAATCACCACATAAATAGTCTGCTTTACATTAGGAGTGTTAGCTCGGGAAACCGACAAACCTACGTCATAAATGATGTCAATCTGTCATATACGGCATAACAAACTGGGGTCGTTAACATCACGCGCTTCAAATTGGAATGCCAGTTGCAAGTCTTTGTTTCGTAAACTTGGAATTATAACTTTGCCACGTATATTGTAGAAATTTTAAAGTTTGTCTGAGGCAACATCAATCTATCTGCACAAAACGGCACAAATTATTTATACTACACTAGAAATATCTCTGAAGTCCTTGGCGAAAAACATCGACTGAGCGTTTTTGAATCAAACATTCGTTCTCCCGTATAAATACGTTCAATAGATTTCCAGAAATAAAATCTTAAACGATACACAATTTCTTTAAAGAGTTTTGAATCTTAGTTAATGAATGGAGGGTATTATTCACTGAAAGAGTTCATTGAAAGGAAGGACAGTTTTGATCGTCTTTAGTAAAACAGTTTGCTTGGAATCCTATCAAATGTTGCTACTATTTTACAATTATAATCTACTATATTTTAACTGCCGATTTATTTTCCTTTTCATGCTTGACGGGAATCGCTGTCTACTCCGTCGATTGAAAATTGAATATTAATAATTTTCTCATTTCTCTAATTGCTGTTAACATCTTTAACGTAGTTTCAAATTCTATAACTATTCTTTGCAACTTCATGAAGTCGATCTCTCTGCAGGGTTAAATGGCTAATACGTATAATAATTAATTATTATATTTTGTCTTACGATTTTTTTCCCATTTATATCTACTTTTTTTGTCTTTCAACTTTCTCACTGCAAAATTTTATTCACTTCTTGTAGTCACATATAGGGTTGAAATGGAATAAAACAAGCTGTGTGTGAGGTATTCACGAAATTCTTTTGTTATTTGAAAGGCTCGTGTATGCTCTATCAAATAAAAAATAATTTCGTCAATAATCTATACCCAGCTTGTTTTATTTCCTTTCAAAATTTAAACATCAACACACTTATTGAAAACTCCTATATTTAACATATCTATTCTCTCGACCGAGGACTAATGGATTGAATAATAAATCTAAATCATCTGCAATTCTACTGTCTTCGTTTACAAGTCTGTTCCTTCAGATCAATGGCAGTGAAAAAAATTTACGATCTTTCGATGCCTGATCCAATTCACAAGTTCTATATCGGGTTATAGGTAACGTTTTCGCGAATGACAATAGCAGCACACTTTTGTCTAACTTCCTGTAATACACGATTTACAATCATGAAATTGAATAATAGTTTCCATACTTTATTAAATTTGTGTAATATGCTAACGGGATTTCAAACTAATCACGCGAATGTACCAAAATTTTCTGTACTGTAAAATATTCACTGACAACCACCACGAGCTGTACATATGTAAACTAACAAACCATTGTTTGAGCTAATATTTATTTTACGGTAGATAAAAGTGTTGTTAAAAATTCATGTAACGAAATAATGGCATAATGTGAAGTACAGAAATGTTATGAGAGTTTATGTACTTCCAAATAGCTATAAAAGGACTATTGACATCATGGTACAGTTTTGCATATGATCCATTATGAAAAGTTTAATTGTGATCAAATCACATAGGTCGCCAATTGTTGGTCGTAGCCTGTACAGCTAAAAACACATCACAGAAAGTTGTGCGTGAAAGCCATTCAGGATTGCGTCAATCAGAGAAGGAGGTAAGCCATCGATGAGAATCTGATGAGATATTATAATGGTTAAACACTGCTACAAAGAAGGTTACAGACAGTGTAATAAAAAGAAGACAGTTTGGCGCGGATTGGGTGATTCGGTGACATCGGACTGTGAGCTCACGTGTTTTCTCCAAAAACATCGGTGGAGTGGGGTGAATGTCAAGGTGGAAGATAAATAATTTTTATTGAACAGTACGGGGCCCGGCCGCCAACGAAAGTAGGAACACGAAGTTAAAAACACAGGAAAAATTGATTTTCGGGCATCAATCATTAGAACACTAAGAAATTAGGACATTCAGTACTAAGCAGTAGTCATTAAAACAATAAGAGATTGGAGATTGTAACACGCCTTCGACGTTTGAATAATGGGCAAAAGGCATGCTCTGGTGGCAAAATAAGTGAGAAAGGTGCTCATTATCCAACGACGAAGTTCGGTTGGACCAGTACATCATCTCTGACTCCAGCGGCAAGTTCCAGACCAAGCTGAAAGGGAGTAATTACAGCTTGTATCATTTTACTGATTCCGTAGTACTGACAATTCCAAGTAGGATTGGTGAATATATTTCTGCACGAGAAGGCCCGCTATGACGATCCCTGGAATATATCTTATGTTTCTAGTTTATAAGATACCTTATATTTGTAAATAATGTACAAAATATGTAGTATTAATCATAAAAAGGTCGGCTTTGTAAATTAAAATGTATTCTATCATTGTATATTATAAATTTGTAAGTGTTAAGGAAAGTGATTTTTCATTTATATAATAATTCTTCATATAAAACAGTAAATACTCCGCATATTTATTTCAATACGAAAAATAATATCAAGAAAGATAAGTATGCCAGATATGAATACACATTCATAATAAATTATTTAATCAGCCTCTTTGTCAGTACTTTTATAATTTAAACCTTAAATATTACAACGTTTCATCTCTCATTTGAGACTTCTTCAGGTACTCAAAAATTTTACAACTTGATTACATTGGGTAAAATGTTATTAATTTTTTATAGTTTTATAGTAATACAACATTAACGTAAAGCAAAAGTAGACATGTACTAGCTGAAGTACCCGACGTTTCTCAGGTTCACGTAAATAATAAAGTACTTGAGGTACTATCAAACTTATAACATTTTATTTGCAATTAAAATGTATTAAAATTTATCTGACGCGAAAAATGAAAATAATTTACGTATTCATCGTATCAACGAAAGTTTAGTATTTCTCTGCCAACGATAGGTTAACAACGACGCAAAATGTTTACAACTTAAACAATATATAGTATTACAGACCAAGAACTTAGGTAACCCGCGTTAACTTTAGGAAATCTCGATGCACGTAAGGTAAACAAAACCTTTTACGTAATATCTTTTTCACTTTTTTCACATATATAACTTCAGTATATTTAAAACAAATTAAAGATTATAGGTAGCTTCGGTGTATGAGGTTCACGTGTGCCAAATTTGGTCAAATTCTAAGTGTACATATCTTGGACGCCTATAACTGGGACATAACATATTAAGGACCTGACAAATGTTTTTTAGTATGCAGACGATTAAACAGATGTTCACAAAATATAAACACAAAGTATTGTTATAACTCAAGTGATTCGGCACTATGTTTTTCCGTTATCACCTATTTTTTTGTAAATACCGTAGCATAGAACAATAGTTAACATCATTTAAAATTTCATGTTACCTAAAATTTACGGGCCTAGAAATTTCTCTTCAAAATTTTATTATTTTTCTAAATTACAAAATATTAGAGGAAATGAATAGCATTCAAACGTGTTAAATTTATAAAATAATTGTTATATTATACTTGTGCACCTGAGGCTATTCGAATATTTTCCATTAAATTGTTTCTCACATGTTGACCGAATTCTTTAGTTTTGAATTCAGTTATTTCCCAAACATATTTCTGAGTGCCTTGAGTGTAATTTGGTTTTAAAAAAATGATATATCATTGAATTACGACCTCTCCCACCATTCCCCTCCCCACCCCGCTTTCTCTCGCACTAACATACATCGGTAATCAATTTTTCTAAATTTATGTAATTTGCACTGTATGTATTCGCAACTGAAAGGACCTTATGCCCGGTAGTGGCATTACTCAAGTAAACACGCAAAATTTGGGTCAACGAATAATGATGGATTGTGTTTATCCGAGAAGCAGATTCTTTCTGAAGAAGCCATAAAATTCACATCCAATTCAGTTATGTAACTTTTGGCCTGTATCTCGTAAAACTTGAAACAAGAAACTAGTTTTCCTTTTGCAGAATGCAGAAAATTGTTAACAATCCCTAAGACAAATAAGCAAGTAGAATTCAATCTGTCGTAACCGGCAATTAACGTGCATATAAATTCATAGTCCTTTAAAAATAATGAATTAACCTTGCGTGATTAAAAAAATATTAACGCAAATTGTTCAAATATGCACTCGGCCTGGCAGGCGATTTATTTTAATTAGATGGCACAGCAACGTACACTTGCCAGCAATTAATGTCAAAGGCAGCAGCTACAATCTCTTTGTGCACTCAGAGATTGGAGGATCCAACTTGGGCATAATTCAAAGAAAGAAAAGCTACGGGGCGCGCTAAATAAAGGAAACGAACCCAATTCAATTAGCGTGTAGAAATTCGGCCTGAGGCCTGGGGAAAGTAATTAGGAACGGGTGAACAGGCGAGAAACAAGCCGCTAAGAGCTCAGCGGCTGCACTCGCAACCCTGTGCTCATCTATCGCAATCATCGTGTGCGTGTGTGGGTAACACGTTCTTCTGTACAACATAAATGAGTGTGTTTCATGTTGTGCCCAACTGAATAACGATAAAACATAGTAATGCGATCCAGGAATTAGCAGATACAAACTGACTGGAAGCTGGTTTTATAACGGGTTTCTAAACTACTTACCGTTCCTCTTAATTAGCTGTAAAGATACTCTTAATCTCAAATATTCAAAAAATTGTCAAATAATGGAGCAAGGAATAAAAAGAAAATTCAATGTGTCTAAAGATCTACATGTTAATAAACAGAAGCTACTGGTTGATAGGACGCGAGTAAAACCTGAAGGCCTGTGAAATATTTTCTTGTATGTTGGTGGTATCTTTTGTGACGGTCAGGGCTCAGCCCTTCCTCGGACGATAAAACAGACCTTTCTTCAAACCATACGGAAGAAGGCTTTTACTGACAGTAGGTGTCAACATCTTAAACAAATGGCATCCGTTCTTAATTTTCGAAAATTTTCTTCCGTCAAGACGTAAGCTACGCGTAGTTAATTGGAAACAGCTAACTAACTAATGCAAAACATATTTGAAGACACTCATTCATATTGCTTTAGGCTACAATTTTGTAAATATAAAACCAATTAATGCTATTTGAAACTTCACGCGATTTGCTATTGGAAAAGGGAGGAGGAGAATTTAAGGCATTTCGAGGCGAAATGGATAGATGAGTGGAGCAGGGAGGGTCGTTTAATTGCGGGTGGCTGGCGAGAGTAGAGTGCAGCTCTTGAGTCCTCAGGAGATGTTAAATTTTAGTACAAGTTTCCACTATGTTTGCCCAAGGCGTCATCAATGCTGCCAGATCATCTCGATGCAGTAAACGAGAAGCGCCTTCGAATTTGTCAACCCGAAGCAGACCGTACTGTCACCACCGGAGAGAACAGCAGCGGTCTTCTGTCTGTATCATTCACATAAAATTTATAAAGTCCACATCGCCAGACGTGGTTGCACAAAAAAAACCTTCGGTGACCACTGGTGACCTGGTTTTAATGAGTTTCAGTATGTAAATTATTAATTCTCTACCCTTTCCATGCGAATTCATTTTTTTCGGTGTTTTACGATTTTCATTATATAAATTTTATTATTGTTAAAAAATCTCTACTTTGTCATTATTATTCATATTTTCTATCAATTATAATTTCCCCGATAATTAAATATAATAAATTAATAAATTAAATAATAATTAAAAATATATATATTTATTACATGCTCAACTTCATAATCTTTATGATAGTACATAATTGTTTCATGATTTGGATTTAAATAATGTTTTTTTGGTAGTACATTGTTTGTATCTATTAACATTTCGGATATATGTTTTCTTAGAAGAAAAATATCCTTTTATAAATTTTTATGCGAAAGATTACATTTTTGGATCTTTTGTCTCTTGAGACAATAATTTGTTGTGTTTGCTAAGGACAGGAAAGAGAGAAAGAAAACTGGTGCCTTACCTGAAGTTTCCGCGGTCTGTATTTCTAAACTTTAGATGAAGGGGGCGGTGCCTCCGAAAATTTAAGAATTAGGCACCCTACACGATGCTTGCCATCTATACACTTCAGGTAAGACACCAGTTTTGTCTCCCTTTCCTGTCCTTATTAATTGCTTTAATAAACTTGATAATGTACTTTATCTGACTTTCTTATATATAAATTAGAAGTATTATAAAGCTCTCTTCACCAATCGGCATTTTTAAATTTTTAGCTATCTGATTTAATTACCTAAATTAAATCTTATTGTGTAGGTCTATAATAAATAAAATCGCACATATCAATAAGTTTAATGTTATATTACAGTAAAAATCTGGCAGCCTAAAACGGAACAAATATGTAGAACAAAGGTTGTTAAATTACAATGTTAAATAAGGATTTCAACTATAAAATGGATCATTAAATATATCTCATTTTTAAAGTGGACGTAAAAATTAAATATTAATCGGACTACTGTGCGCAGTATATGAGTAAAGACACGTATATACGTAATCAGTACGACGAGATGTAAAGCAATGTTTATCTCCTGATGCGATTTAGACTTCAAAGGCTTACGTTTGATCGACGCACAACCGACGCTTTACAAGTGCTTTTTCTTCGACACGATTTAATTTTTCCAGCATTGAAACAAATGCGAATTCATCAATCTGATCACCACATAATCAGAAATCCTGCGTTCGCACGGTGAACAGATCATTTTTAAGCCGGTATGAAACTATTTCGTAAATTGTGTCGATGGTTACAAACTTGCACATCTCTGAACAAACATAAAGGATGACGAAAGTAAAGACATTGATGTTGCAAATTTTTATTTTCGGGAATAGAGGACACATTTATTGCCATAAAATTGCACTAATCATCTGATGCCACAATTTTTAATGTTTCACGAGAAACTACGTCACTTTTAATTTATGTGTGAGGCAGTGTAAAAAAAACTGTTAACCTATAGCGACTGAGCAGTTCAATCGAGTTGTAACTTGTCACCTCTGATGATTACAATTCACGGCCGAAAACAGTAGCTGCGCAATGCATCACGGACATTGTTCCTAAGTGACAACATGTCTCACTCTATTATCGATGTTTCAAGTTGTAGCAGGGGTGTTTTCATAAATGTTAAAAATTCTCGTACAGTGTAATGTATAACGTAGCTAATGTTAGGACAGTACTGGGCTCGTTAAACGCACCCCGATGGGTATAAGGCAATTACGTTAATTAACTGTCTAGTAAGTAATTATAATCGTCGTTATGGTTACCATTACCTACATAAAACTCGGATGAATTTCAATCATCTAAATGTGTATAATTAAAAACATTAATTTGTCATTTGCTTAATATCATGAAAACATTGAAAATCATCTCAACTACCAAAATATTACTATAAAATTAAGTTATCCTATAGCAATAATCCGTGATTGTATAAACTTCTGATGAGCAAATTAAATTCCTGAAAATTGACATGTCTGCACAGTCAAGAACAGATTGATCAAATTTCTCAGAAATGAAAATAAATAAAAGAGTAAATTTTATCAAATAGTATGAATATTTTCAAGACGAGGCTGTGCACCAATATTTAATTAAAAATTAAAAGAAAAATATTTTCTGCCTTACACCTCACACGGCTATTTCAGGCAAACAGGATTTTTTTATTCCTTCCTCAAAGAAAAGTGTCGCATGTAATGAAAGCCGAGAATACAGTTTCTCTTTCACATCATGTTCGTTAAACTGAATATCCACTTCTTCGCAATTTCATCAGTCATTACTTTTTCCACAAATACTTCATACAATCGCCGATAAATTTTTACTGGCGTAACATTCCTTCCTTTCCAGAAGGGAATCATTGATCTTCCTTCACAGTCCGCGGGTTATTCATTTGTTTTGCAAAAATGTGACCGTGATTCAAATCATAACTACTGTCACCTACGTTAATCGGAATCCAGGTACAAATTAAGTTATGACTAATATAATAATGGGACATGAACATTATTATACAACATTCCAACAATTAGCTCCGCCATCGCAGCAATCTATCTTATGACGTGACGGAGCAACTGCTGAAACGTTGTATTCCAGGTTAAATCACCGGAAACACTTTATTCATCAGTACCCAACTTTTCATCAAATCTTTATGATTCTCATATTTGTTAATTCAACGGTATAAAGGAGTGTATTGACTGTTTTCTTTAGAAATATAAACATCATTTAGTGAGTAATTAAGTTCTTCCTCCAATTTTTCGAACGAATTTTGGGGTTGGTAACCGATTAATAGGTACAAAAAACAGGCAAGTTTATCTAGAAATAAGTAGAATGAACAAAATGTTTAAACTTTACATATAAATACGTAGGTTTTAACTAAAATCCTACTATATCAAAAAAGCAAAAAATAATATAATGAATTAAGGTGGCGATTGCCATTTTATTCAATTAGTGGCGATACTCAACACACTGTAGTTAAGAAATTCACCATTGGCGACAATCAGACACGCTAGAAGAGGCCTATCTGACGGCGTGGAGAGACCCTAAGAGTGTGAAATCCTGCGTTTCACAGATTAAGGGACATTTATCTGCCCAGGGCGTTCAATCCTCAGGAATTTCGAAGGCCCCTTCTCCCTCCACTAAATATGAAGAAAACCATGGGCCAATCTGGATATATTATTGTGTTCTGGATCATGTGAGTAGAAAAATAAATCTGGAAGAAGTAGGAAGTCAGAGGAGACAGAAAAGTGAATTTCAGTCGATAATGATACTTTGAAGTAGAAAGTTGGAGAGGAGATGAGAGAGAGGAATTGTGCAGTAGGTGGAGGAATTTCTAAGAAGAGGCTTGAGAGGAGACAGTGTGGCTGGACCACGGCGGCTATAAAATAGTCTGGCTATAGGATCAGAGAGAGAAAGAGAGGGGGGGGGAGAAGAGTTGGTCTCTAGTGGGGAACGTTTGTCTTGAATCTGGAGACAAACTGAGAGAAGACAGAAGTAGGTGGAAGTCCTTTCACCTAATTCAATGGAATCAAGGAAGAAAATCTCGAGGTGCGACCAGTCCCGATTTTCTTGGAAGGAAGACAGCTCAAAGTAACCGAGCCGGAACCAACGAAGGAAGCTGACACGAAAACCAAGTGTGTCAGTGCTAATTAATGCATCAAAATGACTTCTGACTATTTTTTTAAGGCGCAACAATCTCCTCGTCCATAACCCTGTATTAGATTGAGTCTCCTGCTGAGCTGGTTGTGGCATATTAATGGACCCCAAATTTGTATTTATATTACTTTTAATTAATAAATGAAAATGTTTTATCGTAACATATTCAAAATTAACTTCTTCCAATCCCATTACAATACCCTTAGCCCGTAAGTGAACACTGTTTCGTCAACAAATGTGAAGCTTCTTCTTCGAAGGCAACCTCTGGATTATTTGCTGTTATTTTTATTGCTATAACGTTAATTACTAATAATAAGCCCGTTGGGTCTAAACTAGGACAGTTGATAGTGGAAGCCCTGAGCTCGTCTCTTTGTTATAACTCCACTGCAGAAAAAATCCATAGGCAAATACATGAATATTTGTTGATAGCATCGGGTGTAAGATTAGACAGAAGATACCCGTCGTAAGGATGTAAACTGTTTGATGTTGCCATAAAGCAGAGGCTATTGTTGAGCTGCAATACGGAAGCTGTGTAGGCGATATAACGCGCTCCCTTGCATGATTTTATTAGACTGTTTTCTCGTCCATCGTCTATCCAGCCGCTTAACTGTTGAATAAATCTACAAATATTTATACAACACGTTGTAATGTGCAACGTTTCTTTTGTTACATAGTGTAAATTGTTACGTAATGAGAACGGAATTGCAATTTATGGATAAATAACGAAGTGATGACTAACAAGCAAATAATTGAACTGGAATCGAATGATGGAAATTTCCTTTTTACGTAAATATTAACACACTTTGTGTAACGGCGAAATGACGGATGGGGATACTCATAAATATTTAGTTCTATTTCCTTATTTCAAGGATATTATAAATTGTCATTTTTTGACTGACATTTCGTATATTTTTTTATTTAACCACACAAAAATTAAAATGAATATTACTTCAAATCCTTAACTTTGAAGGAATTTTCAGCTTTAATGTGTAAAATATTTGTTCCTTATTCCTTATTTTCATTAATTCGTCAGTGCATCAGTGCATTTCCTGTGATATATGTATGTTTCTTACGAAAATCCTGTCATTCGGCCACGATGTAACATAATAATTAATTACCTAAATACATAGCCAATAACCCAGTCAAATTTATTAATAATTAATAAAGATACGTATTATTTTTAATTTAATATTCAGACTGTAACATTACGTATAAAAATAAATAATCATGATGTGGCAATAAACGTTTATCGATTAAAAAACTATATTTCATATTATGCTGTTATCCTTACTTTTTTAAGTTAGCAGTGTTCCATTTTATGCATAATTCAGTTCCATTAGGACCGTATATATATATATATATATGTTTAGTAGATTCTCCGTAATCGGACACATGGCTCATATGTATACCAATGGTGTCAGGAGTTTATCAAAACTAAGAAAGAATCGATCATGTAACGAATATGCGGTAAATTGATGATGATTCTAAAAATAGCCCAATCGTTCATCAAAAATATAAACTATTTCAAATAAAAAAGTTATACTGAATTATATTTAAAAGCGGATCCAAGATTAATTAGAACTGTTAATGCAAACGAGTAGAAAACGAAAGCAATGAATGGCTCCAATCTCAGAAAATTGTAAATCCTTACTGTAAATGGATTTCTGTTATTAAAAGCAAAATCAACTTCCTAAGTTATGTAAATATTTTGGCCAAATGGCAACAGCCGTCAAGAAACTTAATGTAACGTCTCAGTTTCCTAGCAAAAACATCAGTCATGCGAAAAATATTTCAAAATAAATTTTTTAAATAATTTAAACAGAAGCAGATCGTAACGTTGAAAGTTATCTGGAGTAACTATTCCTACAAATTATTTATACAGAATTTTACAATATAATATCCACGTTTGAGTATTCATCCGGAGCAGGATGAGGAATGACGGAAACATCAAAGAACACAGTCACACCAAATTCATTACACTTAGTTACGTTCGAAAAATTTATAAATAACGTATTATCCATTTCGTAGATTCAATATAATTTTTATCAAGAAAATATAAAAATAATGTTTTGAAATTGAGACATGTGTCTTGGAAAATTACTGTAACATATTATATTTTAATTATTTCGAATCATCTGCATGGACGAGAAATTTAAGTAGTGCTGACGACTTCAAATTACAGTACGCAATAATTAAATAATCAGTTCTTGAATAATGAGCGGATGTTTTCTTGGCGGCCGTGTATTAAATTACAATTAGACACGTATTTCAAAAGTTTTTATTCTTTCTTCATCAGTCTCAAGATTTACGTGAAGCCAAATAAATTAACTAGACTTAAAAAAGGTAAATAATATTTTTATTTCGGAATGGTAAATTTGACGTTATAAAAAACTTCTATCCTTATTCGTGCAAACTTTCCTATTAACAAAGAATATCGTACACATGTATCAAAAGTACTTATTTGAGAAGAACAAAAGATTATTTGGATGTTTATGGGTAGCCTTTCTCTTTCATAATACAAAAAACAGAATAAATATCAAGGGATGAGACGGCTTTGACACTCCCCTCTCCACTACACAAACGGAATGCGACACGATGTCCGAGCTATACTTAATATTCTGCGCGTAACTCGGCTCCGTACATGCATATAACTGCAGCGTATATTACTCAATAAAGAAAATAAAACAAACAAACTGCCTAAGTTATGAGTTCCGAGATGCCATTTGAACGGTTTTTGTTATAATATCCCCCTAAATTTTCTTTAAGAAACGACAAATTAAATTTATGAAATTTGAAGAAGAAATTTGAATAGTTCTGTTTATAAAAAAAATGGAAAAAGAAATCAAAACTAAAGCCCAAAAATTGGAGGTCAATAATTTTTAAAGAATTGAAATTGGCTCCATGAATGTCTTTCAAATCGAAATATACATGTAAACATATGAAAATAACTAAAAAATTCCGAGGTTGTAGAGGTTTCACAAGTTCCAATCACTTATTTAGCCTATTTTCAACCGTGTGATTTTAAAGTAATTTAATCCGTAATTACTCAGAATTAGTTCATGAATTTAAGCTACGTTCCAACTACAAACTTAGTAGATTTCAAAAATTTAAATATCGGAGTAATCTCTACAGAACTTATGAACCATTTCGGTGATTTCACTGTTTTGACAACAATTTTTTCAATATAAATATATATTTAAATGAAATAACCTCACAATCAGTTTTTTCAGACAGTCTTTATTTTTATTTAAACGACGTTTCGGTGCACATTCCCACCTTCTTCATTTGTTTTTCATAACAAGATTAGTCTTGTGTAAACTGTGGCTAAAGAAGTGTGTCAGTGCTGCCTCTTACTTGTCTGTATATAAATATATTATTGTTTTATAATATGTTGAATTCTAACATGTAACAATAATCTGATTGTGAATAAACCTGAATAAGGTGCGAATATGCACCGAAACGTCTTTTGGTTAAAAATAAAACTGTCTGAAAAAAACTGCTCGTAAAATTATTTCATTTAAATATTTTAATATCAGAAGTTAATTGATTTAATAATTATTCCTCCTTTCTGATGTTATTGTATTGATATAATACCTCTAAAATGAATTATGTCTATAAATTAACTATTTTAAGATTTGAGAATGAGAATTTGGTTTAGTTTTCATTAATTCTCCAATAATTTAGTTTTCTTAATTAAGTCTTTTTAATAAATACACTCATATTTTCCCAATAAACACATTAAAAAGCTTGGCCCTTTCTATAGCCACTAGCAAGTTATCGATTTATTTTTAAAGAAATAGGTTGATATCCTAAAAAATCACAAAAGCTTTGCTCTCCGCCCACCAGCCACGAACACTGAATTGAAAAAACAAAGTGAGAACATGGCACGATATGAGAATTTCCACCGCACTATGATTTTTCCTATATCATACACTCAGAGAGGGCGCAGTCTATTCCTGAGTACATTAGCTAAAGATAAAAATTGTATTTCCGCGTGATTTATAACGACTAAATCATACCAAGGGAGTTAAATTCTCAATGATATGTCGATTTCATACTTCATAATTTATATTACGTAGGTTTTTAAATACTTCGTTGCGATGTTTCATAAAATAGTAGGATTGAGTTAAAAATGTGAAAAAGTTAATCAGTTTTCAGCCATGTAGGCACGTCAAAGAAATAGCCAAATAGGTTTCGCTCTTAAATTAAATTCTGTCCTATATTGAAACATCAAAAAAAATCCTTAAACAAAATAACAAATTGACGGTCATAAAAATAAATAAAAAATCTTGAGATATCACAACGTGACATCATAAACTGTAACATTTATCAAACGGAACGTTTGCGATGAGCAATATTTTCTTTTATAGGAGAACTGTGACTTTCCTGCTGAAAATTATGAATAAAGCTTTCTCAGGTTTCTCATCATTATTACAAATAATTCTAACAGAAATCCACGTTGACGACGAAGCGGCGAGCGTTGTCTACGAATAAATATTTCACAGGGTTTATAAAACCGAGAATGTTTATTCGTAATATTTCATTTAAACTCAGTTTGTAAATGTCGTTTATTATTGTGAAACACAACTCTCTGAACAAACCATACATTCAATTTTATTACTATTTTGTTTTCCAATTACTAAATATGACACATTGCCGTGTCGTTGCTTCCGAGGTGTGGGGGAAAAAAAACCTTGTAGGTGATTCTGCGTATGCCGTAGGGGGTTTCTCGAATATTTTTAGCGCATCAAGAGGCTTAAAATGAGCCTTTTCCGACCTTTTCAGTATAATGTACCTTCTTCATATATCAGCCGCCAGTTCACCACTACAGGGATATCATTTTGAATAGTCCCTTAATTTATTGGTTACAGATCTCGTAATCAAATCCTGTATTTTGAATTTCACGCTTTTACTTTTAATACCTTTGTCTATGCGTTCATTGCGCTATAAAATTTATAATTCACTTATGACATCTTTCATCTTATCACGGTTATATTGATAATCTTCCTTCTTTTGCCTCATTGGAGAATAACTAAACAATAATGTCAAATTATTTTTTAATAGATACTGTAAGGAAATCTACATCTTCTTTGTTTTCTTTTATTTCTTTTGAAAATATATGAATTTTTTTAACTAATCCATCGAATTGACTGAAATTTTGAGCGTCATCCCTTGAAACAGTACACCAACAGAAAATTTACAACCGATATCGGTATTAAATGTGGACTTTTAACTATTTTCTTATTTATAGCAAGCCCATAATATTCCATTTTGAGTACATATTCTTTATTCATCTGAACCCTACGGTATATATCTTTTTTTTAATGAATCATTCTGGTATTGCACTGTGTTTCAAACAGCTCCATTCAAACACTATCGTTTAACACGTTAAGTATGCAGAATATATAATTATTTGATCCTGACCAAATGAAGCAAGTGGAAAATTTGTGGTTTTCATGTAAACATCGTGTAGATGGGTTGATGCAAAATTTTCACAGAAACCGTTTAGATGTCAGAATTTTAATTAATTAATTCAGTAATTTTTATACTAACGCCTCTTTAATTGCATTAATATACCTCGCGAGATAATTATAATGTTCTCAAACTGAAATAAATTGTAAATTTATAATTAAAACAGAAGGGTTTCGTTCTGCTTAAAATAGTGCTACTTGAAAGGGAATAATGAAAACAGAAATCGGTGCAGAATTCCTCTTGAATACGTCTTGCCAGTATAACACAAGTACGAAGTAGACCTATACAGTTAGAAAATATTCATTAATTCTAAAAAAAATATCAATTTCAAATGGCTTATTTATGGCTGTAGTGTTTTAATATATCCCCAAATGTTTTTAATCAGTTACTATGGTTTAAAATTTAATTGTAAATAATTTATTATGGAGTGTTGAATTATTTTACTGCGATTACAAACCTTTGGGGATATAATACCAAAATAGTAATTAATGGTTTAGAAGTGGAAGTGATTTCAACGTATCCATGCGTATGCAGTTCTGAGGTATTTTAGGGTCATTGCACGTGCCAATGGCAGATTGCAGCAAGCTGGAAACAATGATTTTGGAGAAAAAGCGAAATGGAGATTAGGTGGCTCCAGGCTTTATCGAAGTGGCGATAGTGATCGAAGCACGTGATTGAACTGTTAATGGGTCTTGTCGCTAAATCTCTACCACACGAATCGCATCTAAATAAACATTATGAAATTAATAGACTTCAGTTTCGTACTTATACAGTATATCTACGTAAAAGTTAATAAATCTCGAAATTTTGTGATCTGTTATTGAAATCGTTTAATGCGTCATGAATCACAATCGGAGGAGTCTATTATCCAATAAATAAATAATTATAATGACAAAACAGCCAACAAAGGTATATTAATTAGCTACGTAATTTATGCAACTACGTAGTGCAAATAATTACTACGTGTCGTCCCTAATTTGAGAATTTATCTTGTAAACAGTAAATAGAGGAGGCACCTTAATTAATTATATAACCTAAACTCTCTTCAAAGATTTTAAATATTCTGAAACTAAAATTCTCAGAAAACTCATTTAAGCGTGTGTTAAAAATAGCAGAATGTAAAAAATGTTTTCCTTAGAAAATTCAACATTAATTTCCAATATCCGCCAATGATTATGCAAGCTCATATTACGAGTTTATATTTAGTCGTTTTAATAAAGGTGTTTTCAATAAGGTTGAAGTGTTGAAACGGAATTAAACAAGCTGTGAGGTATTAACGGAATCTTTTTTATTTAAAAAATAATAATTTCGTTAATACGTCATACACAAGTTGTTTTATTCTATTTCAAGATTAATAAACTTAACCATAAAAGAAACATAGAGTAATTAAAATTTTAAATCTTGATGTGGTATCATAATACGCTAATATCTACTTCAAATAATAATATATTCCATAACGACATTTCTAAAGACAATGTGAAAACCAGTTTTACGTTGTGTTAGAAAAACGGAGGAAATATTCATATCAACAGCGATTCTGCAGTCCCTTAATTATACCGTGGTTTTTAATTATATACGTTTATCCTCGCTGATACGGTGAGCGAATCCATTGAAGAAAGTGAAGCATCTGCCAAATTGTGAATTCAACATTCCGGAAACGAACTAAAATGGAGAATTTCTCCCTCTTCACATTGCTAACCTTTCATTTGCACAACCTGTCACTAAACGACAATTGAAGTTCTCCGATATTTTTTGTCCCACTTTTTCCACAGAGGTTCAGCTCTTTGGATTCGGATCTAACAATGAGCAATGCCACGAGTCCTTGGTTGCCTATTTCACGCTCCGATCTCGATTCCAGCCTTGAACCACTCCAAATAAAATCACGCACGTCCCAACATAATGATTCGGCTGAAATTGGTACGTTCGTTGAGCTGGCTTTGTTATACTTACGGTTTCCTGGTTGTTTTGCACGACAAGTTTGTAACTAGAATTAAATATGTCATGGAATGCTCTTACATTCATTACAATATTTGTAACAAGCCCGTTTCCCCGGTAGTTGTGAAATCATAGTTTCTATGTGGGGGTTACAGTTCTTTTTAATATCTTTTCTCCCCGGACTTTCTGTATACTTCAGGGTAGTAAAATTAGTAATGAGTGACTAAACAAAAAGAAATAGTCGTTCTTATTTTGCATTCTATTTTATTGTATTTAATTTTTACTATTTAATGCCTTCTGGAAGTTTATGCTATTATAATGTGCAACACACATTTTTTTGGCCTCGGTGAGGTCTTTCACTTGCGGTGAGAATATGATAGAGCGAGGTGGAAATCTTGTCGGCGAATGACGGGATTAATGCTGAAAAATTAGAGCCGCCAAGTTGTTGAATATGATTAGTGAGAGAGTTTAAAAGTAATTATGTTGAAACAATATACCTGTCGTGTATTATGGCCAGATCTGTTTCTGCTTAGCCTATTCTACCCAAGGTGTATCTCAAATTCAAGGAAACAGCCCACAAGCCAACTTCATGAGATATTACTTTTTTGCGGACTATTGTGCAATTTACATTGCTTAAGAATATAGGAGTGTGTGATAGTGGAGCGGGACAAAAAATAAAATAATCAATCAATATTTTAATTTCGTGTCTGTAACTCAGTTACTATGTTTGTGCTGCAATTTATTTATTTATTATTCACATTTGTTACGTGGGCCTTTCAAATAAAAAATAATTTCGTTAATTCATCACACACAGCTTGTTCTATTCCATTTCAACATCGATCCGCCGTTATTGAAAAACCTCATATATTGTCTAGACCACGTCAGGTAAAATGTTCGAGGGCAAGGAACGTCGGATAAAAGAAAAGGCTCGCGGAGTCATTTTCCTCATCTTGTACATATTGTGAGAAGTGGCATTATATTTAATAGTATAGTAACAGGCTAAGAGAAACAGGGGTAAAAGTTGATGCCTCATATCTCTATAGGAGATAGAGAAACAAACTACTGAATGCGTAATGAGGTAGAAGTGTCATTCTTTTTCTCCTTTTCCACAGAACATCAGGAAATATCCCACTAGAAGGTAGGAGGTTATATAACCAAACACGGCAATTAGTTGCGTTATATATCTTCTGAAATTGAATTCAATTGATTTCTTTAGTTGTTCTAAAACCACGATTTTCCTAAATTAAAGACTTCGATTATTTAGTGTTATAACAACTTTGCTTGCAAGAAATGTAATAAATAATTTCTCAAGAAATTTTAAATTGTAACTTATAATATTTTTAATACATTCTGTAACCATTAGCTTTGTTACCCACGATAGTGCTCTGAATTACGTAGATTGGCCGCCAGGTAATTTTACCAATGAAACAACCAAACGGGTTTTATTTTTACAAAAATAGCCCATTTATTCAAGCTTTGAGATAAAAGCTATCCCCAAAGCGTGGTCATCTATACAATATAATCTCCTACGCGTCTCGTCGTCGGCTTGGTTAGAAATACAAAAATCCGTATTGGCGTCACACTACTTTGATTCCACAGCGTGTTCGAGACCCTTCACTTAAAATCACTGTTGTGACTTCTCGCCGACCTCAAGTCCACCTGTGACCTGCCAAACGACTGAGATTTCTGCGCCATCAACAATTCACGGGTTTTAGTCGTCAAGTTTCAAAAGAAGTCGACAACAGAGGAGTCTGGCTCGGCTTTAGCTGCTATTAGCAACGGAGCTGTAACTTCAAGTTACAATTCATATTTCTTATATAATCTAACGCCTTTGAACCACGTTACACGTTAAACGATCGTTATTTCATATTCACTATGGCTATATACGACATTCTGACTCGATAAGTGGCAGGGTTAAAAGTGAATGACTCAGGATTGTCGTTCGAATTCCTTTCCAGCCAATCTGTTTTGTTAGGGACGCGTCTCGCTATTTCGAAAAAGTGGCCCTAAAACCACGCCCCTAAAGAACACAAATGTATTATGTATTAATCCATAATTCATTAATCTTAAGTGCTTTAAGCTGTCCCGGAACACACAGCCTACAAATGGCTGATTTTTAAATATCAATAATTATGATAAAATTATAATTCACGATAATCATTATGCCGGATTATTTCTTCAACATATACAACTTTCTGAGCAGATACGTTGTATTATTATTAAATAATAAAATTTACCAGTAGCCTGTCGTTTTATTTAAGGTAATAATTTTAACTATTATTTACAAGTGCTATTGAAGGAGGAATCTAGAAAACTTCTTGTTTCTTGCGAGTGATCCAAGCTACACATAGTTTTGAGTTGCTCGCAGAAGGTCGAGACGTCCGATATCGCAGCGCTGATAGAGCCGTGATAAGGGCAGCTCTGCTCGTGACACATTCTAAAGATACGCAACACAGCAATTAGCTGCCCACTGCAGGAAGCCTTCTTCTACATGCACGTCACAAAACTAATTATATTCAAGAGTTATTTTAATATTTACCTGGTTTCGTGGAAATGGAGCCGATCTCACAAAATAAATGTTTGGTTTTCGTGATGGAAGGAAGAAGAACGGGTCTGTTTTAAAACGTTAAAAATAATCCGCTTTTCTTCAGCATGGTATTATGTAAGGATGACAAGGAAACGGGTAGTTCACAAGTTACACTAGTTCAGCGCCACATTAATATAGGCATTCGCTTTAAAAATAATCGAAAAAAAGAGATGCTCAAAGATAATCAGACGCAAAAATCTACGGGCTGAAGAAAATAATGAACAAATAAATATACTCTGTAGGCTTTTCCCTTATTGTTTTCCTTCCCGAACGAAAGCCTAGTACCTAAAACTCGCGAATTTGTAATACGTTTAATGAACATTTAATTTATAATTAGATGCGCCGAGCGCTACTGGCCCAATACTTTGATCCCTATCTATTGAGACCAAATACCCCAAGCATCTATATGCAATTAACCAAAGTCCTTCAAATCCCCGGAGGTTCTTTGTACAGAGCCAACAAAAAATGTTACACAAATTAGCTAGTAGTCATTATAATGCTACGTTGTACTTCTTCGGGGCTTCACGTGACTTTGCAACTTATTATATTACTATAATCTTCAGCAGTATCTATTCTATTACAAATAAAGAAATTGTAGACACGTAAGATCTATAAACAAACACAAAAACTATTTAAAAAAATTATCTTCGATGTTAAGATGAACGTAAAAAATTGATAACCGTTTGTGTGTTCACGAATATGTAATATGGATACTTACTATCAAATTTAATTTTCTCGCAATTGTTTGTTTGCTCCACTAAATCAACTCCAAAAATTTCTCTCTTAATTTATTGCTATTTATTCTTTAGTTTGGTAGTTTTTCAAGATTGTTTTCAGTGATTCCATATTACAATTTTGTTGCTTGTCTTTTGTGGTGGAGGCACTTGACTTTTAGTTTTCAATTCAACGTTTACGTTTACACAACATTTACTTTTAGGTTAATGATATTAAAGTCTGGATCATTTTAACTTACATGTATTATTGAAGTATATAAAAAATATTTACAATATTAAAATAATTTGTTGCTACATATAATACTATTGTGATCTATTTGAAAATTTCCTATCATTTTAACTTCCTCCGACCAGCCACATGACTTACAAGTGACCGTGGTGGTTAGGAAAACATACCAATTATGTTTTGAATCTTAAATATAGAAAGCATACCGCATCGTTAAAATTAACCCCTTTGAAATTGTGCAAAGAAAATAAATAAATTCCGTACCCAGCATTTAAAAAGTAAAAAAAAACGAAATTACCGTGTCAACGTGAGAACCTTTTTTTGATTGATCTGTTTGGACTCTTACTATGGTTGTTGGCTGCTCCGGCTCGGATGGTCGTCTGTGGGTGAGGAAGACGAAACCAGGACCCCTTTTCTGTGTTGTCGCTGATGGCCTCTGATCGCTGGATTCGGCCACTGGTTGTCTGTTTACTGCCTCCACGCCACGTAATAACAGTAGATGACTGGCTTCCACCTTGCTTCTCCTGACCGCAAAGTTATTCCGTCCAGGAACAATTGTGGCTCTGGACTTACTGTCCAACTTCCCTCTCAGCTCTGACTCGACTCTTCTCCACTCGACTTCTCCTCTCCGACTGTTCTCAAATTTCTAATCTCATCCTGTGTTCTTCTCTCCCGTTCTCAAAAACAACTTCTCAGCTCAGAATCTACTCCATTGTTCTTCTCTCCATATCCACACCAACTCTCCTCAGGCTCGACTCGACTGTTCTCCACTCAACACCAACTGTCCTTTCTCAACTTTTCCATCACGTCATTTTTTTCTGGTTCAATCTGGGCCACCATTCACAACTTATAAATTTGGGAATAGCACGCCCCCAATTTCCCGCGTATTTGGGCAATCCTCGCCATCTTGTTCCTTAGGGGAGAGAAACCATTTATGTGCCGCACGCGCGTTCAGGTATACGCAAAAGCTCACACCTCTTTGTGGTGGCCTACCCCACAAATTCTTCATATAGATGTTCCCACGTTATTTTCTCATCCCCCCCCGGAAATGGAACAATCAACGTGTATTCAATGTCGGATACTAAAATAAATAATCTATCTATTTTAATAATTACTTAATAACTAATATCTTAACGACTAGTACATATCTATCTTAACAATTACTTAATATCTAATATGCACTACATGTGGTTTACTAGACCTTATCTGCTTTAATGTTTTGAGCATAAAAAATTAGCAACGTTAGTACGTAGACAAATATGGATAGCTGTTTTGGAAATTCATTTTATCGTTATTTCATATTTCCTCAATTAAATAACACAAAAATTTCTGTCTTAAATAAATGTTATTTATTCTGTGATTTCATTTTTTTACCTTACTGATTCCTCGCTATATTTCTCCCAGTTTTCATTATCCGCATTAATTTTGTCTAAACAATTTAGACTAATGCTTATGACTAACCACGATCTGTAAATGCTATACTGTATCAATATTTCACATCCGGCAATTGTTCCAATATAAGCAAAAACTTAAACGTTTCATCAATGAAGCAGGTAAATATGACTGCTCAAATTAAACTAAATTTTCAAAAGTAAGTAAATCCTTTTATTCGAAACAAGGAGATAAAAATATTTTTTATTTTACTCATAATATTGTACGCAACATTAACACCGACTGGTCTTTAATTTAATAATATACTAGTACTTAACAATACAAATATTGTAAGTTGTCAAAATGAAAATATTACTAGCATAAATATTAGGCGGGGAATTATATAATTTCGCAACTTGCATTAGTTAGATTCGTACAATTTTTCCGCTATTGTGTTGGTAAGCATGTGTGAATGATTTGTCTGCTGTCAGAAGTCAAAATTGTTAAACGTGTTTTGGTACCATCGTCGATTATTTGTTGCTTCAATAAATACATCAGAAAACTTTATATAATTTTTCCTATAACAATGGAAAAAAGTGTAGCAAAATTTCAGAAATGTTCAAAATTACTTTTAGTGTGTCTGCTACGAGTGAAATAGGGGTTTCCGAGTGGGAAAAGCGTTTTCAAAAAGGTAATGAAGACATTAATGATGGCGAGTGCTCTGGGAGCCCCAGTTCAACAACAATCGGTGAAAACGTGGAACAAATGAGAATAATGAGCATGAACGATCGCCAAGGGGAAGGCGCTGATAATGCTGGCATATCCATGGGCGCATATCATGAAACTTTTGCTTTGTTTTAGGTATATGCAATGATAAAATATACTCCCTAATTGTTAAATTTATACGGAATTAAGTCAACACCGGCGCAGAGCAACAGAAATAAGAGTTCTTGTGACAATATCAAACGATCAATAAGGATGACTACCTGCAAGAACAACCCCGTTTTCGTGAAGCGATCCGAGAAAAACTCCAGAATTTGTAGATTAACAATTCATACCTTTTGCACCACGATGCATCAATTCGCAATCCATTGTTGTTGTTGGCCAAAACGATACTGTAATGATGTCTCACCCTCCATATTCGCCAGGACCAGTTTTTGTTTGTTCCCAAAAATAAACAGAACCTTAATCGACCGTCCTTTTACAATCATAGATAATATTGAAAGCGCTTTACTTAAAGATCTAAACGCTATTCCATAAGTGTTTAGTACATTGGAAGAAGAACTGGCATACGAGTGTAATACATTATAGGGTTTATAGGGTTATTTTGAAGAAAATAACAATAATGTAGACGAAACAGTAAAATTCTTTCCAAAAAGCGGAAATTCAGATTAGCTTTTGAACACACTTCATGTATTTGATTCATCTACAGATCATTGTCTTTTTAAATGTTTTAATTTAAATTCTAATTTAATGTTATGATTTTTAAAATAATACGATCCTTCCAAAATTCTAATCATACAGACGTATGTTAAGAAGTCTACAAAATCAAAGCGAGTCAACATTTTAATTTATTGAAAGGTGTGCTTAATTAAACGAACACCTTTAAAATGCGTGAATAACAAATCCTAAATGATATAAAATCAATTAATAATATTTTTAATTATTTAATGTTTTGTGTCGCATTTAAAATGAATGATGTTCGATAAGCAGTTCGTCGGTATTTGAAAGTTTAGTGTCCGTTGCTAGAGGGCGATAGGTGGCGGGCGTTGCTATGGTATTACTGCACCATCTCAAGCGTGAGATGGCGTTCGAATTGAGGTTATCAGCTGGCCGTAATCAATTTTCACCACTCTCTAAAATGCAGACCATATATCGAAACAATATCCTGAAATTCACATACATCGGCGACACAAAACTTCAATACCGACAACTACTGCCATTAAGCAACTTGGAACACCCCTTTACTTCGGAAGTAGAAAAAGTAAAATTATAACAATAATTTTTCCTTACAAATTTACGGCAATGGTTTATTATTCTTGGAATAATAAAGCATATATTTTGATAATTTGGGAAACAAATTCCTGTCGATTTTCCAATAATACTTATCTTAGACAATAATCACTGTCACTGTACACCAGCATTTCATAATAATAATTTAACATTGAATTAAAAGACCAATTCACAGACAAAGATTTAAATTGGGGTAATTAGGTGAAGCGATGTCCCTGGCAGGTAAAGCGCTGCTGCTGCTTCACTTTGTAAACAGGATCTTGAGGAAAAGCACGAGAAAAACCAAGATTTCTGCTTACAAAACGCTGGTCAGGCCAATTTTAGAATATGGGGTAACGTGCTGGGATCCATATCGAAATGAACACACACTAGCGTTGGAAAAAATACAAAAACAGGATGAAAAGATGTTTGGGGGTCGATTCGCGATCAATCCTCACGAGAATTTAGAAGGTCTCAGTAATAGAAGGAAAGGTACGAGGTTGTGCGCTTATAAGGGTAAACCACAGGGCTTGAAAAGAAATCACAAACCATCTTACGGCGCCGAATTTTATTTCTAAAAATGATCATACGTTCAAAATTAAAGAAAAAGGGCAACGCACTGACGTAAGAAAATTTTCATTTGTTAATAGATCTACAAAAGATTGGAATTCCTTGCTTGCAGAAATACGACTTTTCCGGGTAGCGTAAATCAGTTTAGGAATAGGCTAAGAAACCTTAAGTGAGTAGTTCTATTTTTATAGAATCAGTGAAGTGCTCTTATAGTGAAGTGATTTCTGTGTGACGCCTGACTTTTCTTTTTCAGATCAAAACCTACACATCAAAATTATTCCTTAGTGCGATTTCTATTTTCTTTTTGTAATTGTATTTCTGTTTTCTTTGTATATAGCAGCCAACAGGCAAATGCCCAATAGCAGCTAAGAAAGTAAGTAATAATAATAATAAAAGCTATTTTATTTAAATCCTCCAAAGTCCTAAAATATGCCACATCCATAAGTAAATTCCTCAAGATTTTATTACGACAAAATTTAGAAAATATAACAGAATACTTAGTTAAAAAATTAAATTAAAAAATCCAGTTTCTTAAAATGATTGGGTACAATAAATAATAACACTTCCAATTTTGGAGTATGTCGTTAAACATTAGTTTAGACTCATACTTCAAATATACAAGTAATATAATTTCTTTATTTTAACAAAATTAATTAGAAAATTAAATATTTGAATAATTTATTTTTAACGAAATACTGCTACATTAAATGTTCTAAATGTCTTGTTTTGTTGTTTTTGTTGCATTCACTCCTTAGACCTTTTAATTTCTAAATAACTACCACATTCAAAATCCTCCTCAATCTGCTTAGTGTATTCTATCCTTGCCTCTGTCTGCTGTTCTTACCCCACACACTTTCCTCTAATACTAATTTTACAAGACCCTCAAAATGTGGCCTATAATCTGTCCCGACACTTGGTCAAAGTCCTCCATATTGTTCTCTCTTCTTTTATTCTGCTTAGAACTTGCTGGTTAGTTACTCTATTCACCCATCTAATTTCCAGCATTCTCCTATAACATCACATTTCAAAAGCTTCTAATCTTTTCCTTTCTGCAACTCCTACCAACCACGTTTCGCACACATATAACGCCATGCGAACATTTTTATAAATGTTTCCTAATGTTTATACTTAAATTACCCGCAAGTAAATTCCTCTTTTTGGGAAAGCCTTTCTTGCCAGAGCTATGCTGCTCCTTATGTCTACTATTCTGCTACCATCCATAGTTATGCTGCCCAAGCAACAGAATTCCTTTTCTTCCTTCAAAATATCCCTTCCCAATTAACACCCTTTGTTATTCCACTATTTCTCACACTACACTCCATCACATTGGTCTTCCCTCTATTAATCCTCATGTTGTACTCCTACACGACCACGTTCATGCAATTTATTAAGTCTTTTTCGGAATTCCCTAATACTACAATATCATTACTCGTAGTAAAGTCCTGAAGAAAGTTGTAATAATTGAGTAAAACCTTTGTTTGCCTTTGAATTAGACGTTCAATTTATTTTTATATAATATAAATATCCTTTTAATTTTCTACGCCCGTAGAAAAAAGTCGTTTAATAATTGATATAGCAAGGACTGTAACAAAATTATCTAATTTAGTCCTCTAAATATCCACTGTATTCCCAGATGAATTCTAGTTTTCAAGATAATATCTACCATAAGATTTTGGAGAGGTTTGAAGATGTTTCACTGCCAATGTCGCAAAACCTTATGTATGGAGATACATATACTGAATGGATAAACCTGAACGAGTATTAAGGAGAGGAGGTGAAAAGACAATTTTTCGGACACTGCTTGCAATTACACGTAACTGAAGAGTAAAAAACGTGATTAATTTTACACGATCTGGAAGGAGAAGTAAGACTATTGACGATTTGGAGAAACTAATAAAAATTTGATATTATAAATGAAAGTTAAATATTAACCGGAGGGCTATAAAATTCAGATCCAATTCCTGGTTATGTAAGGCAGAATACAAGATATATTTCTTCAAAACTCATTAACGGAAGATGGAAGCCACAAACATCGCCACAGGTAAGAGGTTTTCTTCAGATTTTCAACTCCCAGTTCCGCATCTATAACTTCAAAAAATTGGAAACGATAAATTAATTGTAATATATCCAAAGGATTTTTTTGGGGGGTAACAGGCTACATGAGGGTGATCCTGAAACAGGCAACTCCCCTTTAATAGCATAGGAAGGGAATTGAAAAGGGGGGGATGCGGAAGGTAGAGCAAGGTAGCCAAGAGTTAACTAGGGCCCCCGGGCTATGGTTTAAGGATCCTACCCGGTGTTTCACCTAAAGAGATGCAGGGAAAACCCTAGAAAACCTGCATCAGGTAGGTCGGGCATTGGGTACTATTCTCACGCCCTTCCGAATGACGGGAGACGAGTCTGCTGTGGGGACGCAGCATTCCCTTCTCCGTGTCTCCACCAATTTCAGGAGGCAGTTGGCCGACTGATCCAATGGGATCAGCGGACAACTCTTGCCATATGCCCAAGGTCTTTGACCCCGGTACATATACCTCCCAAAATAGGTGAAGGTGTATCGGCATGAGAACTTTGATAAAAAGTACCCAGAGAGAGTGCGAGGCATTCCCGACATGATCAGGTGAGCCCTACAGTCACTCTGGGCTGAAGCGTCTGCGAGAAAACTCCCGCAGCGCCCTTCCTCTTATATCCAAAGGAAAAAAATCAAGCAAATATTTGTTTTACAATATAAATTAACAGCGAGTAAAATTCCCACATATTCTAAATGTATAAGATAATGTTTTGGACTGTAAATTTGTCTAACTGTAAATATCTGGTCTGGGACATTTGCGGGAAGACTTCTCTAGCTCTTGCTGATTCAACCAGTAAACACCCATGAAACGAGATAACACAAACGGACGGTTGTCTATGATCATAAATACATCACATCACACAGACGCAAAGCAGAAGAAGAAAAAGAGACTGTCTCGTAATGAAAAGTTAGATAACGATGAACGCGTACAAGTCTATAGTTACCGTCAAGTTTGATTGTCGATCAAATAACATTGTACCAAAAGTAGTATTACACATTGATAAATGCTTTGTTTTCACATTTGGATGTAATACGTGATTTATGCTATATCTTTTGCACTAGTCTGATTTACGTAGGTCTACAATCGTATGTCTTAGGTTTTACATGTCGAAGCAAAAAATTTAAATGTTGCTTCACATTTTACATAATTTATTTGAAAAAAAAACTTGTCAACGTTTTTGAGGAATATATGTAGGAAACGTGTCTACAAAAACATTGTTCATTTAAGTGACATTGTACGTATCACAGGGGTGGTAGGAAGACGCAGAAGCCTGGGGCTTAGCACCGTATCCGCAGCAAGATCCGACAGCATTTGCTGTTGCTTGACAAAATGAACCTCTAGGTTTAGCGACCGTAAACAGAATTTAATCAAATTTGTCTTTTGTGAGAAAAGGGTCGCTTCCAGCATCCAAACTGTAATTGGCTTGAAGTAGTTCGGCGATTTTCCATTTTAGAATAAAAAGATAGTTTATGATCAAAAAACAAATAAATTTTTCAAAAGTTACATTATTCTTCGGATCTTTCGTCAACACAAATATATACGCACATAATTATTGATTGTTTCACTGTGCTTATCACAATTTTCTATATAAATAAAGTGTAAGTTTAGAAGACAAGAATGTAGAAATATCGACCGAACCCAGGACCTCCGGCTTTCCGGGTGGGCACTCTACCACTTAGCTAGTCCGAGCCGTCGTCCTGAGGACCGATTTAATATACCTCCAGTCCTTTGAACTTAAACTAGGCTCACCTACAATTTACTAATCAAATTCTTTTCACAACCGAATTTCATTAAAGAATTGACATAGCGTAAACTGACCTAATGTGCAAGGAAATGAAGTAAAAGGGAGAAAATGCTTCAATTAAAGCTGACATAAAGAGCGTCAAGCTTAATTAGAATACAAGAATGGAAAAAATCTATCGGACGCAGTAATGTAATGTTTTGTAGGTTTTTTTCTTTTATTGGTAACAGGCTACATGAGGGTGATCCTAAAGCAGGCTACTCCTCTTTAATAACATAAGAAGGGAATTAAAACGGAGGGATGTGGAAGGTAGAGCAAGGGCTGTAGTTTAATGATCCCACCCTCTATTCCCCTATAGGCGATGCAGGGAAAATCTGTATCAGGTAGGTCGTGCATTTGGTACTACTCCACGCCCTTCTGATGACGGGAGACTGGATTGTTGTGGGAACGAAACAAACCCGAATCCATGTTTGGATCAAATTTGAGGAGCAGTTGGCGAACTGGTCCAAAGGTCTTTGATCCCCATCGATACACCGCTAAAACGGCTAGACGTTGTCTCAGCTTTCTGGAGACTTTATTCAAAAATCTTGGTCTTAAGTCAAGGGGGGAGGAAAGAGGAAAACCGGGACAGAGGAAGTCAGCCCAGACGGACTTTCCCCAACCCCTCCGGATTTTCTTTCATTCCCAATCTAGTTTAATGTTTATATCGCACTCCTGATTTTATATAGCGGGCCTGATGAAATTCACTGCTACTTATAAGGTTTATACCCATAATACGATTTCCGTAAAAAATTTGGTGTTTAGCATTGATCATCGCAGAGAATTTTTCTGTCGATCATTTGAAGATTTAAATTCCCTCCTCCTCACATTTCTGGTCAAAATAAGGTCCAAGCCTATCATGAGTCCTTCATGATCATTCCTAAGTCGTTCTAATACAATTCATCCGAATGTCATGAAATTTTGGTGTATGGGAGTGTTTACCCCTGAGGTTTCTTTCAAAGATTCCTTCCCTATTTCAGGCCAAAAAAGGTTCTACCCTAAAGACACAAAAAAAATTTCAACAAGCCTTACGAAGTCTGCCAAACGCGATAATTAAATTGTATTAACAGTGAAATAATAGTCCGCAGTCGCCTCGGTAGGCCCAAGCCCAGGACCTAAAGGGCCTGTAGCGCCAGCGGAGAGGGAGAGAGCGGAATAATGCTTAAATTAAATCTACATTTTCTTGTAGCAGTGATACTTTTTAATTAGTTAATAATTATGCTAAATGTTTTATAAGTAGCAAGGCAAATAATTATGGATAGAGACTCTTGCTGCCGAGGCAGAATTTTTTGTAACTATCAGTCGGATATACTGTGCGACAAAAACTGTTGATATTTTACACATAACATGAATATAATCATAAGTAATGATACTTTTTAGTTTCTACATATGCAAAATGTTTTACAAGTCACAATGTAGATTTATTATATAAAACCCGGGACCGCACACACTCAATATAAAACTAAACTTAGAAAGCTCTTCTCGAACATTGGTGAAGTCCACAGGATGATCAAACATTTCAGAGAAAGAAGAATGCTTGTGTCCCAACACGGTAAAATGCAAAGAAATATTGTGAGACATCGTGTGGACTCTACAATGTTTTTCTTAAAAATAAATAAATAAATGCAAGCGGACAAGAATGAAAGTAGGAAAGCGGCTTACAGCTTGTTCAGTGAAGCTCTTGACGTAAGGGATCAAAATCAAACGTTATTGCAACGTGTAGCGCGATTGTTGATATTTCGTGAATTATTAATATAAAGTAAGCCAGAATTGGGAGCTGGACATGGCCTGAGTATGTCGTGGCCTGATGCCGACACTAATCCCCAGGGAAGGCATTTCGGCACGTACGGATATGACCTAGAATTTTTGTAACCACGTTCACGTGGGAATCGATAAAAAGGAAAACAACTAAATATTTAATAACCACGTAGTAGCCTCAACCAATGGGATTTCGTGTTATACAGAAAATCTATTTTGAAGGCCACACTGATTAAATCCCTACAATTGACCGGACAGAATATGTATGCTGGAATTGAAAAAGGAAGCACTAAAACAAAGATGGAATAAGTGATGTAATAAACACTATTGAAGCTAAAGAGAATGAAGTGAAACTAAAAATTAAAACAAAAATTATGTGTATGTACAGAAAAAAATACACATTATTTGCCATGTTGGGACACAACCACTCATCTTTCTCTGAAATAGTTGATCATCTTGTGGGCTTCACCAATGATCGAGAAGATCTATGTCTTGTCTTTTTGTGTCATGCTGTGTCCTGTGATACGAACAGTTTAATAGTTTACTAACTGATAGCTAATGTATTAGTAAATTTCCTTTGAAGCCATTCTATTTATTCAGTCCAAACAGTTTTTCTGTAGTATATCAGTCTTTTTTTGAATATTTGAAAAATAGTTTTCAAATACTTCTACCCCACAGACAAAAGACAAAAAGTGAAATATAATATCAGATTTTATAACTCTATTTTTAAAAAGTAGTGCGGATTATTATTCTGAATTGTCTTTTGTCTTTCTGCCGGTGAAGAGTATTGCTTTGCTCCAAGCAGCGGGGAGCTGCAAAGTCAAAGGCTCAAAGAAGAAATGTCGCACATGGCTCGACATAGTTATCGCCTGAGTAACTGAAGACATATGACGGGGAAGACTTAGAAATGCAAATAAACTTCTCTAATAATGTTATATTTAAGTCGTCAGGGTCATTGATTAACGATTTAAAATTACAAAACCAACCCGGGAAATGTGTGTAAAGGTTTTTATGCATTCGCAACATAAGGCTGCTGTGAATAAGCAATTTCCAATTTTATGAGTCATTATTTGTCACAACCGGCGGAATCATTGTCTGGAACGTAGATAAATCCGTCGCCAAAGAGCGTTAATTTTTTGTTGTTCATATCTTTGGTTAATATTTACGAAAAATTAAAGCCAATCAGTGAAGTGAATAGTGCTACGGCGATTGAGACCTGGAGAGAACAAGAGATACAGCGGAAGAAAGGAAGTTAGTAAACATCGGAACTTGTTTGACAAATGTAAAAAAGACAAAAATAAAGATTTTGATTTAATATTTAGTAGTTAGGTTACCACTGAATAAAAGCTTACGTGCCTGTTTTAATTGGTTCTTATTTAAAACAGTTACTTCCTAAATAGTATTAATGAAGTAAGAAGTAGAGTACAATTTTATTCAATCAGTCGTAATACAAATTCCTTATTGGCGCCAAGTAGACGGCGATAAGATGTCAGCCAGACGCCAATGAGGCGGCGATGTGTTACCCGAAACGTACCAGATCCTAAGTACAGTGAATTATCGTATGTTTATCTAAACGGGCATCGACCATCCGGAAATTTCGAAGGATGTTTCTCCCTCCGGTGGTCAGATGACCACCGCGGGCCATACTTGAAATTTGATTAGAGCAGGGGGTCATGTATCTGGCATCCGCCCTCATAGTAGGGGTATTAGAAGAGCTGACCTGGGGTGGAAACGATGTGGAGAGAGTCGGACATGGAAATTTGAAGAAGAAGGGTGTCAGGAGTGTTGTAATTAGATCACGGCAGGCTAGAAAATAGACTCTAGCTGTAGCATCAATAAGAGAGAGAGAGAGAGAGAGAGAGAGAGAGAGAGAGAGCACAGAATAGTTGGCCGCTATTGAGAGAAATTAGTCTTTAATCTCTTCCGAAAAACTATGAGAAGGAAAGAAGACGGACGCCTGATGGCCGAAGGTGTCATCGCCCATCCACGATATCATAAGACAGAGACAAGGAAAGAGACACGACTTCTAGGAAGGAAGACCTCAGGTGCCTAGCTGTGCCGACAAAGGATTCAGCTACATACCAAGACAGAAAACAGCAATCAGGCGTGTCAGAGTCATTGCATCAAATGCTTAATGACCAATTTTCTGCTGCTTAACAACGCTCACATAATCAGGATCCTGTAATAGATTGAGTCCCTTTTAAATCTGATCTAGTCTTGCATTTTAATGTTTGTAATAGTAATTGTTTTAATAAATAAACTTTTTAAATGTCCAAATTTAACTTAAAAATTAAACTATGAAAATAGAACCACCTAGACAGTCTCCAAATTGATTAGTTAACAGATTGAAAGCTTTCGACATCAGTGAAACAAACTTGAATCGTAATTACATCAAAGTTAAAAATGCTTAAGCTAGAAACGTTTGTACAATACAATAATTATGCGTTACACGCCTTTTAAAAACTGAATTAAAAATTAACCTTCCCACCAGTTCAAATTATAATTAGCTTGGCCCTGTTTGGCAAAAGGAAAGGTTGCTGATAATTTACGATTTTGTGCTTAAAATTTCTCCTAAGCCCTTGTATTAACATCAAATTCGGTAAACTATATAGCATGACAAAGAAATGTGAAAATTCATTGGAATCTGAACATACATATTTAAGTTGATTTTGTTAAAACTTTCAACACGTTAATATTTTTTTATTTGTAGGCTGTAAGTTTCTATTAGCCTTTGAATTTATACAGCATTAATTAATCGAATGGACGAAATTGTCCGTAACCTTTAAAAGTAATTTAATTTACGGGTGCATAGTATAAATCAATAAGTAACAAAGGTGGAATATATAAAACAATATCTGTGTCTCTGAATAACTTGAATGGATAGACTTAGATATATTTAAAGAAAACAATAAATAGGCAGCTGATAATTTCTCTAGGTTGTGTCGATGGCATTTAATAAAAAAAATTGTTAACTACAGAGTACGAAGGCATATATTTATGACTAAATTTTTAATAACTGCATTTTTTACGGTATTTAATTTAAAAATTGATAATGCAGTGTCTTCCTTACAAACAAAAAATACCATTTTTAATATTTTAGGGCTGAGTAAATATTGGCTAATTTAATAATCTGTTAGAATATTGGGGTTTGTGTGTTTCCCTGAAAAAACAACTTACAGGTCCGGCGACTGTGCATGATTCTGTTAGAATAAACCTTTGCACATACAGCTAGAATACAAATATTCTTATAAAAGTCCCAAATGTTAAATGTCATGGAAGAGGCTACTCTGAAGCGCAACGCATAATATATCAAATTTGATTGAGAAACGAAATTGAAACACAAAATAAGTAAGCCCTAATTAACTTTTATTCGATGTATAATTTGTAAAGAATACTAACGTCAAATTTTAGAAAATAATTTATAAAAGCTCTGATAATGGAGTCCAATAGTATGATACTACACGTTTGTAGCATTTGTATTTGAACCATTAGGAGTTGTGAAATACTAATTAACATTCGGAAACATTTCTCAGAATATTTAAAGCTAAATTAATAATTATATTTAATGAGTTTAAATTTAACGTGTGTAATTTTTTTTTAAAGTCCCAGATTTCACAACAAAAATTCTCGAACTTCAGTTCAGTCTGGCTATAACTATTTGTGAATGGAGTTGTGTTACGTGTTACCTCGGATCTCGATCACTATTGTTGGACTTCACATATATGTGATTCTATTGTTATGTTTGATACTGTTGTGGTAAGTTTGATTTAGTTACCATATAAATTATTAATTTTTTGTCTTAACTTCTCCTTCCTTAAGTTTAATTTGCTGTAAATGTTTTTTCTATTGGAAGAAAACCTTAAGAAAGCATAAAAAATATGACGAGCCGTTGCTACTAATCAAATTAAAAGAATAGTCTGTAAAAGGTCATTAATTGATTTATTAATTATATTTAATGTTAGAAATTAATGAAAAACCGATAATATAATTGTCAGACAGACATAAAATCTTCTGCCTCTTGTAGTTAAAGTAGAACGAGCTCTTGCCGCTCTGAAATTGATTAAAACGCGGTATAAACTCAATTATCGAAATTAATTCCGAAGCATCGACAGTGAAGGAAGATTTCTTAAATGCCAATTTAGCATATCAGGAACAGAATTTACTTAAAACTGAAAAGGTTATGGTGCAGAAGTTAGGGACGTTGATCGCTACTGCGTGTGCTATGTTAAGGAAGCGCGAATATACATACATAGCAAATAAATATCTATCGCGCATATAAATATGGACGTAGAATGAAAGTATATATTTGTAATAATACATTTAGTTTTTTAGGGTGTTTTACGAACTGGAATCAAAACCTACTTTTAACTCCCGCAGAAGAACTAGATTTTGCACAAATACTCCATGAAAATTTTATTTCACAAACTATGCGAAATAAAAATATTTTAAGAAATGCTTCTTCTTAAATTATTTATTATCACGTATAACAAGATTAAATTTGTTACTTATAAACAAGAAAAAAACTTACATTACATGTGTAGTGTACAGATGTTTACTAAATTATTAGGGAGGATACTTTATTTTATTTAAATAAAATACTCATGTGAAACAATTTTTTCCAAGCACCGGAACCAGTGAAGGTCAGTGAGCTACAGGTAACAAGGGCCTAACAAGTAACCATTTTAGAGTCCGTCTGTAAAAGGAATTGGAAGCTGCTGGCCAGTTGTGCATTGTAAATCCTTCATTAGCATAAGCTTTAATCTCAACATTTTAACACGTCTTAAACTTTCCCACAAAAAAGTTTAATAACCTGATGCGTGACGTTTCACGTCTTTGAAGAAAGACATGTGAACCCCATATTTGGAACCCTGGAAATGTAATACTAATTGCTATTGAATAACTTCGTGGCTAATTCGAATCTAAAGGGGAGATCCGATGTTTAGAGGTGGATGAAAAAGATTGAGGAAGTTAGTTGTTAAAGGGATTTCAGAAATTTTCAGACAGAGTAGTTGTCGACAAGTGGCGGACAATATTTCTAACTGGTGAACTGGTGATGATATCCGAGACTTCAGTGACGATCCGTGGACTGCACGCATCAAAGGGCACCGCCATTCCACAGTTCTCCAGAAGCCAACACAGCAGATCCGGCTAAAGGCTTCAACGGATTCGTGGGCGTCGAGGTAACGTAGTAATGAAACTATAAGTCCCTAAAAGTCGTCAGCTAATTGCGACAGTCGTCAATTCCACCACCAATTAAATGATCTAAATATAAAGTATATATATATATATATTTGACTCCAACGTCCCCAGATTATTAAATTTAATTGTAAATTCATTATATATAATTCATAATTTTTTAAATAAGATTTTATTTGTAACTGTTGTTAAATATACTATAAAATTCAAACTTTCTTATTATTTACTCACCTAGCTCTATTAGTTTAGAGAAGAATCAAAATCCTCATACATAACATACATAAAAATTTATAACGGGCTAAAGTTAAGTCCGGAGGATTATTTCACTATGATTTCTATAATAAATTCACAACCTTTAGTGAATTTAGAATTTATATTTCACACAATTGTGCTCTTTTATTGACAGATTTCACTTTAAAAATCGACTACATTTGAGGGATCAGGAAAATGTTTGAGGGCTGTGATGTTTTTGCGGGCAAACAATTGCAGGACAGGAAACGCCTTGTGGCAGCCGAATTGTTCCGGTGTAACATTCTCCCACTCTTCCAACGTTCAGAGTGCTTGTTTCTAGCTACTTCAATCAATTTTCCAAAGTTTGTTAATAATATTGTGAGTTGACTTTCTGACCGGTGGGTAACTTAAATCCCAAGTTTTTTGCGAACCCTACATATAATTGTTAGTTCATTCAGTTTATCTGGTTGTCAGGAGTGTGAAAATAAATACTATGCATGTGCATTCTTATTCCAGACAGGAATCTCGTGCTGCAGTCCACGATAGCAAAAGATGCTGCTTTAGCGGGAGGGAACGCGCCGGTAAGCCGGCACTTTAAAGTATTCGAAATAAAAGTAGAAATGCACACTATTCAAATACTGTTTACGAAACAAAGTATTCTTCTTAAATTAATTCATATACTGTAGCACAAGCCGACACTGGTTGTAACTTTTTTACAATTATGTACATCATATTTTGCCTATTGTCAGTACAGAGGTGAAGTCAAAACCAATTTGCACACATTGATTACAGTTCATGAATTTCTACATGGCCTGTTTACATGGAGAAGAGGAGTATTGTCGTTGGAGGATGTACTACCCCTCCAAGTGGCCTCGCCAAAAGATACTATAAATTATTAAGAATATTAATTATCTTCCAACGAACTTGATATGGAGACTGGGCCGACATCTCTTTAACACACGCTATACTTATTATCAATTACGTTTTACGGATGAGTTTCTTGACGTACAACATATCCTGAACTGACATCAATATATTTGCTAACGACAATATTTTCAGAATTGCTTTTACAGTGAGCTGCTGTCTACTTCCACTACAATATGCGCGGAGTTGTCCACTGCGCATCGTCTTGACACACGACTAGCTAAATCTTCTGAACTGTACATGCGTTGCAAACAATAGACTCTCTTCTCGTATCCACTAAAATATATTCATACACGTGGTTGCAGTACTAGTCAATATTTCCATTACCTTACATGGAATCTACATTTAATTTACAATACGTTGTCACTAATAATAATTATAAACATATATACATCCACTGGTAGTTGGTTTATACAAGTACTTTTAAATATAATTGTTTGCTTATCTTGACGAATGTTATTCGCCTACTAACCCATTAACACGGTTATATTCAATACCTCACTAGTAACTAAGCCTTAACCGAGTTGTCAGATTATCGACACGAACAAAATACCGGGATAGTCCAAAAAGTACTCATGCTGAAATACAGGAGTCGGGTTGTTTGAAAAATAAAGGTGGTCTAAAGATCCAACCATAAAAAGCATAAGCTTGAAGTTTGAACACGAGGTTAGTGCTTACTTGACAGTTATCAATAGTGAACGATTTAAGTGAATAATAGATCATTGATGTGTGAGACAATACTTTCAATTCGATGTTTTCAACCAAAGTCGAACTAGATTCCTTCATTTTACAACAGAGTTTAAACGAGACAATACTAGTTCCTAAGAGAAACATCGAAGTCGTCGACTAAATGAAGGGATCACGCCTGAATTTGAGACGATAATCCAAAAATCGTATTGGATCAACATCGGCTGAAATTTCACGTGTTATCACACAGAATATACATTTCAAAAAGTGCTGTAGAACGCATATTGACTGAAAATTTTGGCATGAGAAATCTGTGCGCGTGATGGGTTCCGAATTTTCTTAGAACAGCGTCGTGAGGATGTTTCAATAGATTGTTTTACAGCAATAAAGAGTTTTAGCATAAATTAATAACCATAGATGAGACATGGGTCCGCACCAGGGACATGGGAAGAGAAATAACAATGAAATGAAAAGAGGGACTCGGCTCTAAGGAAGGCACGAAGCTGGTAAGGTATTGCGGTCAGTATTTTGAGATTCCCATGGAATATTTTTCATTTATTGCCTTCAGAAATCAATAACAATCAACTGCACGATCTTATTACAACATTTGAAAGATGAATTGAAGAAAAACACGTGCGCATTTCGTGAAAAAGAAAATGTTGTTTCATCACGACAATGAGCCAATTCACACATCCAGTAGTTAAAGTTAGAATTGCTTCCTCTCACATCGTATTCGCTTCAAATTATTTTCTCTTTCCGAACTTGAAAAAAATGTTTTGGTTGTAAAAAAAACTGCCTGCAATGAAGTTGAGTCAGCGGTTGATGAATATTTTGAGCAGCTCGATGGTTTTCACTTAAAAACGAGGTATCTAAGGTACTGAGCAGCATCGCTGAGAAATAAATATATTTTTCCCAATTCTTCTTAGTTTTTCTTTGTTGGGTCGATTATGACTTGAAGTACCATTGTACTAAAATACTTACAACTACAAATTCGGTATACGTTTTCTTCATTTTTTTGTTGTAAAATACTGATTAATTCCTAATAATTTCCACAGGTTACCGTACTATTAGAAATTGTAATGAGTCTGAAATAGGCTAAATGAAAGACCATGAAATGCTACACATAAAATCCCAGGCCGCGGTACGCAGAGCAGCACGCCACTGAAATTAGAACTTCCTACGTCGGCCGCAGCACGAAGTTTGTTACTGCGGCACACACAGAACTTTTCGGATACCTGACAAATCCGACTACGAGAAAGTGCTTCCAGTAACTCCTTATCTCACGCTATGTGGCACACATAAGAAGAGACCGTCCCCCGCCCCCGCAACCACCGCGACCAAGGTTAAGAGCACAAGTCTGTCCTGGATGGCGCTCAAGCTGATAACAGCGCGAAGACTTAATAACTCTCACATGGCAAGTTTGACGCACATCAAAGCGCACGAAAGGATCTACATCAATTAAAGTACATAGCAATTCACGACAATTTCCAGCAAATCTTTAACAACTTCCATCATTTCTGGGTTACTGAGGCATTTTAGCGGTTGCCTTCGACTCGAAGAATTTCGCCACCTCCATTAAGCAATTAAAAATAAATACAAACAAGTTCAAATATGAACTAACTTCTTACTAAGCCACTCCTTCTACTCTGTTGAAGAATTTATGGAGCTAAATGTATCATAGGGTAGATATTCATAAATATAAAAGAACATTATTAGAACACTAATTTTTTAGTATAGGATGTAAAAATATTTATCAATTTTATATATAAGGTACAAATTGTATGTCTTTGTATAGAACTTAAGGAAATCTTATTTTAAGTCAAAAATTAATGAATAATTACAATATATTTTAATATTAATAAAGCAACCTATGTAAAATCTCTGACTCGTTCCACATCCTTGAAGCTTGTGCTTCTCTATAGGATTTATGGAATATGATTTTATACATACATAAAAATCTCATGTAGAACCAACTTTAAATTTTCAGGAAAGGAATAGTTAATATTTTAAGGTTTTTGAATTATTTCCTGGATGTATAAATCATTTTAATTTAAACTTAATTACATTTTGTTTTCAATTCATGCAGTCATTAAGAGTAAACTTAATTTGTCATTTATTCATAGTTTAGCGAATGCTAAAATCAGATGGGTGGATAGAGTAACTAACAGAATACGTGAAAAGTGAATAATATGGAGAACGTTGACCAAGAGAAGGGATAGATTAATAGGCCACGTTTTAATGCACAAGAATCTTGTAAAAGGTTGTGCTTGCTATGAGGAAATGAAAAGGCTTACGCAAGATAGTTTAGCATGGAGGGTTGCATCAGACCAGTCTTGGAACTGAACACAACAGGAAAAGTTGGGTTCACAATTTTGAACCAAAGTCTACCAAAAGTTAAGCAACAACGTTGCGGTCAAAGAACTTACGGCAAACGGGTTCATAGAACACGACAAAGACTTGTTTGCATCAGGTATAAAGAAAAATAAGTTCAACGATGCGACAATTAAAATAATATTTCTGGGAATTATGTTGAGAATTAGTAAAAGTACCATTTTGTTAAAATAAATAATTTGTTTTTTGATGAGAATGTCTCTTTAATTATTGAATAACCATTTAGCATTTTTTGCCTTATCATCATACTTCTAGTATACATTAAAATAATTCACAATAAACAAAGCGAAATTTACTGCCAATATTAATTGGTTCAATGGCGTATAACTAATAGGAATAAAGTATATTACCAAACAAAACAGCGCAGTTGTTTTATAAATTGAAAACAAAGTAGAATTACGGAATTCATTTACTTGGATTGTTATGAAGATTAAACGGAAATTAACCACAAGCTTATTGAATTGTTAATATAAAGCACCGAATCGTCAGGCATCGTATTGAATGTGCGTGCTAAAATCCGAGACTCCGGAAATAAGCAGAGAAAACAAGGGATTGCGTGGTTGAAGTCGTATCCTGTACAGCCTCCGAAATTAAGCTATACAAATTCTAGAATGGCAATTTTATGTGCTATCCAAAAAGGTCAGAAAATACACTCAAATTTTTGTAAAAAATTTTAATCAAAGCAGTTGCATTTTAGGACTCCGCAATGATTGAAAGTTTTATCGGTAAAAAACCAAACAGTACAGTTAATTTAGGCTAAAATAATTCATTCAGCATTCATCATATAAATCTTTATAGAAGATTTCTACCTACAAGTACTCAAATTCGCCACTCAATATTGTACTATATAAGATCATACAGAACGTCTTTGACATATTCCTTACTTACCAACTTCTATATATTCAAGAAATTAATATCACCCCTAGGGTGTCAAAATTTTCTATGTCTTATAACGAATATGAAATAAATTATTTTAACATAATACGAGTGGTCCATTTGGTTTTTGTCCCAGTAGAACATAATAAACATATAGAAACGGCATTAACAAAATATAATTTAATGAAAATGAAAATTCGATGTTATTGCCGATGTTATTGTGGTATTAGGGGAGTCATAAGAAGAATTGTAAAGTATAAAAAATGTCGGCCAGCTGCCTCATAAACTTGTCGAAGTATGGAGAGGGGAATGCTGCGACCCAACATCAAACTCCTCTCCCGTCATTCGGAATACCGTGAGACAAGTACCCAAGGGCCTGACCTACCTGTTGCAGGTTTTCTAGGGTTTACCCTGCAGGTGAATCACCGGATAGTATCCTTACACTATAGCCCGGGATCCCTATATTCGTCTTCTCCCTTCCACCCCCTTTTCAATTTACTTCCTATGATCACCAGAAAAAAGCAAACTACCTTTCATTTATGAAGATAAGTGAGATTTTGTTTGCTGACAAATTGTTTCTATTTTTTTATTTATTCAAACTGTAACTACTTATTTCAGCCAAAGAAATTTTGAAAAACTTCTGTATTAAATTAAATATTTGCATACCGTGCGACTTTTAAAACGACCAGCCAGTGAGCAGATGAAAGTTTCAAGCAGTAAATCGAAATACATAAACAAATTAACAAAAAACACGCTTTAAAGAAGGCAAAAGGAATGCTCGATATTGTCTCTATAAACAGTTAAGAGGATTGGAAGGGGGTAAGACTTAACAATAACTAAAAGGTCAGATTTCTCTTAAGTTGATTCCCTCCTTGAATGTTATTTTCCAACATGTGGAGGACGAATGAAGGGAGAGGAGAGAAAGGGCGCAAGTAAGAACGAAACATCCGAAGGTAACAGTGAAATTGAAATTATTCACCACCCCAGGATGGAATCAATACTACACATGGAGAGTATAGAGTGATAAATAGTTGGTCATGAGATGTAAATAGTCCGGCAAATATTTAACCGTTCAACGAGCACGAGAGTCCTGTTTCAACTGCCGGGAGGTAGCTCACGGAAATTAGTAATGTTTAGTAGAGAGGGATATTGATCTACATGTGTACTTGGCGCAGTACCATACAATATTGCCATTTTATAGATGTTTTTTAACAAACAAGATTTATTTACATATCACTATGATTGAAAATATGTATAGTACCCCATGCATGCAAAATATTAACGAAAGTAGTATATAGGAGGATGGAACGTCAAATGGAATGCGAGTTAGGAGAAGATCAGTTTGGTATTAGAAATAATATATGGACAACCGAATTTGCGACTAATTTTAGAATGCAGGATAATAAAAAACCAGCCAACGTTTATGGCATTTGTAAATTTTGAAAAAGCGTTTAATAATGTGAACTGGAACACAATATTAAGGATTTTGAAGAGTAATGGAATAAAATATCGAGAAAGGAGGCTTATGCATTACCTCTACAGAAGACGGGCAGCATTAATTAGAATAGAAGATCAAGAAAAGAAAGCCGGAAACAAGAAAGGAGTAAGATAAGGATGCAGTCTGTCGCCCATGCTGTTTAACTTATAAATAGAACAGGCGATGAAGAATGTTAAAACGTAATATGGAAAAGGAATCATACTGCAAGGAGAAGAGATAAAAACCTTACACTTTGCCGACGATATTGTAGTATTAGGGGAATCAGAAGAAGACTTGGAAACCATAATAAATGGCATAAACGGGGTCTTAGAGAATGAGTTCAATATGACGATTAATAGAGGGAAAACCAAGGAATGGAGTGTAGTATGGAAATAGAGGAATAAAAAACGGTTTGAAATTGGGATGGGATATTTTGAAGGCAGTTAAGGAATTCTACTACTTGGGTAGCGTAATAACCAGGGAGGGTAGAAGTATAGTAGACATAAAGAGTAGAATAGCACAGACAAGGAAAGTTTTCGCGAAAAAGAGGAATTTACATACGGGTAATATAAGTGTGAATATTAGGACAAAGTTGCTAAAAATGTTCCTATGGAGCGTGGCGTTATATGGGTGGACGATAGGAGTTAGGGAAAGGAAAATAATAGAAGCCTTTGAAATGTTCTGCTATTGGCGAATGCTGAAAATCAGATGGGCCGATACAATCACAAACGAGGAAGTTACAAACAGAATATGGGAAAAGCGAACAATACAGAGAACATTAACTGAGAGAAGGAATAGATTAATAGACCACTTTTAAGACACGAGGGGTTTGTAAAATTAGTGTGTGGGGTATGAACAGAAGAGAGAGGCCAAAGATGGAATACGCTAAGCAGATTAGGAAGGATGTGGGCTGTGATAGTTATAAGAAAATGAAAAGGATTGCGCAATATACGTTAGCATGGAGGGTTGCATCAGACCAGTCTTTGGATCGAATACCACAATAACAACAATGGTTGAGTATTGTTTAAACTCAATAACACTGTCACAAATATTTATCCTGTGCAAGTCTTTTCATATCTACATAGCTACCACATTCCACATCCTCTGAAATCCGCTTGGCGTATTGCATCGATGGCCTCCATCTTCTATTTTTATCCCACACACTTCCATCAAATGCTAATTTTAAAAGACTCATGTCTCAAAACGTGGCCTATTAATCCATCCCTTCTCTTAATCTAAGTTGTCCAAATAATTCACCCTTCCCCTATACTGAAATATGGGTGAATAGAGCAACTAATTAGGAAGTTCAAAATTGTGTTTGTATTTCTGTAATATGATTTAATTTGCTGCAATATATTTAAAAACTTTTATAAATAAATAGGAAACACACTTTCCTCGTACTCACTTGGGTTTGTCGAAGGTTCTCACAAATGAGGTGTATGTACTGGGGTCGAAGACCTTGGGTACACGTAAGAATTGTCCACTGCTTCCTAAAACTTGTGTAGACACTGAGAAGGGAATGCTCCGACCCCACAGCAAACTCGTCTCCCGGCATTTGGAAAGGCGTGAAAATAGTACCCAAAAGGCCGGCCTACCTGACGCAGGTTTTCTAGGGTTTTCCCTGAGTCTCTTTTAGGTGAAACACTAGGTAGGATCCTTAAACTAAACCCCAAGGGCCTAGTCAATCCTTAGCTACCTTGCTATACCTCTCGCATTCCCCCTTTTCAATTCCCTTCCAGTGTTATTAAAGGGGTGTTGCCTGTTTCAAGATTACCGTCATGTAGCCTGTTACACATAATGTTATAAATATTTTAACAACAAAAGATTACCCTGACAAACTCTGCATATTTCATAGATGCGATGTAATTATACGGTGCTTAAAAAAGGGAAACAGACATGGGATATGTTTCTATAGCTGAGCCACATCGGCTCTACGATTTTAGTTTCAGAGTTTTGCAATAAATTATAAAAATAAGAAGTAGAAAATAACAAAATATGTACGCGATTTCCCCACATAAAAGTTGTGTGTTTCTTAATATCTACGTGTCAATGACGTTATATGCTTTTGAAAATTAAACTTGATACCTTTATTAGATTTGAAGTTTCCCATACGAAACGTTTACCAATACGTAAACAGAAAAGAAGACATTCTGTCAGAAATACTGTAATTATTTCCAAATACTGTAGACCACAAATTATTCCGACTAGAAACAATGAAAAGTGCAATCCCTAATAAATTGCTAGCTTCATTTCTAACCGTTTGTTGTACTCTTTCTCCAACCCCATCGTTTTGTTTTAATTCCAGAAGTTTGATAATGTTTGTAAATGAGCACTGTGACGGTAGAACGATCTCCTACTAGACTAGCCTTCGGAAATTCGAACGCACTTTTCGAATCTCCCCAGAGAGTCTCGTAGTTTACATACTGCATCGTTCTTTAAATCTTTTGCAAATTCAATTTAACTTTAGCTATTTGACGAGCGCGGAGTCTACGCGTACCCAACGTTATAGATACCAGAATATGAATTACCCTTCCGCAATAATAGTCTCAACATCTACAACAGAAATGTACGGAACGAAAATAAACTCTTTCTTCACTGATTAAATAAATACCTGCAACTATGAAACTTTACAGACATGTCCTCGTCACAGACACCTGGCATAAATTATTCCAGGAAAATTCAGTTGGAAACTATTTGCATATTTACGTTACAAAGGCCAGGATATTAGAGAATATCTACTTCATTGCTAATTATGGGACTGACAAAGCTATGGAAATGGGGAAGTGCTTCATTGTCTACAGCATGCGTAAATTAAATTCACTATTGATAGAGCAAGTGTAGCACGCCTTACAAAAAAATTGCAACCCCCCACAAAAATCACTCATTCATGTTTATTTCATCCCATATATCATTTTCTGTAATTATGTTGACTACAATTTTATATATGACATTATGTCGTTTTTCTTTTTTTATTTTCACTTCATCTGACTAACTTATAATTTTAATACGGTTTCAATTTTTAAATGATCATAAAATAAACGTTTGTTACAGATTAAAATTTTTCTCTTATCTCAGCATAATATGGTAATATAAAAATTTGTTTAAGTAGTTTTATTTTATTTATTAATATAAATCTTATTTCTATTTTCATGATTCCTAATTTTCATGTTTTTATTTGTCTGGTAATAATTATTAATTAGATACTTTTAGTAATTTTAATATATTTGTGGTAATACTTGTAATTTACAAATAGTAGTGCTTCGTCAATCACATTAAATATCATAATGTTTTCTTATGTTTTGGATGATTTAATCAGAAAAAGGAAAAACACGTCCTGATTACAATTAGTTTTAATAACACGATAGTTATTAATTATCAAATCATCTAAAAACTAATTATATTATTATTTTCCAATTTTTAAATCAATTCAAGTTCATGCAGTAAATTTTGTGTTATTATTAGGTTCATTCTTATTTAAAATTCAAAATATATCTTCTACATATCTATGGTGTCTTATGGGATTACATTAATTTAAACGTTTGCTTTCAAAGTCTCTCAAAGCGAATTCAGAAAAGATAGGAGATAATGGAGATCCAATTGGAGATCCTTCGCTTTGTTAATTATTATCAAACTGAAAGTATGTTGATTAAAAAATCAGGTATGCCACAATTTACATTTTCGTCCAAGGAATTTTACAAAAAAAAATTTTTTCCCAGCGATATTTTACATTGTTAATGACAATTGGGAATATTGGTGAATTTTAGTTACGTTACATCAAATGCTAAAACATCATTTCCCTTGGGAATATGTAAATTTTATTATTATTAATGAAGTCAAAATTTTCTTACAATGTAGACTGTTTCATTCAATCCAACTGATAATTTAAAAATTGTTTAGTGGACTGCCAATAAAACAATAAGTCTATAAGTATTTTTATATTTATAGATTTTAGAAATGTCCTAAGCTCTAGTTAAATTAGCTGAAATTGGAAACAAACTGTTAAAATACTAAATAATTTTAAAAAAATATTCGGTTATAAATAATCTTTTAATTTATCTTATTAATTCTACAGAATGTTTTATGTTGTTTGAAATGCAGGTTTTGTTTTGTTTTTTCAGGTGAAGGCGGCAGAAACCGATAGATCGGGACTAATGTAATTCCTCTAGAATGCATTACATATTTTATTTCAAATAAAATCACGGTAAGGATAATTTTTAATTGATAATTAAATGCGTCCTTTCACGGAAGAATTTTTTATACATAAAAAGAGTCGAATCCTGTGATACAATGGACAAGTGTCCAACCCAAGACAACAAATACCAATCAGGTCGAAAATGCTACTGTAGAGCGAAAAATAGGTTTCTTAGAAAAATAATACATTTTTTGTTTATTTTGGGACTCCATTCATAGGTTGGGGTCAGAATTGCAGTTTGACTTCCAAAATTAAAAATAAATTTGATCCCGTCTCTCTTCTGAACTTAATATAAATCGTATATCCGCCGCTGCATAGTGATGCGTTATTCAAGACAACATTTTTTAAACACATACATTTGCGAGAGAATATTTTAAAGAGTAAAGGACACGACGCTTAAAATTAATAGAATGATCTAAGATGATCAAGAATAGAACACCCAGAGCGTTACAGTCATTTCACCTCAGCCAGAAATTCCTGTATTCTTTCCTCAAATAAATTGCCAAATATCTGCATTACTTTTATGATGTCTAGTTACTCTTATAATTATAAATTAACTGGTTGAACAACTGTGTGCAGTTCTTAATGATACGGTTAGCATTAGGCACGGAGATTTATGGACGGTGTCTACTATCCGAGTTCAGTTCTATTCTACTTATTTCATTTAACGAGTTACTTAATTACAACTCATTGTTCCAGTATCTAGTATATTTGGTTAACAATATTTTTTACTTTTTTTGGCAATATATATATGTATTTACAGGGAAATCTGTATGCATATTACTGACAAAACAAGCCCCTTGAGTATATAACTAACGGGAACGTACTGAATTTTTACGATTTTCAAAGTAAGGATGACATTTTAGTACAGCTTCAAGCTTATCTACCACATCAGATAAAACCCCATTAGTTTAAAAAAGGAACAAAAAAATATGGCGGATGGTAGTTTTACAATGCACTGTCTTCTCCGTGCTGCGTATAAACGGAAAATAGAACGAACAAAATCAACTCTTCTGAACAATCGCGTTTTTGTCGAAGTATGGCGAATGGCAGTTTTATATCACAAAAGAAAACATTCTCAAAATTCTGTATAAAACCGAAAATAAATTTCATCGAAATGAGGGGGTACTCTTTTCTTTGTGATACGTTATCAAATACAACTCGACAGAGAGACATGACTGAGTTCTCGGATATAATAATATTGCTAAAAACGTAAATATAAACCGAAATAAATCAAACTATTGTTTTATTTGCGTAAATTTCTTTATAATGTGTTATATATAAATAGTAAATCTATTAACGCCTGTTTTTTCAATAATTAAATTAAATTATATAACGATCAAATACAAAGTTTTTATTTAGTTCAACCGACGTTTCGTCGCCATATTGGGACTTCCTCCGGTAATGATAAAGTTTAAAATTTTGATGAAGAAGAATGCTAATGTACAAAAATCTAAGCTTGACTTATCGGTTGATTGCAGCAAGTGAAGCTGGGACGTTTGTACAGATAGCATTTTTTTAATCAAAATTTAACGGTACCTGAGGAAGTATGGCGTCAGAGGGGTGAACTCTCTGAGTCAACGATAAGATGGGCAGTAAATCTAGGGTTGCTCTGGCAACTAACCTTATTTATTACTTCGTCCACACAGTCACCATATTATTTTGATGTAATTCACGCGTATGCGTTTTAACTCATTCCGCCGAGTTCAATCAAATTTCTACAAAAACAATTTACATTCGCCTATTCAATTGATAGTAAAGCGCTACACTGCTGACCGCAACGTGATTTGAAATCGCGACCTTCCCAAATATGGCGACGAAACGTCGATTCAACAAAATAAAAACTTTGTCTGTATCTGGTTGTTAATTTATTTAATTTCATTTGAAATGTATAAATTATGTTGCTGTTCTAATAATTACATCATAATTAGTAATTTTTAAATTACTTAAAAATGATATCTTTATTTTGATTATATATATTTCTGAAAATTTAATTCAATTCCATAGCATCGTTATCAGAACTTTGTTGAAGTCTTATTTTTGTTCTTGGATTGAAACCAAAAAAACCATCGATGAATTTACATGCAATATCCATTCTTCATTGAAGTCCAAAATTTGAGCTGTGGAAGAATGTAATTTATTGAAATGGAGGTGAACGTGTATACAATGTATGGAGAAATCTCACACTTACATCAAAGGTACAAAGGGGAGGTTCCGGGTTTAATTCCCGGTCCAGTCGAGATTTTACCATCCTGATAATTTAATTATATTTCATGCCTCCTTCGACTGAGCATCGAACAAAGCATTTCTTCAGTTATTGAATTTCAATTAGAACAATAATTACAACATTTCGTCCCTAATTTGGAACTGCATCAGGTGACAAACAAAAATTAGATTAGGCACTAATTAATGATAGATTAAAATATCTTCAATATTCTTAAGATTAGATTGCACTCACTTTTAAGATTTTCAATAATTCGGTTAAAATGGTTTATATTTTTATTGTTGAAAAACATAGTTGAAATTCTAATCATTACACTGTTAATTAAAAAAGATTTTCCGGCTGTTTGGCCATTATATTTATTTATTAAATTTTTTATTCCTAATCAGAAGTCTTTTTTGTTAGGCCCATAGCTACTTGTATTTTCCCAGTACGTCCCAAGAAATCAAAACGTTATTTAGTGATAACTAAATACTAAATAGATGGTATAAGTTCTGAGAGACAGTTTCCGAAGATATTCGCCATTTGTAAAGTTAGGAAGACCCGGGCCGTCGTCCTTCACGGAAACAAGTCTTATTGTGTATGAACAAGTAGCTTGTTGACACCTTGCGTGAGGCTCTTGAACGATCTCAGGCAATAAAAACTTGATTTTGGCATGTCTCAAGATCACACTGATTATAGACATTCATACTGGATCTGTTTGGTTTTTTTTGTAAAATGCCAAAGGCCTGTCTCGAAAGCTACTTACGTCCGTGCTCCCATTTCTGTGTCGTAATCTGCAGAAGGAAATAATGCTCTACTATTACATCACACAGGATTCTCTGTATTATGAGGAAGGTCTAACACTCTTATTCCCCTTATCTACCTCACTTATACCTGTGCGTTTAATTTGAACATCTAGAAAGGACTGACGAGGCATTCCCAGAACGTTTTGTAAAGGCTTTGTTTGAGAGTGTCTTTCAAACTTCAAACAAAACATATTTGATTTCCATAGGTGTCGTTGGGATCGCCGTGGAAAAGCTAAATAGGTTTCCAAAAAGAAGCTTTGTTACGTTTAATAGTAATATTCATGGAGATCGGATATCGCTACAGATCAAGATGTAAAACAAACAGTATGAAATATGAAACGTTTCATATTACCTAACTTCGTGTGCTATTAATTTAATAAATTATTTTGTACGGTTATTGGCTGCTTGTTTACCTAATTCATATACAAACAATTTAGTACTAAATTTTGGACCTGTTAGAAACAGCCATTACTAAGGACAAACGCTCGATTGTAAGTAGTAATTAGTATCAATTTCTTTGAAAAATAAGTTGTTTTATTCAGTCCTTAGACTGGTCTGATACAACCCTCCATGCTAACCAATTCTGCTCAAGCTTTTACATTTCTTCACAACTACCACATCCTGCCTAATCTGCTTAGATTATTCCATCAATGGCCTCCCTATTCTGTTTCTACCCAACACACTTCCCTCTAATGATAATCTTACAAGACCCTCGTGTTCCAAAACCTGGCCTATTAATCTATCCCTTTTCTAGGTCAAAGTTCTTCATATTGTTCTCTCTTTTCTTATTCTGCTTAAAACGTCCTGGCTAGTTTCTTGTTCTACTCTATTCTACTCTTTATGTCTACTATGCTTCTACCATCTCTAGTTATAATCGAATGAAGGCTTTCCTGGTGTATGCAGTTCACAAAGTTTTCTCGGGCTTCCAACCGGGTGAAAACACAGTAATTTCACCTTGTGACGCCTAGTTATAGTAGCAGTATTCCTTAAGTTGCTTCAAAATTTCCCTTCCCAGTCTAACACCCTTTGTTATTCCACTATTTCCTATACTACACTCCATTACCTTAGTTTTCCCTCTATTAATCCACATTCATGTTATTTATTATGGTTTCAAAGTCTTCTTCTGACTCCTATAATACTACAATATCATCGGCAAACCTTAAAGTTTTTATTTCTTCTCCTTGGAGTATGATTCCTTTTCCATATTCCTTTTTAACTTTCCATTAAGCATGTTCTATATATAAGCTAAAAAGCATGGGCGACAAACTATATTCTTGTCTTACTCCTTTCTTGATTTCTGCTTTCTTTTCTTACCGTTCTAATAATTGCTGTCATCTTTAGAGGTTACGGATAACTCTTCTTTCGCGATATTTTCTGTCATCTTCAAAATACTAAGTAGTGCATTCCAGTTTACGTTATCGAAGGCTTTTTATATATTTACTAATGCCATGAACTGAGGCCCGTTTTCCTTATTTTGTCTGAAATTAAATGCTTCTCTTGTCCCTACATTCTTCGTAAAACCAAACAGATTTTCTCAACTCGCATTCTATTTGACATTCCATCATCATATACACTACTGTCGTTAATATTATATACGCATGGGGTACTAAACTAATTGTCCTGTAATGGCCCAATAATCTTGTAAACCTTGAGATGTAAGAACAAATCGTATATTTCTACAGGAATCGTACAGCAGTATACGTTATTTGAACAATTTATCTTTATTTAGAAGTATTGAACTGTGATTTGATATTTAAGTAATAATGAAAAAACCAATATCCACTTTATTAATTAATTAATTTGAAAAGCTTTCTACTTCATTATACTCACTCTGTGAATTTAAATTTTATCTAAAACATGATTATATATCGTAAAAAAATTGTACTGTTAATAATTTTGTAAATACCTTTAAAGTTATTTTTTAATTATTTTGAACATTTGTCACATAATAAAACAGTATTTTTTTTATAAAATTCGATGTCACTAAATAATTACAAAATAAAACCTACACCTTCAGAAGGTTTCAATATTTCGTAACCATCTGAAAACTACATGCATTGAATTACAGTTTAGATCAGAAAACAATTCGCGTTATCAAGAATTATGAGGACTAAATAACGAGAAAATATCTCGTAAATGAATAGTTTGAAAATAGATAGTATTGATAATTGAATGAGCTGACATAAAAAACTTCGTAACCCCAATATTTTCGTTGGCCTTTTGCTGACCTAAAAATGCCCACCATTAAACTCAGTGTCGTTATAAAACTTAAGAAGATATGACAAATGATTTGGACCGAAGTCTACCTACATGTTTACGGGAAACATAACATCACTCTAAAACAATAATTTGATTACTTTCCTCACAAGCATTCCATGATCTGATGAAATTTGATTAAAAAAAGGCGAAGTTGATAAAAGTGTGCTGACTAGAAAAAAAGACTGAAAATTTATGAACGAAACTAAAATCATTGTTCTGCAAATGAATTTCATAGCTTTAAGCGCAGTAACGCAGTACAATTTCAATATGACTACCCTTATTATACAAATACGACCACACTAGTATTTTACAAGTGTCAATTATGTTTATAGTATTTCCCACACACATTATCGTCACCTTTACAGTATCACGGATACCTTAGTCCATTTTTCGTTCGTATTATTTATAAAGGTCGTCTATAGCCCTGCTGTTTTAGAAGAACGATTGTCATTGAACATGTCAAAGGGTGAAAATATTACAGAATGCTGGAATAATATAAAATTTTTCAACAAAACCAGATCGCATAGCTTTCATTTTTAGCTAATATGTGTATAAATGATAGATCTGCTGCTGCTACAGGGACAGCAATTAAATAAAACTCGACTTGGCACACACGAGGATGTAGACCGCGAATCTTCGTTGGCTCTGTATCGATGAACAGTGTATCAACATTGTCGCTCCATCTCCCGTTGTGTTGACACAGTGATATCACATGAAAGTTTGTTTCATCCTCTGTGAAGTTATATACGTGAAGAAACATATTTGTGAAGCGAACAAATATTTCTCATATTTAAAACTGAGGCGTGATCATTTACAGGATGCTATTTAGATATTTATCTTGAATTATAATTCCGGTAATAATTATGTACGAACTAAAAAAATATTATCGTCACATCCTTCCAGAAAGCATCATTTATACACGAAAAGAGAATTATTTGAATGTTGAAATGACAAGCAAATATTAGAGTCGGGCGTTTCCTAAGCTTCAGCTATAGTTTTAAATAATTATAGAACTTTAAGCAGTAGTATTAAGCATAAAATGTAAAACACCGATTAACGTGTAATGATACAAAAATTCTCTTGAAAATGTGATATAATAATGCAAACTATTATAACGCTATTAATAACTAGAAGAAGAGGGTACAAAGACTCCAGAGTATGTTGATCGTATTTAGACTTTCAACATTTATCAGGTTCGAAAATTCAAGAGGTAAGTGATTATCAACTCATTCATAAATTATTTCAATATCAATAAGTGTTCCAATATAAGTTCAACTTTGTTATTCGTTTTTCTATATATATTTAATTAATTTTGTTGTTATTGTGTATATTTGGTATACTATCCAGTTAAGAACCTCCCAAATTGAATGAACGTTACATGAATTGGAATATTATGTACAGTAGAGCAATTGACTTGCCTGCCTAAGAGAGCAGCTTCGGAATAAGTAAAGTTCAGATTTTTGTACATTTATTTTCCTTTTCTTCATCAAATTTCAACAATTGAAGAAGTCCTAAATATGGTGACATTAATTACATAAAATCTTTGTAATTGGTCGTAGATATACACAATTACAACTTATAATTCCTTAGTACAATTATCTGATCAGAATAGCTTGCGATATCTACGAAACCGGAAGAATACCATCAGATTTTACGAACGACATAAGTATCTGAAGAAAAATGGGGTTGTATATGCGAAAAGCACAGGAAAATTAGTTTAGTATATAGTGCGTACAAAATATTTACGAAAAGGAGGAGGATGGAACGTCAAATAGAATGTGTGTTAGGATAAGATCAGTTTGGTTTAACGAATAATGTAGGGACAAGAGAAGTAATATTGACTCTGTGTCTAATTTTAGAAGACAGAATAAGAAAATACGAACCTACATCCATAGTACTTGTAGATTTAGAAAGAAACGTGCGATAATGTAAACTAGAACACAGTACTAAGGATTTTGAAGAGGACAGGAATAAAATATCGAGAAAGAACCTCTACATGAGGCAGTCAGCCATAATTAGAATTGAAGGACAACAAAACAAAGCAGAAATCAGGAAAGGACTAAGACAAAAGTGCAGTCTGTCACCCATGTTCTTATATATGGAACACGCGATGAAGAAAGTTAAAAAGGAATATGGAAAAGGAATCATAGTGCAAGGAGAAGAAGTATAACATGAAGATCAATAGAGGGAAAACATAGGTGATGGAGTGTAGTGTTGGAAACAGTGGAATAACAAACGGTGTTAGATTAAGAAAGGGTATTTTGAAGGAAGTTAAGGAATTCTGCTACTTGGGAATCACTAATAACTAGGGATGATAGATGTATAGTAGACAAAAAGAGTAGGATATCAAAGACAAGTAAGGCTTTCGCAAAAAGAGGAATTTACTTAGGTTAATGTAAGTATGAATATTATAAAATCATTCCTAAAATTTAGGTATGGAGTAAGGGATAGGTCACGTTTTGAGACCTATTCTAAAATTAGAAGAGGGAGGCTAAGTGTGGAATACGGTAAGCAGTTCGGGGAGGATGTAGAATGTTATAGTTATGTAGCCATGAAAAGGCTTGCGCAGAATAAGTTATCATAGAGGGTTGCATCAGACCAGTCTAAGAACTGAATGCAAGAGCACAAGTACAAATGATGAAGTTCTTCATTGAAGACGAAACGTTATTTTTATGTTCTAAAATTATTTGTTTCACACTTGTCTGTTTTCATCTATTTATAAGAAGTATATTCATATGGTGGAGTCGTATTTGTAGGCGAGTTTCTGAATGGCTTTCAACCTCTGCGAATATCGTTTTAAGCCTCCCGCTGTCTTTAAACGTTTCCCGGGAAATGATAAAATCAGTTCCGAGAACAATACTTTCCGGACGAATGAGAATAGTTGTGGTACATATTTCGGTATAAAATGAAGAACAAGGGTTGATATATATTGTGCTATAAAACTGAATTACGTCTGACTATTTTGTTGCACGTGGATCACGATTGTAAGCCAATGTTGCTTATTGATTACAGAAGTAATGCTTAGTGTACTTCACATGTATAGTCTGCTCAATCATATACCAATTTAGGCAACATAAACATGCATGCTATTAGTTATCACATGACTCATATATTCTGATACGAACAGTTTGCTGTAGGAAAAAAAAGTGGAGTAGAACCACAAAAAACCAGTCATATAATGATAACTAAAAAACTTTACATAACTTATAATCTCATTATAAGGCGTAGTTTCCTTGTTGGCCAGTTACTGGTCACTTCTTGACTATCATGTAGGCACTAAACAGAGGTGAAGTCACGTTTCCAGTTGTGTTTTTCCGGTCACTGTGTGTTGGTATTCCACGCCTTGCTCCTGAGAAGCAGTATCGACCAACAATAAAATACGGTACCAAGAGGATATGCTTCCCTGGAGACCCCGAACCTGCGTCGTGTATCGAACACCACGGTCTTATATCCTGTGCTCACTTAGCTGCTATTCAAACATTCTGAAAATACTACTCCAGACGTAAATTACATTTACACGTCGGCACCGCTAAACGCAGAACACGCCATCTTTGAGAATCAATAAAAACTGAATGAAGTGATATATAGGTCTATGTACTACACCCACACCAATAACTTTCAAACAGCAAGAAATACTAGGCAGCACCTTGAGGCACCATATGGAGGAATTGGGGTTTAAATCTTCATCCGTCATCCTGAACAGGGGCTTTCCGAGTTCCACTCAAATTACTTAGAAAATACAGGAAAACACTCCTCATAATAAAGGGCCACTCCTTTCACAATTTCTCAAAGCTGTATGAGCCCTGATACGGCAGAAGAGAACCGACAAACTGGGGACATTCCATTAGTGAAACGAAATAAAATAAATTCATAATCTAATAGAAACGAGAACACGTGATGAAACAGATACAGGATAAAACCGAAAAGTCATCTCCATTTCGTTTGTGTTACCAATTCAAAATAAAGAAGTCTCCTGACCATTACAAAGACCGTCATATAAATCAGATATAACGAGAATTTATTGAAAACTTAAAATATTAAACTCTGTGGTTGAAAGTATAAAAACTACAAAAAGAAGTAACCAAAATACAGTCATAAATTAGTGATATAAATAACTACCACACAACGTTCCTGCAAACCTTGTTGATTTCGTTGGGTGATTGAAAATCGCCAGAGTCGTAAGAACGAATAACAGCACAAACTATCTGACGTACTCAGAAGTAAACTTTACGCTAACTTCTTTGCATTTGTATTATCTTCGCGTTTAAGGTGAAAAAAATTGACTTAATTAATTTCTGTATGAGTTATATTATAATATTTAATATCCTGATAGTCCAGGAAAATATATAATAAGGTTTGATAAAGTTAAAATTAAATAAATTACGATGCTTCGTTCGTAATAACAATCATTCGGAGACCTTGAAACAGAACATTAAATTAACTTCATTATTTTTGTGATGAGTCAAACATCTAGCAAGTGTTAAAATTCATAAATAAAATAATTAAAATTCAAAGAATGGCCAAACGTCTGAAATAGTAGAATTTAATTTGAAAACCATTCGTCCTTCAACTTGCGGGACCTCCTCAGTTCATTCTACGACAAATTTATATCATTAAATATTCATAGTTGAAAATAAATAAATAAACATAATTTGAAATCAAACAGATGTCAAAAAAGTATTAAAACAATGAGTTTTGTTGTTATATACAGTCCTAACACTGGTCAGATGCAACCCTCTATGCTAACCTGTCTTGCGCAAGCGTTTTCATTTCCACATCCTCCCCTGCTTATCATATTCCACCCTTCACTTCCCTCTTCTGTTATTACCCCAAACACTTCCCTCCAATGCAAATTTTACAAGACTCTCATGTTTCAAAACGTGGCCTATTAATCAATCACTTCTCTTGTTAAACGTCCTCCATATTGTTCTCTCTTCCCCTATTCTGCTCATAACTTCGTATTTATTAATTCTATCCACCCATCTGATTTTCAGCATTCTCTTACAGCACCACATTTCAACGACTTCTATTCCTTTCTTTTCTGCAACTCCTACCGTCCAAAAGAAAAGTAAGAAACTTAAATTAAAATGAAACTGGTGAAAAACTGATCCCATGAATTTGAATTTCTTTCATCTATATTATTTTCTTTGGTTTTCCATTTATCTGGATGTTTGAGAGCAATCCAAAATCTAAGTTACTTTAATATTTTGTTTCAAAGTCTTTTAATGATTGATATTGCCTTCACCTTGCGGACGAAACGGAATAATTTATACAGAAAATGGTAAATTTATTAAACCTTATTGTATATATTTTATGCCTTTCACTGGCTATAAACACTTATATTACCGAAATCTCATATTTGAGTTTCTGAAATGGCCTGTAATACTGTTTTGTTCAAAAGCTTGTGATCTCCTATACATTAGCACATTATTACAAATTGGAATGATTCCAGTTCAATAAAGACGCGTGTTTAATAACACTACTAATGAATTTGGCTCCATATCAAAACTCTGATGCTTTATTGCCCTTGATAGTGATCAAAACGTAAACAACGGATTTTATAGAGCCACAAGTACGATCACTATTAACTAATGAACGCGCAGGGCGTTTTTCATCGTCATATTTATTGCTGACAAACGTGAGGTAATATTAGAATTAGCATTCATCGAATATTGTCTATTCAATGTGAATGATTGTTCTGACACTCGTACCTCGAAATGTTCCCACTTCCCAGAAGACGAGTAATATAATTTTTTATTAAGCTTTTCTTTTTGACGATTGATGCCACATTCGCTCAAAAATCGTAAGTCGTCTATTTCATTTGTGTATATTTTGTACTTCTTTCATGACGGTTAACGTGCTCCATGACGTGTCTTAACCGTTTCCTTGTTAATCTTTCTTCTTCCTTTCTTTTCTTGGTACTTTTCATTTTTCATCCCACAGTGAAATACGCAGATAACGCTAGTAATAACAACATTCAAATTAAGAATCGTAAATACTTGTTCAGTGGGTTATTTTTGTTCTTAAAAAAGAAAAATGTTTTATTATTTAAACTGGGGCTCCACTATCATTGACTCCGAAAATGATCGTTTGGTTTGTAGATCCTTAGAAAAAACCACAGGTGTATTACACACTGATGCTCGTCATTTCACCTCGTCGACGATGAATTTGCGATTTTGAGCATGCACGATCACACACTCCATTTATTATGGAACCAGAAGCAGCTGTGAATCATCATCACATTGTTTTTTCCTTCTGTTAGACCGTTTCAAAACGTTCAAAACAATTAAACGACCCGCCGACTGCGAAGTCATATCAGTGATTAGTTTCTTAAATGCAACGAATGTTCTGCCACCAAACATTCAACTGTAATTGTGTGATGATTATGTGCAGTAAATAATGAGTGATGGAATCGTGAGGAAGTGGATTAGTACAAGATTAGTCCAGTGCTGCTGACCTCCTGTAATCTGAGACTGACAATGTGTTTTCTTTGTTGGATTCATGCCCTTCACCGTGAAATCATTTTCATTCATGACACGGCCCGACCACACAACGCAAAACAAAGTCATTTTGTTGGCAGCAACTCGACCGCCCTCCCCATTTCGTCACAAGCGATTTTCAATATGTTTCAATATGTGAAGAAATTCCTTGGTGAAAATATTTCAACGACGATGACGATTTGAAACACGAACTGTAGATTTGGCTTCCATCAAGGCAGCATCTTTCTTTGCGAAGGCACACAAAAACTGGTTTCCCGTTACGACAAGTGCCTGAATAACGACGGTGACTATATAGAGAAGTAGTGTGAAAAGTAAGGAAATGTGTGATTATAAAATATCTGGAAAATATTGTTGTGTTCTCTTTTAAGAAGCAATTATCGGTACTTACTTTTAAAATAGACCTCATAAGTTTCAAGGCTAGGCAATCATTTTTAATGTGTTAATGTGGTCTTTTATGCAAGCGAAAGTTGGACAATCGGCAATACAGAACAGGAAATAATAGCAGCCTTTCAAACATGGTGGATTGGACGAATGCTGTAAGTCAGATCGAATCATAAGGAAAATTTTTGTTGAGAGAACTATATGGAGGGTACTGACTAAATGAAGGGATAGACTTATAGGCTACATTCCTTGCAGCCATAGCTCATGGGTTGAGAGCTGGACTGCAGAAATTGCAGTCCCAATCAACGCATCCATCTTGTATTTGTTTACTTTATTTACCTTTCGTTTCTAGTATCTTCTATTTCAAGAATGTTCTGTAAATTGTACTGGACCTCGAAGCGGATGCAGTCTTTCGAAGTACGAGTTTTTGTACAGCACTTCGTGTAAAATAAACGTCTATAACCTCCAGAAGTGTGTGTTTCTGTATCTCACGATCCTTCAGAAACGTGAAAATATAAGGAAATGTGTGGGTGTCGGAATAGAAGAGGAAGACTAGAATATGTTAGGTAAATTAGGCTGTATATGAGCTGCAGTAGTGAAGTCGAGATGAAAATATTAGTGCAGGACAATTTAACTTGGAGAGCTGCATCAAGTCAATCTGTGGACTGACCACCACAACAATATTTGTAATACCTACACTAACAAAAAGGAAAACGATTCTTGATATTATTATTTTCGTATTCTTTGCTGCTGATTATCAAACACCAGAAAAGTTGTTATTATATGGCTAAACATTCTAAAAAAAACGGATCAATAGCCATGTTGTTGAATTGGACAGTGGCTCAGTATATAATTATGACTAGTTCAGTCTCGGTATGAATTTGATTTCAGCAACATTGCGGTCCAGACAGTGGCCACAGTATAATGTACGACGACTGAACTAAAAAGTTAACGTACTGATATTGCCTGAGTCGTATGAACATCACTATGAATCACAGAAGTAATAGGATGAATATACAGTAGTTTCCGAAACCTTCCGAATTTAAGACCTAATGAAATAAAAATTATACAGAGACTGTACTGCTTGTAATTACTATACACGTACATGATAAACAAATCAATAAACTCTACAGCCGTGGAAAATATGAAACTGTCTAACAGGCAGTAGTGACATTTCACTCAAGGTAAAAGTATTGTACGCAGTGGATCGTCTGTTCCTCTTTTTATCCTGTTTCTGATGCGAGGCACGTGAGGGTCGTTGCCAGATCAACTTGAAGCCATGGTGTCATGTATGACTAATTCATAAAGTGAACCAGGCTTACGAACTATACTACAGTTAGATACATCTCATAAGAGAGCGAGGAATTATGAATAAAATATCCTCGGCTTTCCAACTGGGTTAAATAGTTATTATTTAATGTCAATAAATATTTAACCTCCTCGTAACCCCAATAATATTTTACTCAACATCTCAGATGTTTCTAAGACTTATTATACACATTTAAAAATTATCGATTATTAAAAAATACTTTTGCCTGCCCTATAAATTCATTTACAGTCCACGGATTCTTAAAAGCTGGCCGAATTACGAAAGACTAAACACTGCTATGACAATTGTCCGCCAGTGAAATTCAATCAATGATGATTCTCACATAAATAAGTAATATATTACAATATACTTACATACTTACTTTATTTGCAACAACTCACGATTCTTCATAAAGAAATAACAATTCCCAGAAGATCGATACTTACCTGAAAAAGAAATTCAACTATTAGAATATGGAATCTCTCTACTTAAAAACAATTGAGGAACTGAGTATTTGACAACTCTGGCACAATATACTGATTCTTTATTTTAGCGCATATTTTCAAAATAATTTAGTATATTCTAATGACAAAATTATAATTTACTCATTGTAATTACAAGCTAATTTTATTTAGAAAATTATAAATAAGTTACTGAAACAATCTATATAACAACGAAGTATCGAAATAAATATAACTGTGCTTAGTTTAATTGAAGCTACAGAATATAATCTCATTGCATACTAAATCCTAGTGATACTTTTTTTTACTATGGGAACCGTGAAATTGTTTAAAAGTTACATAAGCAAATATACTGTAATTAACTTAGTTTCTATTAATTTAATCGTATTGTTACTAATGAAACAAATAATTTATCAACATGTACAATTTTTAAATAACAACAACAGGTAATTGCAGAGTATTTAGAACCGCAGGTTACAGATCATTCAGTAGAAATTAAAATTACACTTGACTTATAAATAAATTTTATATTTTCAAATTACAAGTTTAATTTTCGTGAGTTTTGATCATGAATTTGAATTAAATGCAACAGCATGTGTACCGCCATCAATTAAAAAGAACGTTCGCTTCAGTAATTATAAAAAGCTTCAAAATTAAAAATGGTGCTGTAGAATAAAATTTACAAATAAATTCTCGCTTTATATTAAACAATATTTAGTTGAAAACGCTTAATGTAGAGGTAAGGATTTAAATACAATTTCAGCTTTGATGTCAAAAGCTTCCTTCCCACTTCATCAGAAGCAATCGATCCGATTGTCCGATTAGTTCTGAATGTGACAGAGGTGTTCAGTTGGTGTAAAACCCGACTCTCTGCTACAGCTCTATTTTCACATCGTATTCAATTCAAAAAACGAAATATAAATTATTAAACTAACGGAAAAGTACAAAAATGAGAAATGTTTAAACCTGAATATTGTCCTCGGAGGAAGGGATTTACTGATACGTTTGCCTGACCCGTCGAAAGCAATGTTTCTGAATTTGCCACTACGAGTTTAAATGCCAATGTGATATCCAATTCTCTATTCCCAGATTAAGGGTTTTACCTACAAATTTGCGTCTCTTGACAACGTAGCTTTTGTGCGATGGTAGTCCAGAGAAAAGCCAGATTAATTCGCTGTCACAAGCATGTTTATGATTAGTGTGCAATCGTGTTTCCCTTGCCCAAAGCTATGCAAGCAAATACCACGTATACATCTCCATCTACCATCCATTAACGACCAACACAACAAAGGTACTAACGTCTATGTAAACTACTCTTTACACAATTCATAATAGTTCAGTTAATGCTAGCTGAAGTACCAGGCGTTGCTCAGTTTCACGTAAACAATAAAGCAGGAATGTAATTAAACAGAAGAAAACAGTACTTGAGAGTACACTACAATCTATTTGTCTTGTCAAATACAACCTATTTTCAATAATAGAAGATGTACATGACGAAAAATAGTCAAATGGTAGTTTTTACTGAAAGATGTCATTTTATCCCAATTCCGGTGGCCTGAGAAGAAAAGATCATGTGACCAAAATTGTAGACAATCGAATTTCCAATCAACCATGTATCTTCAGAATTTATATTAAATCGTCAGTTTTCGAACTACATGGGCCTAAAAGTGAGTTCTTTATTGTGATGTAGCTCAGAAGGGTGACAGGGGGGTGGTTCATCTCCGAAATAAAGATATCTACTGATAGGTCACGGTGCGACCAAGAGAAAAAGCTCTTACTCGTTTCATCAAGCTGAGTACGGACTTTGCTAGAGGCGGAAAACCACCGCAAAAAGGGAAAAAACCGAAGGTTTACTGACATTTTGACTTGTTACAGTATTGCTGTAATTTAAATTCTTTAATTTAATACTTTTACCTGGGATGAATGTCAATATTAAATGCATAATCTTTTATTTGCTTTTACATTGAGCTGTTACTCAATATTAATATTTACCTGACGCGAAAAATACAAATAATTTACGTATCCATCGTATTTACGATCCAAAGAAGTTTATTATTTCTCAGTGAGTTAGCTATGTTACAATGATAGGTTAATTCCGACGCGAAATATTTATGACTTAAAAAATATAAAGTATTATAGATCAATAATGTAGGCAACCCTCATTCACTTTAGGAAATCACGATGCGCGTATGGTACACGAAATCCTTCGGTATAATGTTTTTCTCTTTTTTTCACATATATAACTTCAGAATATTTTTTAAAAAAAATTAAAAATCATGGGCTGCTTTGCATCTTGAGGAACACGTGTGCCAAATTTGGTAAAATTCAGACCAATAGTTTGAATGTGCATAGCTGGGACATAGATACTGACAAACTGACAAACGTTTCTAGATATATAGATTGTTTCCAATGACTCGGAAAGCGTTCTGTTTTTTATCATTTCCGTTCTTTTCAAAACAGATCACCTAACTAAAAATGTACACTCATTTGAAAATCAGGACTGAAAGTAATTTTATGATTTCTGCATCGGTGATAACTACGACTTGAGACGTAAATTCTAAAATAGTAGTAATCCTTTACCATGTTTAGTCTGTAAAGCAAAATTAAATTCAAAATAAATTATGAAAAAAAAGAAAGATGGATTTTCAATAATGAAGCAAGACAAAAAATGCTCAGGTTTATGCTGAAGCAATGGAAACATGTATCTATAGGAAGCAAATATTTATAAAACTGCCGATCAGTTCAAGAAACTTGAAAATATTTTGAAGAAAAATGGCTACTGCGGTAAGAAAATAAGGTTACGTATCGTAATGGTCAAGGCAGCATTCACCAAGCACAGAGGCCTACTGACAAGACAAACGAATCTAGAATTAGGAAAGAACCTGGTAAAGTGCTACGTCTGGAGCTAGACTTTGCATGAATGGGAAATGTGGACACTAAGAAAGAAGGAGAAAAAATCCCTATAAAATTATGAAATGTGCTGTTGCAGAAGAAACAAAGCATAACGTGTTAAACCAAACAATCGCATCAATTGGTTCGGATGAAGAGAGAATTAACTCTTGACATCAAAGTGTATTTAGGTGTTTTTAACTAAATATTAATTTAATAACAAAACTAAAAATTGTTAATAAATTTTATGTCACGCACATCATTTTGTATTTTGATGCGTTTTTTAATTTCAGAAGTGATCGTTATTTTTTATACAAGATGGTACATGATCTGTGCCAGCGATTCAAATTCAAGATAAACAATCTCAAAAGTAAATTCTGTAATTTAAAAATTTAAATTTTATTTATAAGTCGAATATTTTTAAATCCTACAGAATGATCTGTATCCTGCGGTTGTAACTGCTCTGTATTACCTGATTTTTTTAAGCGTACATGTCGTTAAATTATCTGTAGAAATAGTAACAATAGGAATAAATTAAAATAAAATAAGTTAATTTCAATATCTTTACTCATGTAACTTTTAAACCATTCCCATAATTGAAATAGAAGGAACGCTAGGATTTAATTTGTAAGTACATTACATTTAGTAGTTCATCGAAGTACACGTGGATGGAATTCCATGTCGTGGAAGAAGAAGAGTGCATCGGATGACTTCAATGAAGAAAAGAGGAGATATAGGAAGATGAAAGGAAAATCTAAAGACAGGACACGGCTAATAAGGAAATTAACCGACAAAGTTAAAAAACCTGCCAGCAGATATAACAATAATAATAATTCTAATGTAAGTGCTTCAGAAATATGAGATAAAATTTAATTTCAGGAAACCACAAACATTTGAGCCTCACACAATTTACATTTATTGTGAAGTTTCTCCCGTTTTATAGCTTCTCTAAATGATATATAGGACACTGAGAGCAGAGAGAAGCTTTCGCTCGTTAACATTCCAGATATAACGAAACATATTTCAATATTAAATAAACACGTGTATCGTAATACCGTCATGATTCGCCGGCAGCAAAATACTATCTATTTCTTAGCAGGGCCCTGCTTTATCTAACTGCTTCAGATAGCAACGAATATAAAAATAGCAATTAAACTTACGATATTAAAAAATAAATCAAACAATGTCGTGATGCGTACTACTCAGTTAATGTATTTATTAGTCTATCTTGGTTAGGACTATCGTTCCATTAAACGCAAGATTTAAGTGATCGTGATACAGAACTTATTAAATATTTATATTTATAATTTTCACGTTCTTCTTTTAGATATTTCTTATGTGATACATCAGTACACATGAATTCATCAGGAAGGTCGAAAGTGAGGTTTCCTGTCACCCAAAGTAACAGCGATAAAATAATGGAAAACTGAGTTTTTAGATGATATGTGAATAATAAGACAATACGAATAACAAAACGTTACATGGAATTACAGTCGATTTCAATATTTGAAAAGTTTTTAATATTTTCTGTAACGGTCTTTAGCTTTCTCTTTTATGTATATGTCCAATATTTATTTGTTTTCCCATTTTCAATTACAATTTATAAATTTATTAATTTTGTATTTAGTATTTTGAATTTTCTTTCATGTGAATTTGTTATATGTTTATGTTTCTCTCTTTCTTTTTGTGATAATTTTCTACTTCATTTGTATATTTACATTTTACGCAATTCATTTTTGTCTTTGTTATGTATGTAATAATTTTTCACGTGTTCTATTTTCTCAGTAGAGGAATAATCGCGTCAATAAATAAATTTAAATCTAATCTAAATCCTATTTCGCCGTCCTGCATCAAACATTCACAACACTTTTCACGGCAGACGCCATCGTAATAATTATAAAATGTAATTTTATAATCTTTTCCGAATATTAAGTAGTAAGGAGATCTATATAATAATAAGGATGTATTTTTGGATTAACTTTATTCAGACGTAAGCACGTGGACGCATTGGAACCAAAGGAAAAACCTATGGAAAAACACTTCCGCGCAATATGGCTCCTACGTTTACTTTCTTAAATATAAACACCAGGAACCAATGATGAAAAACAATAGGAAATATATATTTTTTAATACCTACGTTTGTATTTTTCCATTTTAGTTATTGACGAAATAATTTCAAGAGAGACTTTTAACATTACATTGCTCATTTACAAATAATTATCATGACTGTAAAATACTTAAAGATAATTTTTCAATATATACACTTACTTATGAAGATATAAAAGAAACTAAACTTTGTTAATCATTGTCGTTACATCGCGAAAATTAATTTATTATTTGTACGAGGTCTTTCCCTGTGAATGGCATGCATAAATTCCTCTCGGGTTTCCAACCGGGTCAAAGATATTATCAGTGACGTTTCAGACTGAAGATGGCAGAGCAAGCCATTTCATTAATTTTCCGAGTTAAGGTAAACAAATACTTGGGAAACTCCGGAAACCCAGCTAGCTAAAAATATAAGTCCTTAGAAAGCAGTAAATCAACGGCGTGACTATGGGCCTGCAATTATTCTTTGAACGTTTTCTCTCATATGGTAATGGACCCCAACATGGAAACTGCGTGCGAAAGATATTAAACCAGTTCCTTCACGGGCAGTGCGTGGGAGTTATACGACTCCGAACCCCGTCCGCCTCTGCTCTGAGTTCTAAACCATATTATTCGGCGAGAAGACAGCCGTATCGACAAAGGATACACGGGGGGTGGGGGGAGGCCAGAGAAGAGTAGCCGAGAAAAAAAATCAAAGCAGATAACACGAAAAGGGTGAGAACGAGCCACAGTCACGTTAGGGTTAGGCTGTGGTGAAATATGACCAGTTAATGTGGAAATTACAACAGTATTACTAGGAGGCAATTTCGAAATCTTCTCGCGCTCTATTGTTCCATTTCTGTTCATCTCTCTCTCATTACAGGCTGCCAACTGAAGATTCAATGGCCCAACATATATTTTCTGCACCTCCGTGGAATTCAGAAGTTAATGTTGTCTATCGAAAAAGGAAAAGTAACTTATTCTTCAGAAAAATGTGAGACGTTCATTTGTCTGATTGCATGTCTCACGAGACGCAGTTCCGCGGCACTTTTATTCCATGCAATCAGCCGTTTGTCACGGACATACTCTGAAATGCATACACCAAACGCTGGTTTCATCAGCTACGGGAATTATATTGGGAAAAAGATGTTAACGACATAAGAACGATAATAAGTGTATAAAAAGCACAACACGCAACTACAAAAGTCGTTATACTGAAGAAAGTCAACATTATGAAAAAAATTTAAATTTTTAAAATCCTTACGAGCATTCAAGTGGAATTATGTTTGTCTATCTAAATAAAAGCAATGCTTACGGCGCGCTTCAAATTTTATATGCCGGATCTGCTCAAACACGCTGTTTACTGACGAGACTTTAAAGTCCCGCTTCTTTGATTTGCTCTATAAAATGAAGTATAATTATTTGAATGCTTTTTTTGACCTTAGTCCAGTCAGCAACGAATGTAAGCTTTCAGTTTCAATTTAGTGTTATTTGACGTTGTTCGGTAGCGCTGGTGTCAATGAAGAAGAGATATTCGCACGTTTTCAGCAAGACGTGTTTACTTGTCAATTAGTCAGGAATAAATAGTGAAAGTGGCAGTTTTCTTTGTTTATCTCATCACATTGGGATCGAAGGTTTCTATGTATTATAACATAACTTTTTGATAAAGATGAAAAGAAATCTCAAGTTTTTTTTCACGAGACTTATAAGTTCCATCAGGAATTATTTGCATAACAAAAGAAGTAAGTGTAGACGACAGTATGATTTTAATCAATGGGCGCAGGTCTCTAAAGCAATGCTACCCTAAAATTCCAGTTAAAATAGGTAATCAATTGTGGTATGTTACTGATCAGAAGGGACATAATCATAAATTCGCTGTGTATCAAGGAAAAAATGAAGTAGTTGCAAATTAATTGAAGACTACGAATTAGGAGAACGAGTTGAACTTGACAAAGGAGTTATGGGGAAAGGGCAAGGAAGTTTATTTCGACAGCTATTTCACTTCTCCCTAAATTACTGGAAATATTGAAGAGCGAAGAAAGAATGTCCTGTGGAACGATATTCCCAAACAGAAAAGGTTTCCAATAATATGATACCAGAATTTTTGGTACCGAACTTTCCTTTTTCATATAGCAGTACATAAGACCTGTTAGTCCATTATCTAATTTTCATGGAAGTGAATCATCCATTGTAAAGAGAATTATACAAAGTGGAACTAAAACAGAAGTCCCTAGTCCTGTATCAATTTCTGACTATAAAAATATATGGGGAGAGTTGACCTTGCCGACAGATTGCGCGCTTCATATGGACTAGGGGGACAATCAAAAAAGTGGGCGCACCACAGGTTTTGGGGAATTTTGGTCATTACATTTATTAATAGCTATGTCATATACAAATATATTAACGGAGAGAAAATTACGCTCAAAGAATTCATGAGGTCAATGGCGTTTGGACTGATAACCAAATTAAGATGGGCACATAAAAAATAATAATAATAAGAGACTCGTGAGTTGGACCTGGGAAAAAGAGAAGAAAATAAAATTATTCTGTACTAAAAGATGTCCATAATTTCAAACGCAGGTATTCATTGGCTGGTGTTTTTAGGCTAAAGAGGCCGATGTGAGGTTTGCAGAAAGGACAATATAGAATCAGGACCTCATTTACAGCGCTCACCCTGCAAAGTTTTCTGTTTGTATGAATGAAAACAGAACTTTTTTGCAAAATACCGTAAAGAAAAGGTATAAGTAGTTATATTTAATTTATATGAAACATGCTGTAAATATATATTGAATAAAAATTCTAAGATATGACGCTTGCTTGATTCTGACGTGACCTAAAAGCCACACCACTATATTTTCAAAATTAACGAAAGCAAAGTTTTCATAAAATAATTTGTTTCAATTAAGCAATATTTGTAATAATATAAAAAAATATTCGTAAATTTATCATAATGAAGACGTTCAGGTCTCTAAGGGTTAAAATAACATTCAACCGATTGCCGTCAAATTCTTTTGTGATCAGCGCAAATCATCCCAGAGAAGATTTCTGTAGATATTTTGAAGATTTCGGTTCCTTCCGTCCCCCTTTTCGGGGCAAAAGAGTTCTCTTTTCTCATCTTCTCTGCGACTTCATGTTTCTCCGATATGCGTTCCTACCACATTCATCCGATAACATGTATTATAGTGTTCAGGCAAGCGAGGGTTTCTGTCGATCTTTTGAAAACCTGGGTTAAAACTCTCCCCCCACCCCTTTCAGCTCAAAAAATATTCATACCGTAAAGACGAATAGAACCTGAAACAAAGTCTCACGCAGCTTTTAAAACGAGATAATTAATTGGCTGTTAAGTATAAAGTAACGCTTACAATTAACTAACATTAGTTTATAAATATGCAAAGTGTTTAATAAGTTGCACTACATATCGGTTACACTACATATTGGTTACACTTATAACACGATTTTTTGTTTCTGTCTAATCAATTCATTTTTATAATTGGTTTCATCATAAAAACAAGAAAAACCTTTACTTCCCTGCAGAACAATTGCTTTTGTGGTCAGGTAACAGAACGTTGTAATTTTCATACTGACTTAAAACGGTTCCGGTTGTTTAAAGACAAAAAGGGAACACTATATTCAAAAAGAATAATATATTTTAGCCAAAATTCTATCATTTGATGACGAAGTACCTATAAATCAGAAGCTTTCCGAGTGTATGTAATATTACTTTCACGAAAAATTCCCCAAGTAGTTCCCCATCATGTGTTTGACATTGTAGGTTCCCTGGTGGCGACGTTCAAAATATTGCAAGCCCTGATAAAATCTCTTTCCTTGCTCCGCGGAATAGCAACACATGTTTCCTTTAAAATATCAAGTTGAGCATCAAGTGCATGTACTTCGAAAGGCATTCTGCAGCCCATTTTGTTGTATTTTTGACGGGAATCTCAACCAATTCAACATTATTCTCAGCTTTATGATTTCCAGGGAAGCCTTTCAATCTCCTTTTCTGTGAGAAGCATGGGAAAGTCTCGACACTCGATAACTTTCTTTATTTTCTTCGGAAAGCTGTGGGAACAAATGTTGTGGATGCTGCAGATTCATCGTTCAACACTGCGACAAATTTCTTGAGGGCTCCCAGTTTTCTGCGTAAAGGTGGCATTAGTACCTTTCGAGGGTCTACAAGTGGCTCCCAGTTAATGCTGTTCTTCCCTACACTGAACTGAGTACGTTTAAGCCAACATCGTTTAATTTGGATGCTTTAGTGTCACTGCTATCCCATAGACAGAGTTAGCATGGAAACTTAGTAAACCCTCCTTGAAGACCCATCAAGAAGTCAGTCATATGGAGGTCTCCAATCACTTCACAACCATATTCTTCACATTTCAGTTCATTTAGTAACCTCTTCACACTGCGGTACTTTTCTATAAGCTGCGCCCAGTGGGCAATGGAAGAAAATTGGTTACCGTTATGGAGTTATACTACTTACATGCTCTTTGATGAATTGCCGATAAAGAGCCGCCACTCACTAACCAGTTACATCATGACAATAGCGGACAGTTTTATCTAATAAGTTCCACTGCTTCAGTCTGGATGTTAAAAGCTCAGAATTGTACTTCGTAAGACCAAGTTCCCTGATCAATACTTTAAGCCCCGTTTGGTTGGTATAGACATTTAATGCGGAATACGATGTTTACATCCCATACAATGATTACTTGATCCAATTCATAGCATACTACAATAATGGAGGACATCGAAGTATTTGCATAATAAAGGAAACTGGAATAAAATATGTGGATGTGACTCAGCGACTCCCGTAAACCCAGATTCAACACCAATCCCAACTGCTTTAGCATTACTTTTATGCAACGTTCCCTCACGCCTACCCTTATTAGTGAATCTCTCCCACGCCAAATTAAGTTAAATTATACACCAAGAACAATATCAAACAATAGACCGAAAAATATTTATTAGACGCAAATATCGGCCGTTTATGTTTTTTTAAATTTTTGTCTCTCTTCCGTCGTCACTATGGGTGATATATTTGCTTTTATAAGTGAGTAACATACGTACAAAATTTGTTCGACATTGATCCCCGCGTTTGGATTTATACGTGGAACATACACATACAAACTCAATTTTATTTATTAGAACAGGGTTTCTCAAACTTTTTCTTCAATGGAACACTTGGTAAAATCTAACATTTTAACGGAACACGGCTTATTTTTGAGGTTGGATAAATCCTAGTCGTAGAAAGTAAAACAAGATTAATTTAATAATTATTTTAATATAGGTCTGAAATATAATATAAATATAAAACTATGAATAAATAAAGTAATTAGTGACTTAGGCACAATATTTGTAAATTCAATTCTAATATTTGGTGTGGCGTCCAGCCATGACTTCATTGCAACATTATAATAAAATCCAACTTGGCACAAATAGGTTGTAGGAAACGGAAGTAAAACAATATATTCTTTTGACAAACTCACGCAGAAATCACATACAGACGGTTTGTTGTATTTTTCTTTAACTGATTACATCAATTATATTCTCATAGTCACTTGAACCTAACCTACAAGTTAAGCTGTTACAGAAAATGGATTCTGAACCCAGGAATAGTCCTTAACTAGTTTTCGGAAAATATTACAAAATAGTTGATTTCAAATTATGTAGGTGGTCTAATAACATTTTGGAAACTTCTTCAAAACTTTAAAATTTAATTCATTCAAACATTCATGAATGACAGGAAAACAATTAAGATCGTTAGATTCACCTGATGAAATCCAATATTGTATTTTTTTTTCAAAGGATCCAATATTATCTCTTGTATTAAAATTTATAATACTTTCTCCTAGTAATGATTGCACTTTTTAAAAATATCTACTACACATGCGAGTTAAATCACCCATGAAGGATTTTGTAAAACTTCAACAAAATGTTTTCGGGAATTATTTTGTGCCTTCAAGAAGACCAACAGCTCATTTCGAAGTTCAAAAGTCATAGTAGTGCTTTTCCTCTTGATAGCCATCTCACTTCAGTATGTAATAAAAGTGTTTTGTGTTCACGAGCCATGTTATCGCACAAAAGTTTAAATTATTTGAATTGAAGTAGCCACTAAACCTTTCCTGCGGACCTGCACTGAATGGTCCTGTCAGACGGCAATTATGTGCTATTGAATTAAATTCCACAAACGCCGGTGTAGAAGATTGGCTTATGTTTTGGTCATAGCTGCTCATTGTCAAGTTAAATAAAATATTAATTCTCGGCTATGGCAATCTCTACTTCACACGAACAGGATTCTGGTTGACTGAACACGTCCACACTTGTTCATTGTTACTCAAGTTTCCTATTGTATAAGGAGTAGGGTTTCTTTGTTTCGTAATGTTGTGATTCGATATTCTCCCGTTCTATGCAAACGGATTTTTTGTCTTACGAACTGAGTAAATGGTATTATTATAACTCATTATAATTCATAGTATAGTGAGAATCACTCGTAACTTTTGGCGGAACACCTATTCATGCCCCGCGGAACAGTAGTGTTCCCGAGAACACAGATTGGGAAACCCGATATTAGAAGAAAATATGGAACGTTTTGTGGTAGATATCAGGTTTGCTGTTGTGTCTGCATTCTTTTTTTTTCATAATATCGACCTTATTATATTGTGCGCAGTTTAGACAATTTCAGAATTTCAAGGGTAAGCTTCTCGAGCACACAACACGATGTTTTTCACATTTATTCCTAGTATATCTCCGACAATACAGGGATTAAAATACCCGACAGACGCTCTGGCTTCGTTCGCCCGAGCTTGCCGAGATCTTACACACCCTTCATATCGTGTTTAGCTATAATATAATGATAAATGTGATACTAAACATAATATGGTACGAGTTCGGATGTCTATCCGTAGTAAAATTAAATCTGTATAGCTCCATTGAAACTAATTTCTTAAAACAGTATTTCCATTAAATTGGATACCAAGACACGCTGAAATGACGTAGGAAACGTTTTTTGAAGAATTACTCTTACCGTTAAACTACGGCCAATAGTTCGACTATTAAACGCACACGTAATAATTATGTTGTTCATCAACGTTATACTTATTTTAATAACTATAATGAGTCAATGATATTAATTTGTATAGTTACGGGAAGAGTAATCCGAGATGTATAGGGAAGTCCGATCGGAGGTGGCAATTGAAGGCTTGTTATCCCGTGGCTTGTCAGCGTTTCTGGGAGGGCCCTCGCCTCGCCTCGCCTCGCCTCGCCACTGTTTGCTCCCTCTCAACAACCCACGCTTCCCTCCTGCAGCTTCATATTACAAACTTTGCCAGATTACAACCCAAGTTCTTTCGAATAGCTCTGAAAATAAATTTCCGTCTCTGGGAAGAGAAACAAACGACCGGTAGAGCATAAAACTGGAATTAATTTTCTAGCCGAAACAAAGTACATCAAATTTTAGAAAACCGCAAATACTCTCCCACAATCAGACTCACATGAAGTACTTCAGAATACGGTTTAATTGAGCGTATTAATGTAATGTACGAAGTAGTTATGACAGAGTTGGAAAAATTCTGTTAAGATAAACTTTTAAATGATGTTTTATTTAATAAACTTACTTGCGCTTTAATTTCATTTTTTTAACATTAAAAACAAACAAATTAATTCAAGCAGAGGATTTTTAAATATTGTGGTAACCACGTGCATCAGATTTTCGTTCACTTGATGAACCTGTTTTTATCTTCTTTCACCAAGATGCAGGTCACCGGAACTTCCTTCTTCCTGCGGGTTGAACTGTAAATTTTCCCTCTGCCGGCGGAAAGTGGAATGAACCCAGTTTTTCCTCATTCCACCTTCTGGACATACTTGTTCTCACTACCTTATCAACAATTCAAACCTCACTATCAACTCTTGTTGCACTCTCCAGCTTCCTCCTCCCTTTCAACATCCGTTCCATTTTCTCCACCCTTCCACGTGCTGATCAACTCTCCTACTCTGCCTCCTCGCCTTCTCAACCTCTTGCACAAATCTCCAAGGAAAAGAATTATCCCACGTGAGGTTTGTTCCGCCAATCCTCATGAGACCGTCTTCCAGTGCGAGAAATTTTCCATAACAAAGGGAACAGTGTCCTTCGGAAATTTTGAAAGGTGAATGTTCCTTTAGCAAGAACAAGCTTAATGTTATAAACCCAAAAACAGGTACGTCTCCCGTCCGGCAGCCTGACGCCGGGAAATTCCACTTCTACCTGCCTATCGCTGAGCCAGAATGTTCTTCCTGAATCTTTAAATCATTCAAAAATCCAAAAATTCTAATAACATTAGGGACTGGTCGTACTGCGCTACAAACTCAAATTCATACCGGTCACTTATCATAGGCATATCAATGCCGTTTTTACATTATTCCTCATTACTGTGTTAAAGATATGTTATCTGTGTTTACTACTTATAATCAACATCTACAATTTACTTTTGAGTGTTAACCAAGTTTTAGAATCAGTTTCCAAGAGGTATGTGTTTCTCGATATAATATTAAATTAAAGTTTCATTGGTATATTAAATCCACCTCAACACGTGTTAAATTTCCTTTCTGATGAACGTAGCACACAGAAGAGAGCTATTTTTAACAGCTTGGTTGACAAAGCTATTTTATTTTCTGATACTGTCCATCTTCCTGATGAATATTTTACTGGCCAACCTCCACCCTATGGAATTTATTTTTAAGCATGTTGTAATATTCAGTCCTTAGACTGGTTTGATGCAGCCCTCCATGCTAACATATTCTGTGCAATCATTTTCATTTCTACATAACTACCTAATTTTGTTAGCGTATTCTACCATTTGTCTCCCTCTTCTGTTCTTACACCACACGCGTCCCTCTAATGCTAAGTTCACTAGACGCTTGTGTCTCAAAACTTCTCTCAGTCAAAGTCCTTCACATTGTTCTCTCTTCTTTTTTTCTGATTATAACTTCCTGGTTAGTCACCCTATCCACTCATCTCATTTTCAGCACAAAATTTCAAAAACTTTTATTACTTTTCTTTCTGCAACTCCTACCGTCCATGTTTTGAACCCATATAACGCCAAACTTCACGTCATTTGTAAGCATATGAAGCATATTTACTCAAATTAATTCATGTAACAACCATTGTAATTTCATTAAGAATAATAACAATTTAGTTTAGTTTTTTACCTTTCCGTAGTGTCCTACCATTTATATACTGACTTATTTGTTTAAATAGCAAAATATTTCTGTAATCTTGTGTGTAAATTTTCTTTTTCTGGTATTATTAAAGGGCACGAAGATCTCAAAAATAAATAGTGCTCTACCAATGTCAGATGCTCTGATTATGATTTTTGTTATCGTTTAGCTCTACAGCGCATTAAGAATCTGGACCTACCGGGTCGACTGCGGACTGTCGTCTATGAAACACATTCCGAATTTGGAGTCAGCAAAAATAAATAATCGATGTTAATCATACACCATTGATAGTGCACAACTTATAACCTCGCTTATACTGAGGTTTTCCGCCAGTTTGTAACGGACGACGTGCAGGAAAACATATTTTATATATTGACAACGTACTTTGTACGGAAAATAAGGATATTATAAAATAGTGTATAAGTACAAGGTATGTAAAAATGTTTATATCCTTTATAAGAGTTTTTAGATCTGATATTGTATAAAGCTTTTTAATAATTGAATTATAAACAATATATATTGATTTTTATATTATTAGGATGAATATGGCAGTATAACTGCCGAAAGCTACCTCTTTTAAAATATAATAACTTGCAAAAAAGTGACCGTAAAGGAGTTTTTAGTACCCATTGCATCAACATTTAAACGGCCAAAGAATTAGAATTCGAAAACGATCGACCAAAAAAAATAATTCGGTCTCGGTACCCAATAACAAATTAATGGAGAATATACATTCTTTGATAATAAAATTTTACTAATTTAAGACTACTACAAGCTTTTCTGTTTTCAATAAAAGCTTTAAATTCACGAAGACCAATTTTAAACTTTTATCAAGAACGAGGAAAATATTAATTATTTTGCAGAAACATTGCATTCTTGTATGATGTCATGACAAAACAAAAGAATTTAAATATTTGCCTGCAAGGTAAAACAGATCATTTACCATAGCTTGACTTAGATTGTTTACTTGAAAATATGTAGAAATTTTTTCAGATTTTGACCATCAATCTACGGCTACGAAAATGTTATTTGAACCTCACTTTGTAGATATGTCTAATGTTTCTAACGAACTATAAATGGAGTTGCATCAGTAGTAGCAGCAGGTAGTATACTCAAATCCTCTTTTGTTTCTAAATGGATGCTATAGAAATCTTTTTAAGAAAACAGGCACAACATTTAAATGCTTTGCTGGGAGCAACCTTTTCTCGCATAAAAATGAGTCGCTTTTAACAACTGGTGCTTCCTAAAACGATAAATTAAGGCTTCACGATACTAAGTTTGATCCAAATACTCAATTAGTTTCAAGCAAGATACAAATGAAAATATTCCACTAACGTAAGCTTCCTATGGGATTAAAAATTATTTTACGCATTGTTGATGAGGTATTTAATATTATTATTTTACATTTTATTTATTTCTATTGTAGTAATTTATTTAAAAACTTCTACTAATTTTGTTACTATGTCTAGTTAATATTTTTATTTCTCTATTTTATAGATTCATAATGTAATTAATTTATTTAAAAATGCTTTTACTTTATTATTTTTATTTAAAGTGTCATTTAAATATGTAGTTGTTTATTAAACAAATATTTAAATAATGTGAATACAAAAATATTCTCTATTGAACCTTTTTTTGTTAATTAATGAATAAATCGCGTAACTCTCTTTTGTGTTGTTATGCAAAAACTATATTAATTTCAAAAAAGTAAGCGTTTATAGGTATATCAAATTATGTGGCCTGCTTTATTACTGACTAATTTAAATGTGACCTCTAATTGTAAAAATAAGTTCTCCACTTTCCTTCGAATCATTAAATCTTTCGGTTCAAAATGTTAACCAGACTGTTGTCAAGAAAAATAGAAGCAATATAATAATAAAGAATAATAAGTTATATTTCAATATAGTTGCTAATAAATTATAATCATTAAACCAAATCACTATAGAATAACATCATAATTAGGGATATTTATTGTTTTTTTAAATATAATTATGTAATTCCCAATATTTATCTTGATCTACTTAAATCAGGCAAGGCACAGTTAAGTGTTGGAGACATTCATTATCATAGTGAGCTCAACCTTTGAGACCGGTTTTGCAATTGGAGGAACAAATTGTATGATCTGTAAGAACTTAACCTTTGAAACCGGTTCTCAATTGCAGATACACGATAAGTGAGTGGCCAACCTTTGAAATCGTTTTTGACTGCGACAGATTCAATCTCTGTCCAGTTTTCAGGCAACATTTAGTTGACCGAAGCCTGCGAGGTTTTGAAATTCGACCACCACAATTTGCGTTTTACATTAAGATTAATTTTTCTAGTAAACACTTTTTATGTGTAAAATTATGTTTAGTTAAGTACATAGATGTTTCAGAGAGAAATAAATATTCGTGGTCGTTCGTCTTCTGCAGATTCTGATTAAATTCGTCTTGCTGAGAGCCAATATTGGAATCTCACTTTCTCACAATGACCATCGGAAAAACTGAAAAAGTACTCATGTAATTGATTTTCTCTCCTAGTCTTCCATAATGACTCCATGTTCCTACATCTGCCTCTGCTAGGAAATACACATGGTTACCGTCTGCATACCCTCCCTTCCGGTCCCCTTTATTTCTATATCACACTCACACACACACAGCTGCAACTTCGTGAATAACCATTCCATTCCCGACAGCTGTGTGCGTACTTGACAAAAGCAAAGCATGCGTGTAAGAGGCAATTTTTCAGTGTGTGCATAAGATAAGGTGGGAATCCGCAAAGTCGTTGCCGCATGTAAAGTGAGAATAAAGAAAAATGTTATCGTCTATACTCTACTCTAACAACACAGGTTATTCTGATCTGACAGCCTGTATAGCATAAGTCTAGATATTTTCATATCTATGAAGTTAGAGTTTCGGATTGTACAGATGAATGAAAAGTCAGGAGAGTTCACACAGAATATATTAAAAGAGGTGTCCAGGATACATTTAAAAATTAGGTGTAAACATAAAATAAGTAGAAATTAAAAAGAATCACAGGGAACAAATATATATGAAAACAATATACGGAGCTACTGCCCGATTTAGAGCTTTGGCTTTAATTATTAATTATCACCGTGAATACAAAGCAGCTTTCCATTTAAAAATTAAAGAGATATTAAGATTTTAAACAACATTTAAGTGTTGTAGGTAGTAATCTTAGTATGTTAGTACAATGGAATTTTATAGTAGCATTTTGACGGACAAAATTTTTTGTATTATTATATATGTAATTAATTCTAAGATTAATGAATGTTACAATAAATTCAGTAGGATGATAATTAGCAGTTAAGATTTTGAATACATAATTAACATAATGTATCAGACAAAGCTTTACCGAGAAAATTAAAGCCATAGCTATTTTTTGATTGGTTGATTAGATAAAAAATTAATAACTCTACTAGAATAATAATTTTTAAAAGCATTAATCGAGTTCTTTTATGATGGTCCAATATCCATTACGGAAAAACATATGCCAGGTCTAGGAACATTATAACTTTATATAATGTCTTAATGTCGTACGCTGTTTAAATGAAAGTTATAATCGTTAATTACCAACCAAGAACGAGTCTATTTTCGTATTTATTTTCGTAATTAACTACACATTCAAACGTAACAATGCTTTATTTCCCCTGCAGGAGTCAACTTTACTACGTATCTAAACGCGAAGTAGTAGTTCGCGTGCTGGCCTCTGGTCTATCGAACAAACAACCTAGATTAAAGTCAACACGCAAATTCTAGGACAGTACTTTTGAAGTGACGATATTTTCGCAACTTCAATTTTCTTCTTCTTTATTCCTTGGCTCTGCAGCCGATCCAGGGTCTTGACCAACCGTGTCGACTGCGGACTGTCATCTTACATGTCAAATTCCGAATTTGGAGTGGCCAGCGTATCAGTTCTCCAGCAGTTTTAATCCTAGTCTCCGTGACCATAACGGCACAGACATATAAGCCCTTGCCAGGATTCGAACTCGGGACCTCTGTGTTGTGAGGCAGCGACGCTGGCCACCAGACCACAGGAGGGCGGCAATTTTTTTGTCGTTATGTATGAAACTACGCCTCATAAGAATAGCGTCGTTTACAAATCTCATTACTTTTTTCGTTATATTCAATAAAAATTACAATCTGGTCTTGTTAGAACATTATGTAATTAATTTGGCATGAATTGGTAACACGCCTTTGCCAATTCACCACAAGGTATCATTTAGAATCGGCTGTAGACACATACTATTAGCTACGATTGTTTGGCGAACCTGTCGCTGTATATACATTTAGTTGATACTCTACCACTGGCGCTCGGGAACGTTTGGAGTGATTGTTGTTGACGAAGTACAGTTAGTTGACGCAGTATTTGTGGCATTAAACTCCTGCTAAATAAACGGTAGTGTCCTTTGAAGGTAGTTTCGTGCCGAACTTTCAACTCCTCTTCTAAGAAAACAGTATCCTTCTTGATCTGCTATATAACTGCCTCGCCTTCTGTATCAGTACTGTATCCCGTCTCCTCCATAATGTACTGTCTCACATCTCGTCTATAGTTTCCTCTCCTCCTCCTCTCTATGTCACCACCTAGGTAAGTACCGTCCTCTGTTCAGATCAAAAATTTTAAACAACTTTGGCTAATGGTAAGCCATTTCCTACCACTCCCCCCACCTTTTAATACGAAACAACACGTATTCTTCCAGAATATTCGCACGTCCTGTAGAATACACTTGTACCTGCCAATATTGAGGTATCAGAGATTTTACCCATGAAGATATTTATAGACCTTCGGGTTGGTCAACGACGGCGTTAATTTATCACAGGTCACCGATAAATGGTGACTTTTTACAATGATAGGCAAAGACCCCACAGTTCCGCTGCTTAAGTTATTGAAATTAAAATAAAATGAAATAATCCTCAATTACTTTATGAGGCCTATGTCCACTAAATTACAAAATTTTTACGATTAAACATTTCGCAACTTATTTAAATCAATTAAGATATTACCAAAAAATACATCTAGTGGTTTTTACTGGGTGCACATTTTATTAAGAAATTACAACCTAGCATGGATAAAAAAAATAATACCATCCGCACGCATTGATACCAGAACGCTGAAAATAGTTTTCAATAACTTTATTATATAATGTCTTAGCATCGTTAGACTTCAGTGGAAACAATTGGAACCCTGTTCCGTCATCCGCTTTCACGAGTCAGTCTCGGTTCCTTTATAAGGGTTCAAAGACCTTTCCGACGCACTAGTAGTTTTCTTGCAATACCATTGGAAAATCCATGACCAGCTATAATAATGGGAGCGATTTCTGATATATTGCGCTTGTTATCTTATCAGAGAGGGCAACGTAACGTCTCAGGACAGGCTTTCCGAAGTTTCTCTGCGCCAGTTGCAGGTGGATACACCATAATCAACTTTGCACTCCCCATTCGTTACTCTTTTTTCGGATTTTATATAAGGACCTCGTTGTTCTGAACGATAGTGCTTTGGAAAAACACGTTCCTCCGCCCACTCCATTTTGGCTTTGACTCGGGATTCCGCCTACGATTCACGGCAAGCAAGCAATCAAGGTGATTAGATATCACAACCGTATCAACTACAAGACAGGTCGTTATCGGAAACCGGAATCGGATCTGGGTGTCAATAGCTTGTGCGTCCTCATTACTCAGAAGATCTTGATGAGCAATCTATCGGAATTAAACAGAGCGACATCTGCACTGCAAACGATTACGTAAACTGCAGTGAAACGTTCATATGTCACATTCCACTTATCAGAAACACTAGATACGTTTTAATTTCACGCATACAGAGGCCAAGGAATAAAGTTCATGAAGGCCGGGCCCGGTACAGTTCGACTTTCGTCACAAATAACTGATGTTATACCACAACTTATCTCACGATTCTCTCAATAATTAACAACGGTAACAATTTACCCAAACAATAAGAGGTTGTCCATATATATAAACAACTGTAATATATCAATCATTGAAGATAGCATACGGACACCGATTTAGACAATAATCTGGATTTGAAATTTATTGACAATTGTGTGATGAAAATGGTAGAGACAATGTTTGGTAATCAATTACCTGTGTTAGAAGAGAGCAAAATATGGATAAAAATAAAGGTGCAAGAATTGACTGGAGCTAAGTAATTGAATGATAGTTCCAACGTTTTGTACGGTAAAAAACGTCTGTCTTCAGTGTTAAGAATACGAACACGGATTCGAGAACATCTCAACCAAATAAACTTTCTATAGTCTATATATTTCAGACTCTGTTATTGAGGCACTTAGTGACTCAGGAAATGGGACCTGATTCTAAAATTCAATTTAACATTATATACAGTATTTTTATTATTAATAATAAGGAAGATTTCGGCTTTACTTGCCAATTTAGTTCCGTAAATTCTTATATACGTAAGTATAAAATACATATAATTATATATTGTAAAACAATTGGTGTGGAAAGTAAAGAGAGAAAGTTGGTGGTATGTCTGTAATTGAAGCTTGACGACAAAGTTCAGAACAGAAGGAAATCCTTCAAATTTTCGGAGGCGTTAGCTTACTTTTTCAGGAGGAACTCCGCTTTGTAAGAGGCCAGCACAAGGATTCCTTTCTGTCCTCAATGGCGACTGCCGAACTTCATTTTTAGGTAAGCTTTCTCTCCTCTCTTCCATACTAATTACTTTAATTTCATATATTAATATAATATACATCTTAAAATTTACAAAATATTTTCTTATAATTATTAATTAAGATATATTTGTCACAGTTATTATGAATATAAAAAAAACAATTTTCAACGACAAATTAGTTAGTTACATTTAAAATATATTTCCTCTTTTGTTATTTATATTGCGATGGGGACAGATCAGCAAAAAGTTTTAAATGATTGATGTTACAATGTAAAATATAAAGTTTGTATAATCACTGTTGAACAATTATTTTCTCTCTCACAATAAGTAATATTACAAAAATGTACGCCGTGATTATCTAAAACGATTATAATTCTATATAATATTATAAAATAAAATAATGAAATATTATAAGCATTGTAAAAATAACATCAAAAAGAAATTCATCTAATAACAAGAATTTGTTTTCCATTTTCTATTACAGGCCGGAGAGTTCTGAAGTTTCAAACGTTCATTTTACGTATTAAATAACGCATTAAATTATTAAACTACAAACAAAAGATTTTTCGAAATTCGACATACAATGTGAGAAATAATAACTTGGAAAATTATTTTTAAATTTTTAGGGTAGCAGGCTTCACGAGGGTGATCAAGTTACTGGCCATTCCCCTTTAACAACATAGGAAGGGAATTCGAAAGGGGGGATGCGGAAGGGAGAGTTAGGCAGCCTGGGGCCCCCGAGATATAGTTTAAGGCCCGGTGCACACAGGAGAAACAAGCTTCATGTTTCACGAGACAAGAAGGAAAGATTTCATAAATGGGAACTCATTTTAGACTTGTTTTTAATTATTCATCTGGTTTTGTAGGCATAATTTTTAAACAAGGGCGGCGACTTTCCATATGTGACCTAGGAGTTCGTCTTCAAAAATAATTTTCAGTTTTAAAATTTTTTATTATTTTCTAGTAAAAAATTGTTAGAAATTTAGATTTCATTTTTCCAATAACCATTCATACTGAGATCTCGGCGTGATGAAAGAAATCTAGAGAATTACTGCATTATACTTTACTATTATTGAATGTGTTTTATGAAACATGTTTTTCCAGATGTACCGCCCCTTCGGACCCGATATTCATTTGAAAGACATGCAGGTCAAATCCTAGAAAACCGGCAACAGGTATATCGGCCTATAGGGGTACTTACCTCTTCACCCTTCCGAATGCCGGGAACAGAGTATGCTGTGGAGTCACAGCATTCCTTTCTCAGTGCCCAGACCGGGTTAGGATGTAACTGCCCGACTGATCCAATAGGATCAGCTGATCGTTCTCACCGTATGACCAGGGTTTGCGACCCCGAAACATATCACCTATCAAAACTAACAGAGGTTGTGAAAGTCTTGGAAACCAGAAAGAGGCATCCCCGCAGGTAAGCCTCCCCCCCCCCCATTGACTCTCCAGAGAGAGAAAGAGAGAGACCTACGAAACCCAAATATTCTCTCAAAGGCAACTAGTGAAAAGATGGTTGTTGTTATCGTGGTTTCAGTCCTAAGACTGGTCTGGTGCAACCTTCCATGCTAACCTATCCTGCGCAAGCCTTTTCACTTCCTTATAACTAGCACAACACAATCCTCCCTAATCAAATAAGCGTATTCCATCCTTTGCCTCAATCGTCTGTTCTTACCCCACACACTTCCCTCTAATGCTAATTTTACAAGACCTTCGTGTGACCTATTTATCTATCCCTTGTCTAAATCAACGTCCTTCATATTGTTCGCTTTTCCCCTATTCTGTTTAGAACTTCCTCGTTTGTGATTCCATCCACCCATCTGATTTTCAGCATTTGCCTATAGCTCTACATTTCAAAGGCTTCTCTTCTTTTCCTTTCCCCAACTCCTATCGTCCACGTTTCACACTCATACTACACCACGCTCCATACGAGCATTTTTAGCAACGGTTTCCTAATATTCACACTTATATTACCTGTAAGTAAATCCCTCTTTTTCGTGAAAGCCTTCCTTGCCTGTGATATCCTTCTCTTTATGTCTACTATACTTCTACCATCCCTAGTTATTACGCTTCCCAAGTAGCAGAATTCCTTAACTTCCGTCAAAATATCCCTTCCCAATCTAACACGCTTTGTTATTCCATTGTTTCCCATACCACACTCCATTACCTTGTTTTACCTCTATTAATCCTCATATTGAACTCTTTCTCCTGGACTACGTTCATGCCATTTATTATGATTTCCAAGTCTTCTTCTGACTTCCCGAATACTACAATATCGTCAGCAAAGCGTAAGGTTTTTATTTCATCTCATTGCAGTATGATTCCTTTTCAGATGGTATGGATCGGCAAATTCAACATAGATATATAATGCAGATAATTTATGTCCCTTATAATTATTTAGTTTTTTTGCAGTAGCAATGCGTCAGAGGACGACAATGAGTGAGAGACAAGCGAGTTCAGTGTTTGTATAAAAGCGACTGCGAGTGTCAGAGTGCGCCACGATTAAGACTAAATAGGGAAAGGGTGCTATTTCGCGCTCTAAGTGTGTTTGGCCATCCTACAATAACTAAATATCTCGTAAACGAACACAATTTGTATTGTCTTAATTTATTCGAGGAATACACCACTATTTAACTTTCTAAGCTGTGCGGAATATCTTTTTCTCCACGAACACGTCGTATTTTAGTTATCATATCGTAAACGCACTAAATAAATTCAAATCATAAAATGTAATCTACAAAATTTAATGTAAAGATTTTTCACAGAGTTATATTTGTGTAAGATCAGGAGAATAAAGAACATATCACTAATCGCCGAAATACTGCTAAGTAAGGAGCATCTTAAAAGCGATGATGATCTTATCTGATGTCCTTGATACGCTGTCAGTTATTTAAGGTCGTTAAATTCGTATTGAAAATTCAGAATTGTGCGTTCTTGTCGGTATTTGAGCTTTGATAATCGACGAAGATGAAGACCAAGACGGGTATACTATACCGAAGCACGGGTAATTAGGTAATCTATTTGTAACCATGTTACCTATGTTGGACTTTTGATTGAATGTATTGGAAGTGATAAATTATTAGTATTGAAATAAGCTTTCCAGTAAACGCAATGCCAGAATTCTGTATGTTTTAATGCTTTGGCCCATGGGATACGAGGTCAATTACAATTGTACATGTTTGTACAAATCACAGTTAGTACAGATTTTGATTATTGGCTGTTTATTACGCCAAGAGTCAAGGAAATGAGAGCGAATTCATGAAGTCTACTAGCTTTTTATCTCGTCGCCTAATGGAGTTAAATGCTAAACTAACTCCAAAATTTAATTATTACAGGTTTTTAAAAATAGTTCCTATATTTATAAGGGCTACAATAGTCAAAGGCAAATAGTTATTACTGTACTACAGAATATAAATGATGGGTTACAATTTTCATCTACTGCTAAGACTATGAAAATAAAATAAATGCAACGTGGGCTGTTGACTGCATTTCGTGTCTCAATCACCTGATCACCTGTAATTTTGGCTTTCAAAACGGGCCGATAGACAGGTTTGAGATTATGAGGAATAAAGTTGAGTGGCTGAGAGACGCCTAGCCTAGCTCAGCTCAGCCCCCTGCGGCTTAACAATAGACCCTGGCCTTGACCAGAACGATGAATAATAACTCAGCAGGGGTTGGATTGACGGCTCCAACGCGTTCTTTCTACTAGAAAAAATAACCATCACGCTGGTCAAATTTGCTGAGTGCTTTCAACAGTCTAACTTATTTATTCTACATTCTGTCTCTCTAAAGAGTTATAATTTTATAAATCTTGTGATTTTGGGATTGTTGTTAATTTTCTCTGTTACAGACAATAAATCTGATACTGCTATAATTTCCTATCTGTATTAAAAGATTCATCTCCAAGTATTTAACACAAATTACTTAAATTTTCCTTTTGTATCTAATTTTCGCCGTATCTATTCCGGATATTTCTTTTATTCAAAGATGGAATTGCTTCAATAGTCTTCTAAATTTCGTCATACAATTTTCGTATATAATCACCCTCTTCCATAATTCCCAACTTTCACCAGAAACACAAATCTTCAGCTCGTAGTATTCTCTATATACTGGTTATTGTTTACGTCGATATCATACTAACATGAATAAGATTTTTCAGAAAGGCTTATGTAATGTACGAAATTAAAGAGTTTCTAATTATTTTAAAAATTATACATTTCCTCCTTAAAATTGGGACTTCATCAGATACAATAAACTTATTTGGTTTTTTTAAATTTGGAAGTATTTAATGAAATACTAATATGGACAAAAATAGAGATAAAAATATAAATTTGTTCAAAATTTTAAAACAAAAAGAAATTTTTTCATCTACTGAAGTCGCAAATTTGAGGATGAACGTCGTAATTGAGTAAAACTCTCGTCTCGTCTGCATATATGATTGTTTAATTTATATTTGGATTTTAAACATTTTTGTAACTACAGCAATGTCTCTCATCATAAATAGTATTTTCCTTAATCCGAAACGAGATTTTACCGTTTATAAGAACCCAACAGATCCAACATGTTAGATATTTTTCAGGGTTAATGTCTCGGGTTTTCTTCTTCTCTCAACATTTCTATACAAATAACACACTAGTTTATCAAAAAGAAATAACCAGATTACAGAACAGAACTTCGCTCACCTAAAAAGGTGGGTAACGTCTGTTAGTAAGCAAGTTGTATATATTCTCTACAAATTGTAAAGTCTAGCCTCAACATGAAAAATTCCTTCCATCACACTGTCTTTCTTAACATCGAACTTGCCCTGGCTGCGCATGTGGCATTCACGTTTTTTTCAGATTTCCTGTTTGATTCCGCCCATACATTCCTTAAATAAGTTCGTTGTAAAGATACCCAAATATTTAAAACTAACACCATGACAGTAAGAAAGGAGAAGAGGATTCTTTCATAAAATACGTTCCTAAAAATAAGTACATTACACGCAAAAGCTCAAACAAGTAATTAACTTGGAAACTGTTTGAATTTTACAACATAATCTGTTAATATAAGAACACTTTTCACACATACTGAGCACGGATTTGCATTTCACCCCATCTCCCCCCTCCCCCAAATCCTTGAATGTTTAAATCAGAACACAGCACGACGTATAATGATCTTAAAGGGACGACATCGTCATCTCTAATATTAGGTTTCCAGAAGGTCTGTGACTCAGTTAACGATCATTTTGGTTGTTCGAAAAAATATATAAACTATGACGAGTCTGTAATGATTATTTTCTTCGCTCTGTAGTCTTTGGAGGTTTTGGCCTACCAAGACGACTGTGGTCTGTCGTCTTCTTCCACGACACAATAAGAATTTGGAGTGGTGCGTGACCGGCGTATCGATTCTTCCACAGAAAAACTATTCTTAGAGTAAATGAAATAGAAAGAATGGCTAAAAGTCAGAAATAGAATAATTTACTTCGTACTGAAACGTTTATTGGACGTTGTTTTCCCTAATTTCGGTCCTGGACGCTGCGATGTACTGTGTGTATGAGATTTAACTTGTGTTTCAGCTGTGTATGTGTCTACAGCAGTTAATCGGACAGAGTAAATAATATACGTAGGCAAATAATGTTTACAATTACAATACTTTGCAAATTAATAACTTTTTTGTTTATAGGCGAGTGGAAAAACAGGCTGAACACCAGAATCAAATCAGATGGTTCCTATAGGAGGCAGATAAATAATAATTTAATGAATAATTTGATTCCTATTATTGAGCGAATAAAATTTTGGTTATAGTGATAATTGAAAGCGATCACCCAATATTTACGTTCCGCGAGTCGGCCAAGTCAAAAATTGTTAATTTTATGAACTTTTTTTTTCAATGTACGCACTTTATGCATTTATTCTTCAAAATTCTGAAAAAGATTCAAAATACTGCAACATTTTAATAAATTCATTCATAATATTTTGATTATTTCCCAATACTTCTCAATTCGTTCGCGGTTATTAGGAACTAGAAAAAAAATTGTTGCCCAGTGCCCTTAATTAATTTAAGTCAGAAGAATCAAAACTTGTAGATTTAAAAAATTTAATTCTTTGAAAATAGTTTATAAAATATATCACAATTTACTTTGTCGATCATGAAGAATAAATCGAAGCACCTGGCAAAAGTCAAAGATAGCGAGAGTCCTGTGTCGCACGAGTACCATTACAAACGTCAACATCCACATCAGAAACTGAAGTTTTGGAAGTTGACAGGGCATGCATTCTCAGTGACAGCTTCGCACACCAGTAAACTGGAACTTATTCAGCAGCCGTCTGACACTTGTACGAGCGCCAAAGCCCATCTGCAGTTTCCTTTGAGCTGTAATCTTATAAATAACGAAGATTCGGAATAAATACAAAACTGGCGATAATGAATAAAGAATTAATATGTCACAGATCAATTATCAATATAATAAAAATTTATGTATGTTTGTAGATTACTTATACAGATTTAAACGCATGGTGGGATTGCAACACAGTCTTTCAAACCGGCAGAAAAACACTGAAGCAGTGGAAAACCCCCTTGCATGAGGGTGAAAGGAATAACATTGAAAAAAATGCAAATGGCCCGCGATAGTCTATGGCGTCGCCATGCAATGGATCAGGGTAATCCGCCGTGTATAATCCCACGCAATATGGCGTCAAATTCTTTACAATGTGCTAATGTCGCATTTTATAAATTGTACTATGGAAAATACGTCCAAATAAAAAGAACGCGATACCCAAAACAGATTTTTTAAATACGTAAGTCTTATTTAGAAACTCCTTTTCAAGGTGACACTTTTCAAAGAACCACGGAAAATTTTAAACTCGAATTCTGCCAAATACGAACTTTTGGAAATATTAAAGAGTGATAGACAACCATAGGTAAAATATTATAATCATCATAATTTAATGGATTTGTTGTCAATTGCAAAGACTGACGGAATAACTTTAAAGCTTATAAAACTAAATTTTGAGGTTAGAGCTTACGTGGTCCGTCTAGACTCTTTAAAGGTGTCAAGCTGTTTAATGTTTCAGGAGAATTCTTTACTCGGTTAAGGTGGAATCAGTTAATATTCCCGTTATTTGTAATAGTAAGCTTCAATCGGCCTTGGTCGGGGTGTACCCATCAAGGGGTCAATTGTCCAAAAAAAGAACTGGTTTCAATGATAGTTAAATAACGAGTGGACCATGAGATTATTATTTAATTCATTCCTTTTTCGGGCCAGTGTAAATATAGCCTATACCCGGGTAACGCCGGGCACCCAGCTAGTTGACATAATAAAAATACATTGTTACAATATTTCAGTTATAATTTGAAAAATTATTAAGAATACTCAACATAATTGAAGAAACTTTTGTTCTTAAATCAGAAATTAAGATATAAATATTTTAGAAATTAAAGCATACCCGATGAAGTCCTGATAATATATTTTTTCTCGTAATTTTCAATCATTGATTTGACCAGTTTGTTTCCTTGTTGTAATACATTTTATCACCTTTCAAGAATGGAAAATACTAGCCTTGACCAGAATATGCTTAGTGTAATAATCCAGAGTTTAAGTTCCTCTGCTTTTCTTTCCTAATAAAAGTAATTTTAATAACTGAATGCTGAGGAATGAAAATATACAATTATGAATTAGTCATTGCCTGTGCATGTTGAAACTTAAAATAGAAATAGTTGAAGGGTTTCAAAATATAAGACAAGAAAACAGAATAGTCAAATTGGATATTTTATATCTGGTATCAAATTTTATTAAGCAGCAGAGTAATCATGAAAATATTTAGAAGCCAATTTACGTCGAGCTTGAATTAAGCTGATACTAGACCTGGAACCACTCCTAAACTGTATCTGCATAAGTTATGGATTTTATTGTGTAATTCTCAAGTAAAATACCACTTAACACATTATAGACGATACTTATGACAAAATTCTAAGATTTTAGATGTTACAACTTGTAATGCAGATAAAGCATGAGTTTGAAATTCTTTCAAATATTATTTATATAACATCAATTTTTCGCTGGCACTAATAGAATAATTTGTAAACGTAAAAATAATTTTAATGCTCCAAATCCATTGCACACGTGAAATCCTAAATTCAGTACGAAACGTTGTAAAGTGTAATTTAGTCAGCTATTTTATTAAATTTTTCAGACTTTGTAGTGTACACTTGATGAAGCACGCAGATTGCGAAAGAAGCACAGTGTCAACGTAATAATATGCAATTAAATTTTGAATGTAATTAATTAATTGTTAAAAGACGTCTTGTCCATTATTTAAAAATTTCAGTTACACCAATGTAAACTATTTGCTTTGTACTGAATCTAACATTGCAAATAATGTATTGATTGATGCTATGGAAGTCAACAATGGTTATAAATCCTCATTGTTAACTTATTTATTTGCTTTTACATTAATTCCTGTAAATGAATTGCTACTGAGCTGAAAATATAACTGTGTGTTAACAACACGCATGTGTAGCAATGTACACAGTTTTATTTTTGTAAACTTGTTTTTTGTTGAGATAATTTGAAAATTATTTTTAAAATTTGGCAGTTTTGAAAATGTTCCTTGCGTTCCGTACTTGAATATAATTTAGCTTTTTTACATTACTATGTATCAATTATCAGTATCGTTTTTTAAATTGAATAAAACTCTGGGGAGAAAATAATTTTTTAACGCTTACTTACAGCAGTTTGAAAATTTTTTCACCTAAACTACTTAAACAATTAGAAAACTAATACTTGTATTTTAAAATATATTAAAATATTAGAATGTAAATTTGCAAAAATAATGAAGACAGTATTTTAGCATTTGGCTTTTTTTCAGTTTAATGCATTTATAGGCATATTACGATGAAAAAATTATAAAATCGTTTCTTTTCTTCAAAATGTGGCCGAAATTTCAGAACCCGGGTGCCTTAATATCTTTTCGTTTGAGTTCCACTCATAGTTTGGGAGGCGCGTCGTTATTACAGCTCTTACGAATTTTCAGTACCTGACGAAAGCAACAATTATTTCAGACATGGTATCAGGTATTTATTTTCTCGCATAATTTTGTCAGTTTAATGGCTGCTTCATAAAGTGTGTAGTGAGTTGAAAGTTAAACATGGTTACAATTTAAACGTACAAGTTTAGCTATTTACATCAAATCACGTTTAGTTTTTGTAGATTTGAGTCATTTAAAGTCCGATCGATTTACATGATATTTAATGTACAATCTGTTTTAGAATTCTTTTTACAGAAGAATTCTGAATTACATAAACACATATAGTGAGTTACTGGTTCCAAGATAAAATCAAATTCCTGTTCGGTGCCTATCTCTCACGCGACACGCTACAAATCTCGGTTCTTAGATAAAGGTACGTTTCGAGTTACATGCCCGTAATAACCTACACGCACTCGTGCTTGAAACACGCTCATTCAAATACAGAATCGTTGTAAAGCCTAAAGTTTTCCTAACTACATGTACGCCAGTCATCTAAAATAATTTTGACCATTTCTTCTCTTTCAGGTTAGGCTTATGAGTAATCCATTTATTATCGTATTTTTACGATTATTCCGCACATTTGAAAACGCCGATTCTGAAATATGGTTAACTTAAAAAGAATTTTGAGAACTTGCCACCACATTTTTTACTCATAATTTAACTGAGACGTATGCATTGTTATGTTGTAAGCTGATTTCCTTTTATTCGCGTTTATATAAAATTTATGGTTTCGGGAGGTTCCACAAAATCATTCATAATTCACTCTTCTGCCTCCCAGGAGACGTTGCGAATAACTTTCCCCTCGCCGTGTACACTGTCTTTACTTTCTTTCCCTCGATAAATTTCTATTGTGCCATAATATGCTTTGCCGCTTTGTTTGTGGTTGCTAAAGAGACACAAATTTATCTCCGCAACGACATTTATGGAGAACATTGACGAAATTTTCTATAAACTAATAATAAACTGAATGTGAGAATTGACAATTAGATAATTTGCGCAAGCGTAATAGATGCTGTTTCCAAGCGGTCAATCCTGGTAATCATTACGTTGGATTTGTGCAATTTTTTGGAAGTAATTAATAGGAATGTCGATTAGTTGACGAGACGTTATCATCCATAGTAACACTGAGAATACTCCACAGTGAAGGTTTTTTTCGTGACAAGCGTTTAACATTGCTCTGTAAATTAGCGCCCAGTATTTTATATTTATTTTAATTTACCATGACGCAATTCTATAAAACGAGGCATCTATATTTCTTTAATGAAAATGAATTTATGGCGTTATTACTGTAATTAAGTGTGCACTAGGGCGCATTTACAACGAAAAATAAAATTTAAACAATTTAAATTAATAATCAGTAAAAAAATATTTCACACTTATAAACAGTCTATTTTTGTATTTAATTTCTTCCATTAACATTTGTTAGTTTAAACAACAGGAACGTTCGACCCTGTTTTGGGTCATATTAATTATATATCGTTCACATATTTAAACTAATATTACAATATAATTGAAATATTATTGTAGAAATTGTCGAAAGCTCCTTGAGTTAATGTAATAGTTAAAATACAAGAGACAGTTTTTGGGATGAAATAATTTTAAGTAAGTATATCAACATGCAGACATTTATAAAAATTTTAATAATTGTTTATAACACTATATTTTTCAACTGATTGTAAAAATGCTTTTTTATTATTGATTCAAAATTAGACTTCAACTCCATCGTGTACGAGAAATATTTTAATTTAATGAAATAACACTGTGCATCGATTTACTTTGTAGTAATATCAATTGCTTTTAAGTGCATTATGTGCTCTATGTGCATTTTAACATATATCCGATTTAAGTAGATCAGAATAGAAAAATCTTGACCGGACCCTGAAATCGTACCCGGGAATAATGTGATTAGAAAAATTGTTCCGGGTCCGTTCGAGATTTTTTCATTCTGATCTTCTAAATTTAGTTACATGGCCTTTGATTCAGCTTCAATCGGAAGCAATTCTCTTCAAACATAAAACCGTTTTCATTTTAGTTGTATAAAGAAGGTAATAAGGAATGACATTCTAATCACTGCTTCTAAATTAAGATCAATTCTACGTTGGGCATACGGCAAGACCTGTCGTCTATTCGTATTTGAACACACTTCCTGCTCCCATCAAACTTGCATGGTGAATTGCGATGGGAATGCTGCTTCCTCACAGCAAACCCCATTAATCGGAAGGGCCGTGGGGGAAGTACAGAGATCCCGGCTTCGTGATGGAGGTTACTCTGAAGATTTCCCTGCATCATATTTCGTGAAATGCCGGATGGGATCCTTAAACTATAGTCAGAGGTCTCAACTTTATCGTTGGCTATGTTCTCCTTTCCAACATCCTTCCTTTATGTCCTTTTCGATGCTGTTGTAAGGATTGTGGATTCCCTTCAAGTAGCTTCTTTCATTTTTTCAAAAAAGTTGTATATATTAACAAAACCATTAGAAAATTTGCACTACTTGAACAGAAATATACAAATCATGTTACATAAGGCTTTAAAAAATTTAGAAAAATTATATGTATGTGTTTGATAAGACTTGTTAGAATTACTCGAAACATTTCCGAAGAAAACTAATTTTATATAATTTCTTCAAGGATTTTATTTTTTAAAAATTGTTTAAAGACTGATAATTAATTTATTATGATGATAATTTTTCCCTAAATGATATCAGTCACTTTATAAAACCAACTATATTTCAATTTTCATTTCCAAAATTTATTCAGAAGGAGCTTTCAGCAATTGCCATATTCATCTACAAAATAAATGACAAAATATGAAACATTTCAATTTTTTAAGTTACGTATGTACATAAATATGGAACCTTGCTTTGAAATAAAAATTGCATATGGAAAGTGGATAGAAAATAAAGTTGTTGGTTCCGATGAAATAAACCCAGACAAGTGTGCGATAAATGGAATCATACGAACGTCAACGGGCCGAAGCTGAAACGCTTGAAGTGACAGCCAACTACTCAAACGTCACAGGACCGACGGGATCCAACTGCTCTGCTCTAAATACATATGATGTGTGTTCATTCTAACTTGGCTAAAGTACCTCGTGTTTTGATTTGTTGTCGCAGTTAGTGACGGCTTAATTATTAGAGTCATAATAATGAACAGTTCAGGAAAGCAAATATAATATTTATTAATCTGGAATGATAATCAGAATTTGATCACTCCCATTTACGTATGACATGTAATATTTAGTGACTCGTGAGTGAAGGAAACCAAGTTTGAGTGGTTTTAACTTAGTTTTTTAAGTGTTAAATATTTCAATTAATCTAAAATTTATAAAATCTTCATCAAATACACTAAATAATTTTTTTTAAATTATTTAACACATTATATACAACTTTTCCGACATCATTTTGAGACCTCTTCAGGTAAAACCATGATAATCAATTTTTTATGAAGTTAAATTTGCAAATACGCAGGAATAAAATATTGGTGGTCTAAAAGAAAATATTTTTACATCCTGGATCCGATCTGGTGACGGAGACGGGCAAAATTTCATTCCGTAAGTATTTACTTGATAAAATCCCAAAATGGTGGACGATTTGTTCCATACAATGTGTTAAATAATATAAAAAACTATTACTTATTGTATTTATATCTGAAAGTGTGTTTATGGTAGATCAGTTCTAAATCATAAAATGAAAAACCATATTTCTGGAAAATGAAAATGATTTTTGGGCAATATGAATACAATTAAAAAATTATATACACAACTTTTCAAATAAGTGTAGACCTCATCAAGTGTTAACTACTTCAGATTGACTTTTAAGTAAATCGTAGGAAGAAGGACACGAACGAAAAGTTATAAAGCTAACACCAGTCAGATCGTTCATTATGTCGTTTAGTTAAAACTACTTTTCTATCGTCCAACTTCAAATTTCATCTGTATAATATGAATATTGGTGTTCATCCAACTTGTATCACCTTCCATATTTCAAAAGTATTAAATACCCTCGTCTTAAATGCAATCATAAGTTCATCTTATCCATAGTCAGTCAGCTTTTCAATCGTTTAAATATTAGAGATAGAAAAATTCAAAAACTGATCATCAGTGAATAAGTTTTTAACGCAATAATTAATTATTTTTTGAACTACTGTTTTTCTATTTGTATTGCTATCAACGTTAATGTAGACATTGAAGTGTATATTTGGTACTAAACTCGTCATTATATTTATTTAAACCACAAATGAGTCACACTAGAATGAATAATTTCACTAACATAATATATGCAATGAGATATCAACTCTTTAAACAATATCTACGACTCAATGTTATCTTTAGAACTTCCTTGTGTTGACCTCGCTACGTTTTACATTACACCATTCATAGTTACATTAATCTTATTTCATTGAAAATAAATGAGTTCAACAGCCTAATAAGTGAGAAATTAAATTAATTTGATGAGAGAAATTTAGTACATAGTAATGTCAATAGCACGAGTTGGTGTTCAATACAGTGGAATCTCTTCAGGTGCGATAATTAACTATTATAAATCTAAAAATGCTAAGAAAACCAGTATTACTAACGTAACATATATAATACAATTATTATCGCACCTAAAGAGGTTCTAATATAAGGAAAAGCATCGTGGTTTTGTCATTACAGTATACTAATTTTTATTCCATTATACTTAATTTTATTTCTAACTAATTAGGCCGCCGGACAAATTTGTTTTAAAATGAAATAATTTTCGACCAGATTTTTTTATTTTTATTTTTAATAAAACAACGTTTCGGCGCATATTCGCACCTTCTTCAGGTTTTTCTCTTTACTATCTGTGGAATACATATTTCAATTGAATTTAAACCTAGCCAAATATAGAGGGCATTGACAACCCAACAACTTACCAAATTATTCTTACACACAATTTTTAAAAATGCAACTTCTAAAATGTTATAAACATCATTTTTTATATAAAGAGTTTCCACAGTTTCCACAAGACTGAATGATGGACCGTCTCGATTTTTTAGAATTCCAATTGAAATATGTATTCCACATATTGTGAAAAGAAAAACCTGAGGAAGGTGCGAATATGCGCCAAAACGTTGTTTGAATAAAAAAACTGATACAAACCGGTCGAAAATTTTTTAATTTTAATATCAGGCGTTAATTGATTTAAAATTTGTTTTACTTTAACTGTTAATCTCAAGCAGTTAACATCCCATGATTACAAATGTTCTGTTTATATTCTTTCAATTCTGACTATATTAGCCAAAAAAACTTGTCTAAGTATATCTAACAATAAACAGACATATATTTCACTAGCTATCAATATGTAATAATTTGTAATAGTCATAAAAATATATGATGTATCTCGTTCTTAGAATGAAATCGTCGGAATGAAGACAAATGTAAAACAATTTACCTGCATTAATATTCTCTCTTACTGTTATCCGATATCTTAATTTTTCTACCTCTGTTATCAATTGAATCGATATTGTTGACAAGTTTCTAACCAACTGTCTAATTTCCCCTTGGTATTGTAAGTTTCCCCAAAGCAACGGTTTCTAGTTAAATACAATTTTACAAAAAAAGTAAACAAAATAAGAAAATCGATTGTTAACAGTTAAATGAATTCAATTTGAGTCGGCACAACGCGCTGATAAAGTTTTGAAGTTCGCCCTCGCGTCGCTTTTCTTGATCTTGACGTTCCCTTTAAAGATAAAAATACTTTCTACAGGCAGAAAACATCACTAATAATTACATGTCAGTCACTTGGTTATAATTTATCGGTTCCGTTGTAGTTGTTCAAAGAAATAAAATATTAGTTACTTTCAGGTGTCAAGATGTCTGTTATCGCGTTTTCCTCTTTTATGGCATTTATGATACAATACCTTTTTGTTCCATTTACGGGGCAATTATGTATATTAATACGTGTTGTGGTTGTTTATTGAAAATTTGGAAATACTGTAAGAGTGCATTATGGCCATTATCATTCTATTTATTTGGGTCTGATATTAATTACTTACATATACTCAAATGCGTATAGTACTAGTGAAGATTAAGCCAAATTCTTGCCGATAATCTAGAGTAATTCTGAATTATTTAGGCCTTAATGCTACATTTTGAATAGTGATCGCATTATGAGGGACTCGCTGGAATTTATGCATCATTTCTACTTTCGTTCCATGACGCTCGTCCCCGTAAGTTTTATAAATCCCCCTAAATTTAGCTCCTTTTGCCAATTGAGTCACGCCCGCATTGACTTGGTATGCTTCACAGTTTTAATATAAATATGTGGCGAAAACTAATTAATTATATGAATGATAAATTATCAGGTTGAAAATTATTATGAGATAGATAAAATATTACACTAACTGAATTTTTACTGTTATGGAGTGAAGAGGATACATTCATTTGAATTCTGTTTATTAATTCTTTAAATGAAAAATTAATTTTCTATACCTTGAATGGCCAAATTTTGAATCCGGAACAAGACAAGATATTTAACATATACAGTGCTTTAGAGTAACTCTAATCCAAAAGTCTAATTTCGCTAATTTTTATATGTCATTACGTTTTCACAGCCACCCACCGAAAATAATAATAAGAGAGTAGATAAAATGGGAATATTATGTAAATTGAAGAGAAACTAATTATTGTCGCAGAATGATGTTTCCTGGGAATTGCAGTTATCAGACATGAATCTACTACGCGTGATGTTTTATCATCAAATAATTTTCATTATTAAGAAATGCATAAAAACGCGTATTAAGGCTTCAGAAAATTCATTATAATTTTATTAATACCTAGATCAATAACTTGTGTAGTTTGTGGATAACTGCAGAACAATGGAAACTTATACACTGGATGGTCAAATTGTTATGACCACCTGACAGCGTCACAGTGTTACCGCTAGAGGGCGACATTGGTATAAAATGCGAATGCGGTAGAAGTGAGTCATCAGTGGTATTGTACAAAAACCTTATTTAAATGAGTTTGACCACGGGATGATCGTAGGCGTTCGTAATCAGGATCAGCAAAACGACTGCACCTGTGAATGTTCGAGAACAGCAGTTAATAATGTTTACGGAGAGTGGACTACGCAGCAACGCCAGGTTTGTGGTCATCACAGGCTACTCAATGCTCGAATTGAAAGGAGTTGAGCGGAGAATCTTAATGAAGGACTAACTTTGAACGTCTGGTCGCCGCACATAACACAGTATGAGCTATGGAAGCCAACGACCTGTTACAAAGCCTCTACTGTCTCCCTTGACCAAGAGCAGACGTCTTCAGTTTGTAAAGGAACACAAGGTTTGGACAGTAGCTGATTGGATGTGGACTGATTAATCGCGATTTCAAATGAACCATGTAGATTGCGGGATTCGAAATCATGGGCCCCAACTGCTTGCCTTAACACTTCAAGCTGACTTCGTTGGCCTGCACAATCACAAGATCTCGATACAATTGAGAATTTGTGGGATGAGATGGAACGGGCCATCAGGCAGCTGAATCCAGTACCGTCAAGTCTTAAGAAATTGGAAACTGCAGTTCATAATATATGGTTTTAAATTCCACCTACCAATATCTTATATCTATGCTCCGAATAATTCAAGAAGTATTAAGATTAAAAGGTGGACCAACATTGTATTAAAGGTGTGGTTGTAATAATTTATTAGAGTAAACCAGCTTTCTAAATTTGTTCATTATCTTAGCGAAATTCGTCAAAATATGAATTTATAAATTATTAAATACTTTCGGCCAACAAGAATACTACATGCTGTAAGTTCAGAAGAATATTTAACACAGGATACAATTTTCAGCTAACGTTTCAGTAGTTACATTTCGCAGCAGTATTAACTCTTTGTCGGAAACATTAGTTCCGAGAAACGACTTTGAATTCACTTTTCAATTCCACACAAGAATATTGACAATTAAAGAGATTCATTCACGTGCAACTTGTAATATTAAGTCTACGGGCTGAATGTTCCGCTGTAACGCCTTAGACTTTCGAGGAAGTTGCTAGCGTATTAGTGACAGCAGTCAACATGTTTTCCAAGTGCAACAAAGCTTCTCAGCTGTCGATTCTCCTGTAAATTAGAAAATCAACCGGCGGCTTTGGAGATGTTTTGCAGAAGCCTTTTAGTTGCTTGTAGGTGCTTTGCAATAACGAGGCAGGAGCTCGAATGAGATTCGTATCTGCATCGGAAACGCTTTCATCCAAAGTGTTCATTTGGCGCGGGAAATTCGCTCTGCTTTAACCTACCTAACGCCGCTTTAATTAACGTTCTAACTTTTCTCAAGAGAGCTGCAACAAAGAGTATAATTAATTTCCTTAGCATAGCTGTCCATCTTCTCACGATATTAGTCTCCGAGGAATGTCTTAAAATTTGTAGAGCCGTCGAGGACGTCGAAGATGCCCTTCATTAGCACAAAAAGGGATTAAAACTAAAAGTTAGTAAAATAATTGCTTAGGAATTAACGAGATTTAAATTAAGAAAAATTCTTCTGGACTGTATTGTATATTGACTTAGGTGATTTGATCGAACGCGCTACCACAGAACAAGTGGATTGGATTAGACCCTAAATAATAGAAACAAAAGCAACCCCTTATATTCCCGGGGAAAAGTGGTGAAAAAATATCATTGATTGTGATTCGTGGGTCACAACAGTAAAGAATTGTTTATTCTTAACTAACAATATAGAGCTATATTAAAACAGAAAGTAACACAAAAATAAATCGTAACGCACAATTAATTATTTAAAGGGAACTTTACGGGAAATTTTTCTCAGACACTCCCATACCTTATTTTTCTTAAACTGAACGAGTTTTAATTCATTTTTTCAAATACCCGACAGAAGTGGTATATCAAGTTATACAAAAGACAGAAAATAAAAATTATAATTACATAATTTCACTTAACGACATATTTCTGTCCCGACTGGAATAAAATATCGAGAAAGGAGGCTTATACATAACCTCTACAGATGACAGGCAGCAGTAATTAGAATAGAAGATCAAGAAAAGAAAGCTGTAATACAAGGTTGCAGTCTGTCGCCCATCCTGTTTAACTTATATATAGAACAGACGATGCCGAAAGTTAAAACAGAATATGGGAAAGGAATCATACTGCAAGGAGAAGAAATGAAAACCTTACGCTTTTCCGACGATATTGTAGTATTAGGGGAGTCAGAAGAAGACTTGGAAACTATAATAAATGGCATGAACGGAGTCCCGGAGAAAGAGTTCAATATGAGGATTAATAGAGGGAAAACCAAGGTAATGGTCTGTTACTTGGGAAGCGTAATAACTAGGGATGGTAGAAGTATAGTAGACATAAAGAGTAGGATAGCACAGGCAAGGAAGGATTTCGCGAAAAACAGGAATTTACTTACGGGTATTATAATGCGAATATTAGGAAATCGTTGCTAAAAATGTTCGTATGGAGCGTGGCGTTATATGGGTGCGAAACGTGGACGTTTAGAGTTGGGGAAAGGAAAAGAATAGAAGCCTTTGGAATGGTGTGCTATAAGTGAATGCTGAAAAATCAGATGGGTGGATAGAATCACTAAAGAGAAAGCTCTAAACAGAATAATGGAAGAGCGAACAATATGGAGAACTTTGACCAAGGAAGTGGAATAGGCCACGTCTTGAGACAAGAGGGTCTTGTAAAATAAGCATTACAGGGAAGTGTAGGGGAAGAACAGAAGAGGGAGGCCAAGGATAGAATACGCTAAGCAGATAAGGAAGGATCTAGGTTGTGCTAGATATGAAGAAATGAAAAGTCTTGCGCAGGATAGGGTAGCATGGAGGGTTGCATCAGACCCTCATCAGTTTCACAATAAAGATTCGATAGATTTAAAAAAGAAAACCCGGCAAAGTCAATGAAAAGCGAATATTGGCTCATGGAACGTAAAAACCTTGTTGCAAGCAGGCAAGTTACAAGAACTGATTGATCAGATAGAAAAGACAAAGATAGCGATACTAGCAGTGCAAGAGACTAGATGAGTATGAAGTGGCTGTATATAAAAAAAGAACTTTGACGGCCCTAGTACAAGAACAGGACAATCTGTTGTAGGTTTACTAATAAAGACGAACATTCTAAATCAACTAATTGGGTTTACCACAATTAATGAAAGACTGTCTAATAACACTTAAAGGCAAACAATAACATAACAATAGTAAATGCCTATGCACGAACCAATGAGCAACCAGTGGAATTTAAAAAAATATTTTACGATCAATTACATTCATAATACGAACAAATAGCAAAATGTGACAGAAAAATTCTAATCTGTGATTTCAATGCGCAAGTTGGGAAGGAGAAAACATACCAGACAGTAACGGGATGTCACACGCTACATGAAAAAACAAATGAAAATTGCGAACTGTTTAAGTGGATTTTCTGTGAGTAATAATATAGTCACATCAAGTACCCAATTCCAACATATTAAAATCCACAAAGGAACATGGACCTCACCACTGAATCAGATAGACCATGTCCTAATGAATGCAACAAAAAAGAGCTGATAGAAGATATAAGAACAATGCGAAGACCAAACATAAACTCTCATCATTACCTTCTAAAAATCAGAGTAAACGAAAAGCTACCAATGCTATATAAAGAAAAAAAAGAAACTGTTAAGTGGGACTTGGGAAGACTAAGATTTAGAACAACAAAAAATATATAGGGCGAAGCTAAATGGCAGTCTTAAAACACCAGAAGAGACAGATGACGATTAGGAAGATCTCAAAGAAAGAATAAGCAGTGTTGCTGAGAAAACAATAGGGAAAAAGAAGAAAAACCAAAGAAACGAATGGCAGGACAATGACTGTAAAATGGCTATACAAAGAAAGAATGAGGCGAGACTTGAGACACTGTAACATGGAACAAGAGCTAACCTTGAGAACTATAAGAAAGAAAGAATTGAATCTAACAGATTATGAAATAAGAAGAAGAACTGGATCAACAATAAAATAAGAAATATTGAGGAAAACCACAAGAAAAATGAGTCCAGAATTTTTTTTTGGCGAAATCTCCCGAATGAATAGAACACAATGCAACCAAAGGTTTTGTACAGATCAATCAGATAACATAATGACACAAGAAGCTCAGATATTGCAACGGTGGAAAGATTATTTTGAAGTAATATTTAATCCACCTAATAGAACCAAGGTAAAATTAACAGATAATGAACAGGTAACTGAAGAGGACGAAATAACAGAATCCACATTTAACGAAATCTGTTATATAATAAACCATCTAAAACAAAGCAAAGCGGCGGGGTCGGACAACATACCCCCGAACTAACAAAATACGGAGGAAGATCCCTCAAGAAAGGAATACATATATTTATACATAAAATCTGGAAGCATAACCAAATACCGAAACAATGGAACGAAGATATAATAGTACCAGTTTTTAAAAAAGGAAATAGACATGAATGCAAGAACTACCGACCCATTGCAATCTTAAACATAATTTATAAAATATTTGCCATTCTACTAAACAACAGACTGACGACAACAATAGCCGAAAGCAAAATCAGCGATTTTCAAGCCGGATTTCGCCAACGACTAGGCAACGACTGGATTCTGCCAAGGGCCTTTGACCCGGTGGCAGTTCTTCAACCCGGCTTCATAATTAATCGGGGGATTTGCTAGCCTACAGCCTGGTTTGACTGTAGTTATTATCTCACCGAGTTCCCGCGGTGTCTTCGCCATTCACTTCCTTCATTGACAGCATTTCGGGCATTTCTGTTGAGGACGTCTACCGTGGGCTACGCGTCGCCCCGTCTGCTCTTGCATGTTTTCCTGGCGGCCGGACCTTCCTACCATCAATATAGACTACGGTTCCGAAATATCCTGCGCGGCTAAACTTCGTTTAGTGTATTGTCATGGCCACGCCCCACGTGGTCTAGCAGGTCACAAATATCGTGAACATTCCGCGATTTCAACTGTTCTCTCACGTCTTGAGATAGAAACAACTGTGTTTGTCATCATTTTTCAGGAATATTGAGGCTTTTGAACATTCTAAATTTTCTGTTATTATTAATATTGTCACGTTTCTGAGGGATCGTTAGATTCAATAACACACACGTAGGAGTTATATGCGTTTATTCAACGGCGAAGAGCTGTACAAAGCTCGTACTGCGTAAGACTGACTCCGATTTGGAATCCAGTCCTATTTATTCATACATGGAATATTCCAGAAGCAGAACATTCTCGAAACAGAAAATACTAGAAAGTAAAGACAAACAATGTAAATAAAGTAAACAAATAAAAATGGTTGCGTCGGGTGGGACTCGAACCCAAATCTACTCCTCTGCCACCACTGCAGGTCTTGAGATTTGGCAATATTAATGTCAATTGTACTTATGTTGTCTACATTATATTTTATTCCTGTCAATACTATATTGTCTCATCTCGCTGTCGGATCTGAATCTCCTTCCACTTGTCAACTTCCGGAAGTACCCTCGAAACAAGGTAGCCACGGTTCTTTTCAAAATAAAAAAAAGAGGACAGTTTGAAACGTTATTGGCACTATATCTTGGTGCGTATAGTTTCTACAAATTAAAAATATTTCCACACTACCCTACACTAATTTTAACTATATTGCGTAACTGGCCTACATTTCTGACATTAATTACATTGATTTAACAATAAAGTTCTAGCGTATCACTTAATATGTTACGGCAAGTTTAACATCAAGATGTTTAACTTCGGAGCTAGCTATTATTACACGGAAATTTATCAGCTCAAAATATTGAGAGTAAAATGCTTCAAATTGCTAGGCAACGTAACACAGAAACTTGTCTTGAGACGGCATGACTTGATTTGCTGAGTAGAAAGGCTATTAATTCTGAGCCAAACGTTCGCCCTCTAATTTCGCGAAGTGTCAACACGCGTGGAAGAACAAGATTGTACTGCAAAAACTATATCACAAAAATTAAAACCATTCAATGTAGTGAATAAATAACTGCGCGTAGTGGAAACGGATAATTAGTACCAAAGCTCATTAGCATGGTTTACTTAGAGGCTTCTGCAAATCTCCATTAATAACAAACTTTGTGCAAATAGTCGTGCGTAAGCGTAGATAGAAGGTCAATTCTGCTTCAGGTACAGGACAACTCAAACTTCGGTTTCACTACAATATTTTAGATATCTATCCAATGTCTGTAGCCTAATGTTGCCTTCGTCTAACAAAAACTCTTTACAGTGGTTTTAGAAGCAAAGGAAATATATTTTAATTACATTTTCACGCCTCAGTAATAGCTTAAACAAGCACACTCATTTATATTTATAAGGAGAATATACATGAACTATCTCTCATTTCTTATTACAGTGAAATAATGTCTCTAAATATAAATCTACAAAAGATAAATTTGGCGTTTGCGGCCCTGGTCTATATAATCATCTGCCTTGTGACATTTAACAATTTTGCTTATTTATTAATTAACAAATGTATCACGCTTGGCAGAAATATTTTCTTCGGATTGATTAGCTTGAAATAATGTTTACCCTGACAAACATAAAATAATGCTTTAACATAAGTAACGATTCAAATTGTGACAATTTTTTATTTCTTTTCGCGAACGTCGTCGTCGGCGCTGCCGTCGCACGCACACAGCGCATAAGCATTCACATTGGCAGCCTCTACGTGGGCACAATGTATCCTGTTGTAAGTTCTATATGCATTTAGGGTAGGACATTCTCGGCCTGAAAGGGGAAAAGGAAGTATCTCTAAACGTATATATATATATATAAACATATACATATATATGATTATGTTGTAGTATTCAGTCCTAAGACTTCTCTGATGAAACCCTCCATGCTAACCTATCCTGCGCAAACCTTTCCAATTCTACTAAAAATAAAATTGAGTGTGTGACACCCCAGTCTTTATATTATCAAACTGCACTGCGACTTGTAAAACATTTTGCATAATTACAAACTAATTGTTACTATATGCCCATTAAGTGTGACATACCATTTTATGTAAGTAATAATACTTCTTAAGCGTTTTTTGCGAATGTCGTATCGGAAAATGACTTTTAATAAATCCGTCTAGGGCGCCAAAGTAGTAATTCTTAACCATTTATAATGCGACTTATAAAACTTTTGTATTATTATTAACTAATTAAAAAGTGTCATAACTTGAATCAAATATTAGTTAACATTTTTCGCGCTAAACAGAAATTTAATTATCTCGTTTGAAAGGCTACATGAAGGTATAATCTATCCATTTGCGATTTCTATACGTATTTAGGGTAGGACATTTTAGGCCTGAAAGGGGTGAAGGAAGGAGCCTAAACCTTCAAAAGACCGACAGAAACCTTAGACAGTTAACGGCAATCAGATGTATGTTGTAAGAATGGCTATGGGCAAACCTTATAACTCGCAGTGTGTTTAAACATATTTGGTACATAAAATCAGGAGCGGCTGATTGCACTACCTTTTATTTATATGGAGGATATATTTACATCTGAACATATTTTGAAAGCCAAAATAAACATTTTATAAATTAACAGTGACTACTTTCAGTCTCTTTCATCAGACCTGCAAGACTGCTACTTCAAACCAACTTGGTCTTACAACGAATAACTGCACTTTTAAAGAATAGATTGACTACGAACGTTACCCAGTTTGAGTACGAAGACCGCAAAACAAAACAACGACAGTGATGAAAATTTCAAAAATATGACCAATGTTTCCCCGAAAATATGTAATGTAATTTAATTATGAATTGGGTTCCGCAAATTAAAATGCACTTAACAAATACAATACATATATATATACACCATTTCAAAAAGTGAATAAATATTTCCATCTAACTAGATATGGAATACTGTATATAACATATGCTCTATAACTCATTCCACCGATTGTATCCTATTGCTATCTTAAGAACGACATACTCGTCGAACGGTATTAAATTATTCGCGACATGTAATTCGTGTCCTTTATAAAATTTTATTGTGCCATCAAAGTTAATTCATAAGCTTCATTTCCCAGCGGCACAAGCGTAATTGCAACTCTGTCAGTTTATTGGCTCAATACAAAATTAAATAACCTCAAGCCCTAAACATATTTCAAATTAATAACACAATTGCCTGCGACCAATATCGTTAGTGTTTAGTCGTAAAAAAGTAAACAAACAATATTTTGTGGCCGTGTGAAGCTGGAAAACGGGTATTAAAATACGTCGATGTTGAAGAACTAATTATAATACACGTCCACATTATACGAACCGCAATTATGTAAAATTTAGATTTGCTAAATTAAACAAATCGAGCATCAGTAGCAAAAGGAAATTGTAACCAGACTTAATTATCAGTAATATTTAAAGTCCGTAAATAATTTATATCTACAAAAAAAATCCCAGTCTCATGTAACACTGAGTCAGAAAAAGTATCTCAGAAACAGAAAAGAGTCAAAGTAATTCAGCTGCGAGTCTTATTGATATATAGCAGTCGGGGAGTTCGACAAAGACATAAAAAGAACTTAATTATGAAGGTGGAGGAGTACGACTTGAACGTTATTAACGAAGCAGCCAATAGGGAAGGAAGTGGAGAGCGGCAGTCGTAACGAATCAACAGGTCCTTCCACAAAGCTTTCAGTAGCTGTCAACGACGTCATTCAAAGCATTCCCACGCCCTGGAGTCTAACGCGCGACCTTCTGTGCAAATATAGCAATTAAACGTGTCATCAGCGACACACAAACTGCAACTATGATAACGATGAGTTGCTTACGTCTTCTTTTTCTCTCCGCGCTATCGTATTTCAAAAATGAAAGATTGTTGTTGTGGTAGTCAGTCCTAAGATTAGTATGATACAACCCTCCACGCAAACCTCAATTGCGTAAGCGTTTTCATTTCCGTGTAGCTACCGCATCTACTAAGGGATTCCATCCGTGGCCTCCCTCTTCTGTTCTTACCCCACACAATTCCTTCTAATGCTTATTTTACAAGACTCTCTTGTCTCAAAACCCGGCCTATTCCCTTCTCTTGGTCAATTTTCTCCACATTGCTCGCTCTTCCCCTATTCCTCGTTACTTACTCTATCCACCCATCTGATTTTCAGCATTCTTCTATAGCACCACATTCCAAAGGCTTCTATTCTCTTCCTTTCCGGAGCCCCTATCGTCCACGTTTTGCATCCTTATAACGCCACGCTCCATGCAAAATATTCTTATTATATTAACCGCAAGTAAATTCCTCTTTTTCGCAAATGCCTTCCTTGTCCGAGCTATCCTACACTTTATGTTTACAATAATTCTACCATCCCTAGTTATTACGCTTCCCAAGTAGCAGAATTTTATAAGTTCCTTCAAGATATCCCTTCCCAATTTAACACCCTTTTTATTCCACTGTTTCCCAAACTACACTCCATTACCTTGGTTTTCCCTCCATTAATACTCCTATTGAACTCTTTCACCATGACTACGTTCATGCCATTTATTATGGTTTCCAAGACTTCTGACTCCCCTAATACTACAATATCATCGGCAAAGCGTAGGATTTTTATTTCTTCTACGTGCGGTATGATTCCTTTTCCATATTCCGTTTTAACTTTCTTCTTCACTTGTTCTATATATAAGTTTTAAACAGCATGGGTGACAGACTGCATCCTTGTCTTACTCTTGTCTTGATTTCTGATTTATTTTCTTGATCTTCAATTCTAATTACTGCTGACTGCCTTCTGTATAGGTTATATATGTCTTCTTTCTCGATATTTTATTCCTGTGTTTTTAAAAATCCTTAATAGGGTGACAAAAGCTTTCTCTAAATCTACAAATGCCATGAACGTAGGCCTGTTTATTCCTTATTCTGTCCTCTAAAATTAGACGCAAAGTCAACATTGCTTCTTTTGTCCCTACATTCTTCCTAAAACCAAACTGATCTTCTCCTAACTCCCATTTTATTTGTCGTTCCATCCTTCTATACACTATTTTCGTTAATATTTTCATGCATGAGGTACTAATCATTAACAATTCTACTAGACCCACACTCTTACAGAATCAAACGCGTCATTAGATTGCAACAAATCTTGGTACACAATTCTTAAGAACTAGCGAAAAGACACTGGGGGCTGACAAACCACTAGCCCACACGTCGGAATTATTTACGCCATTTTGCATTCCGCGCAACATGGCCGCTATGCTTATTTTCTGCTACGGAGATCAAGTACATCTCGCAATACAAGCACCAGGAAGACATGATGATAAAATATAATACAAAAGATTTTTAAATACGTGCATTTGTATATTTCCGTTTTATTTGACCTATTTAAAGGAATAACGTTCCAAACACGACTTTTGCCCAATAATATGAACATCAGAAAATATCAAATTGTGGTAAACAAAAGCTAAGATATTTTAATCATTGAAATTTAATAGTTTGTATTCAAATGCAAAGGATTGTGGATTAGTTTAAGTCTGAATTCTTTAGACTCTGAGGTCAAGTGTTTATTTTGAATTTAGGGTATTTATATTTATAAATACTAACGAAATAATTTCAAGTGTGAATTTCAGAGAATTAACGATCTTGCGCATACTTAACATTTTTTTCTATTGAAGAGTTGGTGAATTTGTCATTTTTTACATTTATTTTATACAGTGGTCATTATTCATAGTTTAAGTTTAGCGCGAAAAATTCTACAATTTAAATTTAAGGAAAAATCAGAGGCTGATAAAAGTTAAACTTTTTAATCCTCTTAATTTAACGAATTTTTTGTTGTTAATTACTAAGACCAGAGGTACAATTTTTTTGATAACTAAATTTTAACGTTAGACGTTACGTTGTGAGTGACTTGTATGCGTGACGTGTAAACCGGGAAAACATTTTCTTGCTCCCTTACAGATAATCATTATGATTCTAAAAGACGTAAAGTAAGAATTTTTCAATGCTTAGTCTTAATTACGGAGATAAATGCAATCTGAGACGTCACGTCGCGCAGCCAACCTGAAACTAATTTCTTTTTCATTTAATTATTATACTGCAAGCTTCTGCTCATTATAAATCATTCGATATCACTTAATTCACGTGATTACCAAGAGATCAGTATCGAATTCATTCCATTCCTGGGTTAATATAAATACATACAGCTATTAGAAAATAAAAAAACAAGGCCTCTCAGAACCTCTTACAAACCCATAACTCTGAGAACCGTTGGAATTGTGCGGAATTCGGGGGAACCGGTTAAAGGCAAAAATCAAAGAAAATTAATAAATTTTCATTGTAGGACGCAAAATCCGATGGAATGAGGAATACGTTTTCTCTTGAACGCGCTGTGATCCATGTTCATTATAAAACACTTCCAGAATAACATTTAAATTGACAACCCCATTACTTTACAATTCGACTACTTCTTTTGTTCGTCTTAAATGCTCATTTAATTTACAATCTATACCCGTGATTCTTTCCTTCATTTCTCTCCGTGAACGTCATCTTATGTTAATAGTGTAAACCACACGAACACAGAATGCATTTTGATATTTAAATGTTTTATACTCGTCATAATTGAAACGTCGCCTAATAATCAACAGTTTTATACTGGATTAAAAACATTTATGTTCTTAGAAATTAAAATAATTCAAATGTCATCCTCTGCTTTTTTTTGTAGAAAGAATTCTTCATAGGCAATGTCTGGCTAGTTTCACAAATTTAGCCTGGTAAATTGGCATTGATCTGCGCGACGTTCTGTTGACGATAACGGACCCGAATATTCAGAGTTTGCGATATATATATATATGACAAAAAAATTAAATTATTATTTAGACGGATATTAGACCAATATTATCATGAAACTGATGGATGACATGCGCGGTAAAGTTACTGCATTGATTATTATTTATCATTCGCATGGTAGTACATTATTAATTATATATCGAACAACTAGATTTTTTAATGGTCGCTGCATTGATTTTCAACTCAGCCGCTTTCAATGGAGCACACAGACGAAATGAGCAGTGACAGACAAGTTACTGCAACATTAATTTATCAGTCACTGATGAACAACCTGCAACTCTCGAGATTTGCATGAGTCCCTACGAGGCTGGGCACAGGTGAAGAGTCAAATCATTCATGACAGCTGCAAAGGGTCGTTCACAACTGAATTATTAATGATTTTTGAATTAAAAAGTATCATTGATTAAAATAGAATGGCATTTATGTTTAAGTACTATAATAATCTCGTCTGACAGACTACGTGAGGTTATAATATTTCCTGTTGCGAGATAGAAATGTCTTTAGCGTAGAATCTTCTTTGGCATGAAAGGAAGGGGGAGAGGGAAGGAAGGAACCTAAATCTTCAAAAGATCGACAGAAACCTTCTCTGCAGTGCCAAAAGCTAAAAAACAAATTTTCACGGCGATCGGATGAATGGTTTGGAACTATAGAACCGTTTGGGCCCAGTCCCACTCCTCGGAGTGAGTCGAAAAAAGTCATTCACCTTTCAAGTCCGGACTGAACGTTTACCCGCTCCTCGGAAGACTTCGTTAGTTTGAAACGACTTGTTCCGGAGCGAGTTTTTGGTTAATTTTAGTAAATCTGGAGTTTTACCTTATGTTGGCAAGTAGAAGCTTCAGGGAGTAACGTAGAGCGAATTGTGCAGTTGGTTCACATAACCATTCAGTGAAAAAAAAAACGCTTCTAGGAAATGTTCAACGACGTAATATTCTCGCGCGCGTGCTATGTGACAAGTAGTACCATCACGTTGGAGGAAACCATCCAGTTGCAGAAACAAGATACGGTATTCATTCAAAAAGGAAACCACGCGTTTTGTATTATTTCCATCCGTTGTTCATTGTCTAACCTTTACAGAGTGAATATTACGCGAAATAAAAAATTATGGAGTTTTATTACTATTGAAAGAAAGGGAAATACGTAACTCTTATCAGTCCTTAAAGTTACACGTAAATAAATTGAGAATTCAAAGTAAGAATAAATATTTACCGCAAAATTTGTTATTTCTTTGCGGCACACTGCTGTATCTGGTTCTACAAGTGAAAGATTACAAATTAATCCAATGTTCATCGACGAAAATTTGTATCAATCCTTCTGGGCCCAATGGTTGTTCTCTCTTCCATTGGCGAAAGGATTTGGATAACAGCACGGTCTGAGTTCAAAAACCAAACTTTTATATTCACTCGTAAAATTATAGAAGAAATAAGTACTTTAGTTTATGCCATTAATATTAACTTCTTTTTAAAGAAAACCTGTATGTGTAACGAAGAACCACCTGCTTCTGTCTTATTAGTAATGTTCGCATGAAGAAGACCAAATTCTCCCTACGAAAGACATATTTTACGGGTAAACATTTGCAGACATTTTAAGGATAGTTGTCAGAAATATAATGACGTCTTAATTAGATAAAGACTAATTACATATGTAATCAGTCTAATTATCAAACAAGGTTAAAAATAAATACGACCTTTCTCCAATCCTGGTTACTTTCGTCAGGCAATTTTAAATTGTAACAGCTGTAAGAAGGACACACCTCATATTGTTGGTGTGGTATTCACTTTATGTGGTGCTGTAGAAGAATGCTGAAAATCAGATGGGTGGATAGTTCTAAGCAGAATAAACTAAAAGAGAAGGGATAGATTATAAGGCCACATTTTTCAAAATGAGAGTCTTGTAAAATTAGCATTAGAGGGAAGCGTGTGGGGTAAGAACCTAAAAGGGAAGCCAAGGATGGAATACGCTAAGCAGTTTTGGAGAATGTGGTATGTGGTAGTAATTTTAAATCGTAAGAGCTGTAAGAAGGACACACCTCATATTTTTGATGTGGTATTCACTTTATGTGGTGCTATGGAAGAATGCTGAAAATCAGATAGGTGAACAGTTCTAAGCAGAATAAACGAAAAGAGAACAATTTGGACGACTTTGACCAAGAGAAAGGATGGATTAAAAGGCCACCTTTTTCAAAAGGAAAATCTTGTAAAATTAGCATTAGAGGGTAGTGGGTGGGATAAGAACAGAATAGGGAAGCCAAGGATGGAATACAGTTTTGGAGAATGTGTGATGTGGTAGTTATGCGGAAATGATAAGGCTTGCGTAAGATAGAGAGTAGCATTAAGGGTTGCATCAGACCAGTCCTATCACATTATTTTGTATTCAATGAGCTTATTCTTTATGGAATATCGTACTAGAAATTTAAAAACAGATGTAACGATTTTCGGTTAAAAAACATTCAGAACATCACGGTTGACTTATTGTAAATTACGGTTAATATTTAAAATAATAAAGTATACCATATTGTTTTGCAAAATCTTGTAATTCAGTACATTATAATAACTGATAAATAACCGTAAAGGCTGTGGCTTCCTTAACGAAACTATCCTTATCTTTCAGCTGTTGCATATGCCCGGCGATCGGAGACGGGCCCCTTCCTGTTTCCTGCTCCCAAAAGTCATATCGATCGACCGTCATTCGTCACCTAAGCCTGACACCACCGAACAGCAGCACTGCGGTCAGGCTTCACTTTATAAGCTGCGTGTGCCTTAAAAGTTAATTTTTCTTCGTGTGCCAACTAGTTTGTCTGAGAATTTGTGGGAATGCGTGTCGGAGGCAAGCACGGCTATTGACCCTGGAGAACAATGCGCACTATCCCGGAGCAGCTCGGATCAATAGCGAGCCTTAACAGGTGGCCACGTGCTTCCATTCAGTTCCGCAGTCCACGCTACTACGAGCTCGCCGGCTCATCGTCAGCTACGAGCGATCAGATACCAACTCAACAACTCAAGGGGCATGAGCACATTGCGCCCTACACTCAATGGACGAAGAAAGATTGGGCGACGTGGGATACGCTGGAAGAAGGCGCAAGTGTTCGTTACAATATATAACATCTGCACAAGAAATGTGGTTAATCAGAAATTAGATCAAAGTTCGGATGGGAAGTGATTCATCTTCTCCCAAAAGACAAGCCTAGCATTTACAGATAGTAGAGCGAAAGTTTTCTAGATGATGTTTTATCGGGATTCCAGTCAGGTAAAACCGTCGATAGCACGAAACGTTCCTATGACTTTCCTTGTCTTCTCTTCGCCAGAGTTGACGAACCTCATTGTAACCCCGAGAAGACTTCATCCATATTCAAGTACTGTTCAAAAAGTCTTCCCATCATTTCACCCTCTCTTTGTATTACCTTACCTATACTCCGTGTGTGTGTGTGATTAGATCCGCGCATGCAAGTCACAGACACTTGGGCGTAGCTTGCTCCGTCATTTCCTTTCTGCTGGTGGATTGTAGAGGGATATGTGAAATTCCGTTTTGTGATCCAGCAGTTGGTTTTATATTCTTGCTAAATACAAATGCAAGTTTTATCCTTTTTTTGGGTTAACAGGCTACATGAGTGTATTCCTGAAACAGGCAACTCCTCTTTAATAACATGAAGGGAATTGAAAAAGGGGGATGCGGAAGGTAGAGCAAGGTAGCCAAGGGTTGACTAGGGCCCCCGGGCTGTGGTTTAAGGATCACCTAAAGAGATGCAGGGGAAACCCTAGAAAACACGCATCAGGTAGGTCGGGCATTGGGTACTATTCTCACGCCCTCCCGAATGACGCCAGACGAGTTTGCTGTGGTGTCGCAGCATTCCCTTCTCCATGTCTCCACATGTTTTAGGACGCAGTTGACCGAATGATCCAATGGGATCAGCGGACAACTCTTGCCTTATGCCCAAGGTCTTCGACCCCAGTACATAAACCTAAAATAGGTGAAGGTGTCTCGGCATGTGAGAACTTAAAAAAAATAACAACAGAGAGAGTTCAAGGCATCCCCGACATAGTCAGGTGGGCCCCGCAGTCTCTCTAGGGGAAAATTCCTTCGAGAGAAAACTCCAACAGGCACCTCTATCCTCTGTGGCTCATAATTTTATGAGTCTCTTATTTATTCCAACAGAGGGATAATTAAGTTACATGAAGTGGATGCCTCGCGGGAGACGTGTTGTCAAAGACTGACCTAAAAATATATTTCATTTCTTTCTTCAGTTTTCCTAAAGACCGACAAAACTGAAGATACCGCAAATTTCAGAGTATAGTAATGAAGGATCTCGAGAGGTTATTTCGTGTTTATTGTATTTTTGTTGTGGTATTCAGTCCTAAGACTGGTCTGATGCAACCATCCAAGCTAATCTATCTGGCGCAAACCTTTTCATTTCCGCATAAGTACCACATCACACATCAACTCTAATATACTTAGCGTATTCCATCCCTGGCCTCCCTCTTCTACTCTTACCCGACGCACTTCCCTCTAATGCTAATTTTACAAGTCCCTCAAAAAGAGGCCTATTAATCTATCCCTATTGTTCGTTCTTCCCTCTGTCTTACTTAAAGTCCCCAAAGTCTTCAAATGCTTCGATGCACCTGTTTCAAAAATTCTTTTCCTGTATATCGTTGACCATACAACATTACTCATATCTTCTTCTTCTTCTTTGGCTCTACAGTCCATAGAGAAACTCGGCCTACCGGGTCGACTGCGGATTGTCATCTTGCAAGACACATTCCGAAATACATATCAGTCGTATACTTACTCAAAATGTGGCTGTATTGAAAGGTGGCGAGGGAAACTATTTTGTGAAATACAATTTTTTTAACTTGAAGCCGCACATACAATAAGAAATTGCATACCGACCGACGTTAATAGTAGCACAATAGCATCACTGCAAACTGATGAATATGTCTGAAGCTTTTGGGTGTAAAGAAACTAGCCAAATCTCGAAATTTTAAACCATGGTTGTATAGTTAAGTAATTTCTCATACCAAATGAAAGTCCTCTTTATTTTTGTTTTGTTTATTTAAAACACAAGGCATTATGAATCAGAGGCTTTCAACCTTTCGGTCATAAAGGTCTGTGAGCTAAAACAAAATATAAATTTACAATCTGCAAGTAACACATAATTAAATTTTATTTTACGAATCACCCTACCGTGCGTCATCACACAATGGAAATATTTGCATCATATTCTACGTCCTACATTCGAAATAAGAAAAGTTTGATATTAGTCCCTGGTCCGCATTACCCTCATGTAGCCTGTTAACCAAACAAACGGTAATCAATGACAGTTTGTGGTCAAGTTTCCTTTTTGTGAAATTCCTTTACAAAAATATAACTGCATAACGTTAAGTAATTCCTTTGTTTATGTTCACCTTTGCACTTTACGTTTTGTAAGACATTCCAAATTTTGTACATTATATTTAAATTTACTTTTCTGCGGTTAACTCTAAAAGTTAGATTTATTTTAAAGCCTTTTTTTCTCTTAAAAAGTTTCAATTTTATTGGTATAATTAACCATCATATTCTATAATTTACATTATTCTGAGATATATCAGGATGTTCTGCAATTTTGCAACACATTTAATTATCGTTTTCATTGGTGCGTAGGTCTTAAATGTCGGGACGAAACATTGTGTGTCTAATTTTAATTTTGAAATTTTCTAGGTAAAAACTCGTATTTAGGTATTTAGATGGTAGTTATAGTGACAGTGTTTATGAAACCACTACAACAATCTCAAATCAAATTAATTAACTAAAGGAAGCAGCTTTCGACTCGGAAGTAATTCTCTTCAAAGAATATGCGAGAATATTGCAGTTTAATATTTGACAGCGTGAAAATACAGTTAAAAAAATTTACGGACTATTTCCTGGTTTGTGAAATGTGTAATTCTTTCGGCTTCCACGGTTTTTAATTACCTGACCAAAGGAATAAAGATTGCAGAAACATTTCGCGGAGTTCATTTTTTAGCACTTTTTCTTGTTTGTTTTTGTGTACTTATTTAACCTATTTTTAAGAAACTTTTAAGATTCCTTCCATACAACAGACTTTTGTCAAAAAAACTAAATTGACCAAATGGGTCATAAATTATAATATTGTTTTCAGTGACATGATTTAGTTATAAAACCTAATGTTACTTTTGAAGCCACCCTTTTTAACAGCCAATCACAGGAAATTGTTTACAATGTGTACAGCTATTTTCGGTATTGGCTTATTTAACACCGCACCTGTAATTAGCAGTACGCAATGCTCGGCCCGCGTTTCACCGAATACTTCCCACATTTCGGAGGAGCAAATTAATCTCGTCTGTTCAACAGCAGCGATTATAATGCTGTGAAACTGAGCTACCAGGGGTCAACACATTCTCATACGCATTCACTGATCGCTGCAACACAGACATGTTCTCTAACTAACAAATTGGAAATGCAAAGAAAACATTGATCGGAAATTGTTGTGTAATTATTTTTAAAATCAATGTCGCTGTTAATGTCAAATTTTGTGCGAAATGAATCAGAAAACTGCACCCCCAACATGTGGAATGTTTAGTTGCACAGTAGGGCAACGAGAAGGGGAAGGGAGGATTGTTTTTAGAAGGAGGAACTTCCCCTTCAAGCGGACTGCCGGAACGCTTTTACCATTGTTAAAAACATTAATTGTATTCATACAAACGGCATGGTGACAGCAACAACGTCTTTTTCACACGCCGTATACTTATCATCTATTACTTTTTACAGATGAGTTTCTTGACGTACAACATATCTTGAACTGAGACAATTACTTTTACCCTAAGAAGTTGCGTTTACAAAAATTGGAGTTAAAGTGAGCTCCTGTCTGGAGTTGTCCACTGCGTATCGTGTTGACACACGACTAGCTAAATCTCCCGAACTATATCTGTGCTCGTGGGAAAAAAATTGAATAAATAAGAGAGTATACGCTAACAAGCTACCAATAAATACAACTACAGAAGTGAAAAAAAAATTATAAAATTCCTAAATTCCATAAATGTATTACACAAATTGTGATTAGTATAATTTAAAGAAATGTGATATGTGTATTACAAAAACTGTTTATGTTTTTTTTAATAAATGTAACAATCTTAGCGTAACATAACAGTCAACCATCTGAGTTGATGCGAGTTTAAAATATTAATAAAAAATAGAAAACAATCAAGACCTATTAATCATACATTTCCGTCAACTTTAATACCCTTTTGAAGTACGAAAAAAGAACCGTGTTCTGATCACTTGAAATTTTCGATCAATATTTCTGTAAGTGTATTTACAACGTTCATTACAACACAGCGTGGTATTCACACTTCCCACCAAAATTTTTCACTGTCTCATAGGATGAAGCTTCCAAGAACACATTTAAAGAAAAATAGTTTCTTATCAAAATGATACTGCTATAGTTTATATAATATACCGTAATAATGAGATAAAACCTACAATCTGTTTCTTCAATGTGTAAATAAATATCTAACGATAATAAACCGCACACGATGCTGGGTCATTCCATGTCAGTTCAACCCAGCCATGACACCCATGGTCTCAGATTTTAATGAAACTTGGCATGTTTGTTCCTTTCATGGATATAAGAAATGATATGAAATATTTCTGCTCTATCACAAATGGTTTTTATTTTACAGCCTGCTAAAGTTTTTGAAATCGCGTGTTTTTTTTCGATCGGCGGATGAAATGAAATTTGTTCTCCCATAGAAAATACATTATATCTTCCTTATTTACCAACCGATGTTGATGAAATTTTTTATGGGAATACTTCAATAGGAAAGGAAGCCAGAAAAGAAATATTGTATCTATAAGCTATCTGGAAGTGGTCTGAAAAAAATTCTGAAGTGGTGAAATTAATTTTTTTTAATGAAATATCACTATCGACGCGAAGCGGAATATCATCGTGAGGGAAAAGGATAACGACAAACGTTTTTTATAATTATTATTTTTAAATATATACACTACCACATGAAAAAATAAAATTGATGGTTTTTTCACTCCTTCATTGATTTTTTTCACTTCAAAAATAGGAAATGGGCCGTTCCATGTCATGTGGCTTAGTTTTCAGAACCGATCCCCGAGCAACCATTTCCGATTTTGATGAAATTTTTACAGTTTGTACTATGAGGCCTTAGATGAACATCTGAAAAATTTCAGTTCGAAATATGCATTTATGACTGAAATACGAGTTTTTTCGCACAAGGCAGCCGTTCGTCAGAGTAGACGTCGTTCCAAAAATGCCTCTTTTGAGCTTTAATATTGCGGCACATATTACAGAATAGATCGTGAAAATTATTTTCTATGATAAACCTAATGCTCAGATTACGAAAATAATAAAGAAAAGTATCATCCCTAGCCAGCATCGGTCTCCAAAATTGCCAATAAAAATTTTGTTAATTTATTTTCTGATTTTCAAGGAATTCTGACGGCATTTATATTTTATACTTCGCATATCTACACGAATGTCTACAATTCAGATGATTTACAACTTTGAAGTTCTAAACTACAATCAAATCGTTAGTTATTTAAATAAACGTATCATAAGCAATCAAAAATCCACGTTTAAACTAGACTTTGTTTTTCAAAAAATAAAGGGAGCAGCCACTCTAAATACAGCTGTTATCTCAATGGATTTTAGTGAAAACTATGCTTTCACAATACATACTCCAGTGGTAGTACTATCTAGCCTAAATTATGTCATTCGGCAGTGAAACGTATTCATCCCCTACAGATCAGGATAATTTTAGGTAAATGATATGAGCTGCTTGAGCTACTGTCAGTATAGACAAAAATGTCTTCCATGTTATTTAGAGTCAAATATTTTTAGATTATTTAACTTTAAAAAATACAACTCAATATAGTGGGCTTCATAACCGTTTCAGACAGCAAACGGGACATTCCGATTACATTACTTGCGTAGGAATGTGTCTCTTTCATCGCATCAATAGTTGTTGTCACGGACACGTCTAGTGTTATATGCCACTCAACCCAACATATAATTATGCATATGCATTATAAGCGAGAAAGGTAGTTCTCGCAGCCACCCACGCTGATTTTTCAGCGTTGAAGGACCTATTACAAACTTAGTTTGAAATATTGCACTAACCTGCATGATACGGGGATAACTGTCTGGTTATGAGTGTTCTAAACTGATACCTCTAGCACTCGTAAACCTCTTTTTTTCGGTCGAGAGTTGAAACTTCTTTAAACGACAAAATGAGAGTGAGTCAAAATAACAGATATATATATATATATATATATATATATATATATATATAATAGCACAATACTGACGCTCGTGTAAATCTAATAAAAGCAAATAAAACTTTAATAAAATATTAAAAAGTTTTTATATAGCTTGTCAATCAGACTAATCTGATATGAACCCGATTATACTTAAAAATTCGCTGGCAATTATTCCACTTTTCTATAAGCTATTCTTGTGGAATATTTTTTAAATCAATTTTTGTGGTAGGTTCTTGCAAGTAAAATTGCCAAATAAAAATTTTGGAATTTCAATTCTTTATCATATTATATCTTCAAAGACAGTAAATTCCATTTCAACGATCTATTAAAAATAACTCAGACAGTTTGAAGTATCTGAGAAAAGTTGCTATGCTAGCAGATGCAATCAGAAAAAAATGGAATTAGGCTGGGGTTTTTGTATAAATTTATTTAATTTAATCCGGTAGAAGATAATACTTGAATAAAGGGTAACAAGAAATTGGAGAAAACTAAGAAAACTATGAGCTTTTAAGTGGGTTTCAGAAAGACCACTTTAATTATCGCTTTAATTGGATCATCACTGCTTTGACGTAACTTACATAAGGAGTCAGTCGTTTAAGCATGCGCAGTTACCTTTAGGCCTAATATGGATTTATTGGAATGGCAGTCCCTCGGGACCAGCTGGCTATTCATCCACTGGTCCTTCGTAAAGGAGGCAGATGTCTTACATCTACGTAGTTCCTGACTGCAGATGAAGTAACCGACTACATACACTTCATCAAGTAGAAATCTTTCAATTGTTCAGTAATCACAGCATTCGTTTCTGAAATTCGTTCCCAGGCTCAGGCGGAAAGGGAATATTTTTCCCTGCTCCGCCTCTGGGTTGAGTGTGTGACAACAACTATTGACGTGATCAAAGAGACACATTCCTACGCAAGTAATGTAAGCGGAATGTCCCGCCTACTGTCTGAGATTCTGAGCTCTTTCTAACTCGTATGCTGTAGCGAACTCGACAATCACCTTGACATTTTCTCAGAGCAATAAACTGGAAAGGAGTCATTAAACTGCAATTGAAACAAAAATATCTCTCTCGCAGGTATTTATCTCGAGACTGATTGCGGGGCTTACGTTTGGGGATGCCTCGTACTCTTTCAAGGTTCTCACATGCCGAAGCACCATCATCTATTTCAGGACGTGCATACCGTAAGAGTTGTCCGCTGATTCCAACGGCCAGCTGCCTCCTTAAAAGTGGTGGTGACACGGAAAAGGAAATTCTGCGACCCCACAGCAACCTCATCTCCCGCCAGGGCATGAGAATAGTTTACCAAAAGCCCGGCCTACCTGATGCAGGGTTTTAGGGTGTTCCCTGCATCTCTTTTTACGTGAAACACAGGGTAGGATCCTTATACTACAGTCCGGTATCCTAGTCAACCTTTGGCTACCTTGCACTACCTTCCACATTCCCCCTTTTCAAATCCTTTCCTACACTGTTAAAGGGGACTTGCCTGTTTCAGGATCAACCCCATGTAGCCTTCCAGAGGCAATTTCTTGCTGTCTGTGAGTTTCAAACTATTCCAAACGTAGACAATTTTTTTTTCTGAACCTCAACTTGGTTTACAACCTCCATTCACAGTTTATCACACTCCTTTCTAAATTGAATTCCACCGCTTTTCCTGAATACTAGTCAGTTTAGTTACGTCTTTACCTTAATGATGCCCGATTTAGCCAAACAAATAATTCCATGTGTTAGATGCCGAGTTGTGTCGATCATTTAGTTCAGTTTCAGAGTTAATATTCACTTGCTTTGTACGTCATATTACCTTTGTCTGCCTGTATAAAGACTTCCACTAACTGTCAGACTTGTCTAATATGATTTCCATTACTCTCATTCCTTATGGTTGATTCAGCCGTCTTTATAGCGCTGGCAGAACTGATCGACCTGTTTTAACCGATGTTTCAGACAGTTTTGACAGACGACGTGTTGAGTAACGCAAACATTTTAAATTTTGCAAAGTACGCTGTACTGATAATTTTGTGAAAGTAGAATTGTTTTTATTCACATTCTTTTTAAAAAAGCGTACATTTATATATATTTTTAAAATCTTTTAAGAAGTGAATTGTATCTGGTAGGTAATTGATTGGTTTGTGTGCTATTGTTTTTGTATTTAGGATGAATATGTCAGTTTTAATCTGCCGAAAGTTACCGTTGTAATAAATTAAGTTATAAAAAAAACTGTGACCGTTAAAGGGTTTTATTCTCTCTTATTATGTGTTTGTATTACAGCTTACTACTGTCTATTGCAGGGTTTCCCAAAATTTTCTGTTTGGAACACTTCGAAAAATCAAACATTTTAACGGAACCCTTGGCTTATTTTTTAAGTTGGGTAATTCCTACTTGTAAAAAAAAATTTAAATTATCATTTAGTACTTATTTTTAAATATAAAACTATAATATAATATAAACATAAAATATTAATAAATAAATCACTTAATGATTTTGATGATTCTCCCCTCGAATTGCATATCTTTTTGATATCAGGCAAAATATTTGTATATTGAATTTCAATATCTGGTGTGGGTGGCGTCGAGCCTGATTCTGCACTTTGACATCATTGTAGCATAATAAGAAAACTCCATTTCGCATAAATAGGTTATAGAAAACTGAAGTAAAACAATTATACTTGTTTTGAAATATCGCGGTACTCTACTCTTCTGCTAAACTCGCCCACAAACGTTGTATATTTATTTCAAATGAAAATCACTGAATAAATCAATTAGATTTTTATAGTCAGTTGCATTAAAGCTACTGGTTTATCTGACTTAGAAAATGGATTCTGAGCTCAGGAATCGCCTTTACTATTTTTCAGAAAATATTGCAAAAGAGTTGATTTCAAGTTGTGTACGTGTCCTAAAAACATTCTGGAAACTTCATCATCTACTTCAAAATTTAACTCATTCAAACAATTAAAATTATTATATTCAACTTTTGCTATCCAAAAGATGTAATTTTATCTCTTCTATTGAAAATTGTCGAAGTTAAAAAAGTTTTAATAGTGATTTGTGTTCATTAGTCATTTCAGCGCACAACATTTTATTTAATCTGTATAGAAATGGTATTGTTTTTATATAGTTTATCATTTTCGCGGCTTCATTCACAACATTTTTTTAAAATTGCTAAAAAAATTGTCACCAGTACTTTTTTCTATAAACAATTTCAAAGATCCCCTTTTGCTCCACGTGCTTTGCTTTACTGCTTTGTGGACTTACCTAACAGTACATAATTAAAATGTCTTAGAAACCAGCAATATTTAATTAATATATTTTATAAGGTTGGTTTATTTGTTGGCCATAACTGCTCATTGTCAAGTTAGATAAAATGTTCAATTATTATTTCCAGACTTTAACTTAAAAATAAATATTTGTATAACTCTGTTAATCTCCCTCTCAGGATTCTAGTTTACAGAACACGTCCATACTTGTTTATTGTTACCCATGTTTCTTATTGTAGCGGGAAACAAGGAACTGGGGTTTTCTGTTTCCAAACGTTGTTGAATCGGTTCCAAAACTAACTTGAAACAAATAAAGGTGTGAGAAATTATTTCAATTTCTCCCGTTAGATGTAAACGGAGTTTTCGTCTTACGAATTGATTAAGTGGTATTATAACAGGACATTATAATCCATAGTATAGATAAAATCACTCAGTTTGGAACACCTATTCAGGGCTCGCGGAACATAGTTTAGGAAACCCGGGTCTATTGGATTGGTAGTTTATATAGAATGAAAGTTGAAGATTTTTTTGATGACTGATATTTATGGTCGAAATTATTTCATAGGTGTTTCCATTGTCTATAAAATTGGTTGGTCTAGGTAAAACAGTAAGAAACTCTGTTAGTCTTTTGTGACAAAACAGAAATCAGACCTACGCCGTGAGTGTACGATAAATCGTAAATCAGTCTCTGGAGAAGGACGCTCTGATTTCTAGAAATTTCACTGGGCTAACAACAACGTTCAATACGACGGTTACTTCGATCATTTCTCTGCAATTTTGCCTTCCAAATCGAACCGGAATAGGTTTCTTTGGTTGAGTTTGTGGCGTCGACTCCGTTCGTAGTTTCGGCCACGCGTTGGCGTAGGAGGTTCCACATGGCGCTCGATGCCGCGCCGCGTCGTTGCAGATTGAAGTCTGCTGATGTGCAGAGGCAGCAGCGGTGGCGGCGGCGGCGGCAGCAGCAGCAGCACCACGCCCATAGCCGCGCAGTGCCGCGCGCGACCTTTGCAGCGCCAGGCAACCGGCTGGGTCTCGCAGCCTCAGCCTCAGCCGGGCTCATGCCACTCCAGGGTCACTAGGTCGAACTCTACGTCCTGTCCTACCAAAACTCCCTTTCCTCATACACACCTCAATTTGCTATTTATGTCACTTCCCAGGCTATATTAAAGGGAAGCTAGAACAACAAATACTGATGGACAGATCGATTCTTTTAGTTGTACCATTCAGAGTCCGAATCCCATCAAGGTTGAGCATTAATAATTTAGGCAAGAAAGAAAGGCGAACCGGGTACGAATACACACAAAAATTATAGGACAAAATACGTAAGATTTATAACGACATATCATTATAAAAACTATAGACGTATTCCTATAATTATTTTCAAAATTAATTATGCTATTTACGTAACGCATTTGGGAAAGTTTTTGGGAACTGAACAGACTCATTTTTTTCTGTCCGGCTTTAAAAAATACACGTTCACAAGGAACCGATCTTGCGAGACTACAAAGTCTCTAAAACTAAAAGATGAAGATTAGGAATTTTTTTCACACAAGAGGATCTGCGTTTCTTTATATGGTAGGGGTTGGTGATTTGAGAACATAAAAATAATATTCAAAATGTGGAAAAAAAACTATCTACACATCGAAAGGACAAAAATAAAGATGTATGGTTGTAGAGAAGTCGTAGGTATATAATCAAAATTAAGTTTCTATCGTGATTATTTTAACAATAATTAAGACTTTTTCATACTGCCTGTTATTAGTTCTTGGAGAGTGCCGCTCATAACTTTTCGATTCAGAGCTTTATTGAACTCGACGACTGAAGTAGCTCACCTCAGAGACGATTCAAAACTCGACGAATCAAGTGATTTTCTCACAACTCTACGACTTAAGTAATTCTTTCGACTGAGTCGCTTTAGAGAAATGGTTTTTTATACGAATCGACTCTTGGAGTCGATTCTCGGTTCTTTTGTCCACCTGCACCCTCTAATACTCTCCTTCTTATATAAAAAATAATAATACAAGCAGGAAAACATCGTAGACGAATGATCACTAAATGTGGACACAAGTTTGTGAGATATACAGAGACATTCCAGAACAATATTTATAGAAAGACGATATAAAACAATCCTTCAGAACAGCGTTTCTGAACCGGTGGTCCGCAGGAAAATCTTAGTGGTTAGGTTAAGTAATATTATTACAGTTTGTGAATTAAAATTAGAGTAGAACAATTTTTACTTTCTAAAAAATCACAACTTGCTGTATTAAATAATAAAGACGAAATGATTGCAAAACAAAAGACATTTTTAAGTCTCATAGGAAATAGCGTACATTTTTTAATTTATTTTTTGAGGCATTCTGGTCAAGTTACTGTTATGCACCAGACGACTCTGAACAATAGCGACCGTAGGGAGGGTTGGGTCGGTCGCAAATCCGTATATACAAGTCCGTGTATATTTATATAAAAGCGAGTAAGCACATTACATTGTCAAAATAACCCGTATGGAAAAGAAAGAGAGAAAGGCGGTGACATCTAAAATAAAAAGTGGGCTTCCGAACAAAAGGGAGATCTTCCAATCTTCAGAGGCGTTAATATTATTCATCGGCTGGTAACGCCTTTCGAAAATTTGAAGAGTACCATTCTATCCTGACTGGCAACGCCAAACTCCTATTTTCTTTCTTACCAATTATTATATATATTATGAGTGAATTCACCCTTCAGGCTTTCTGTGAATTTTAGAAAGTAATATGTGGGCACGGTAAGTTATTGTAGCCAGTCGACGAGGATAAGGAGGGCGACCATTGTTATTGGTTGACGCAAATCGGCGGATCCCTATAAAGGGTCAGTTTGTGTTCCGTTTCAGGTGTAGCTGACCTAGGAGCGGTCCACGGCCACTAGAGCAGCAATCAGAGCCAGATCATAAAAGTTTATTTGAAAACCCTCCGGAAGTGGGGGTAATTTGGCGATTTGAGAAAACAGAACAGAATTGGAAATCATATTAAGGTTCGCTGTGAAAGGAGTGAAACAGAGAGGACAGTGTGTGTGTTTTGGGAGAGACGGAGAAAGCAGGATGGCATGTGAGAAGTGTTTGAGTGGAGAGGAGTAGTGGCCAGGAAAATCGCCAAGCTGTTGACGTTTGGAGCGCTTGCTCGCGCGCGTCTGACCAGCGGAGAGATCAGGACGCTTATAGGTGCGTTGGACGTACTTGAATTAAGTGGGCATCTTCGGCAACTGCAACGAGATTAACAAGTACGGACTCCCCTTCCCTTTTTAATGCATGTGATTTGGCTGCAATGACCGGCAATTACATTACTGACTTGCCATTGAACTTTCAATATTTGATAAAATTCCGGAACCTTTGTAATTATTTTGTTGTTAGTACATTAGTATGAATGTGATAAGCAAGATTCAATGATTGTGGAACCGTGTAAGTGAGCTTTGACCGTAAGGTATCTTTTTAATTAAATTGTCTGAAATTTTAAGCTCTTGTTTCATTATTAAGCAAACCTTTCCCTCGTAATTAATTATATATCGGCTCAATAACTGATGTGTCTTGGCTCGGCGCTTGCGGTCTACTTCAGGATCACGCGGTTCGCTATTGTTGTTGTTATGTTACCATATGTATATATTAATTCTGCATATGCAGTGGCGCCCGGACCGGCATTCGAGATAAACGTATCCGAGGATATATATATATATAGTGGCGATTCAAAGCTTGTTTCCATGACGTCTCTCGATAACACGTGGAGATTAGAGAACCACAACTTTTCTTTATTTTATATGATTTGTTTTCAACCCCGCGCCCTTTCCTTTCCACCAGATCTTGCTAGCTCCACACGAGGACGGGTCATGAACCTACGACCAGCTTGACCTACCCGGGACGCATCACCGCAAGAGATCAAGGAGATTAGCCTATATAAATCGGCGTGTGGCTATTTCTCGTCTGGTAGGAGAAACTAATGATTTATAGGATCAGAATGGAAATTGCCGACTGGTGCCTGCTTGATACATTTTCTCTCTATTTGTGAAACTCTGTTAGACTCCCCCTCAAATAGAATTTTTCGCCATCCGTTGCATAAACCTGGCACAAGCTTACCTATAATTTACTAATTCACATTCAGCGCGGCCTGACTTTAGGGCTTTAATCAATAATGGATATTGTGTGGAAATCGGTCAAACCTAAAAAGATTTAATTCAGAACAATAAATGCTTTCAATATAAGCTGTGCACTAAAGGATAAGAAACTGAGGTCAAGGTACAGGATGGAAAAACCTCGAACAGACTAGTAATCGAACCCAGCATCCCTACATAGTATTGGCTACTCTAACTGCTGAGCTATCCTCGTCGACTTCCAGTCAAATGGGAGCTTTCTCTATTCGTGGAATAAACCTAAATACAGGCTCACCTACAATTACTAAATCACATCATCCACTGCCTAATTTTAGGGCGTCAACGAAAGAGCATAAGTGCCTAAAATTAATTCAAGAACAGAAGAAATGTTCGTGGAATAGACCTAAATACAGGCTCGCCTACAATTTACTAAATCACATCATCCACTGCCTAATTTTAGGGCGTCAATAAAAGAACATAAGTGCCTAAAATTAATTCAAGAACAGAAGAAATGTTCAGTGGTTTGAACAAAATGAACTAAGCTGAGGTCCTGTTTTGACTTCCTGATGCATTCGAGATGTTTCTATCGTAATCCTTTAATTCGCTTTAATAGCATTTAAAGCTTAGCTCGATTGAAAAAAATTTCTGAGTTCTTCTGTAATATATATAATGTATGTGCACTCAAAGAACCATTTTTAAAAGGCAGATGAAGGGCCACATGGCGAGACGAGCTGTTACGAGTACGACGGCTGAATTCGCGGAAGCCTCGCCCGACGTTGCAGACGTTTTGTAACAGACATTTGATGTTGATCTATCCTACATCACCCACATGTGTTATTTTTAGCGTCACAGCCAACTGTGAGATAGATGTTGTGACACGTCGACGTAAACGTTTCCCGCTGAAGAGACTCCGCTGACGATTTGGACGCACACCCGGCCGCGCGTTGGTATTTCTAACCTGGCACTTTCAAGTGGTTCAGCTTCGCGGCTTTCGCAATCAGCAGGAGTCGATATGAGACAAGTCCACGCGACTCCACTCGATTTAACTGACATTTTCAAGCATTCCTCCACGTGCCTCATTTACAACACATTAAAACCTCCTAAGTCGCTGGCTTGGAAAGAATTTTCATTAGAACGGAGCGCAGTCCTTTAAACACGAACGCCTTTTGATGAAATAGGCGTCGACTGATTTAACTCTATTACGTCACTCATCATTTTGCCTCAATTTAGCTCGGTTAAATTAGCATGTCAGCTCTTGATACCATATATGGTTCCTAGGCGGAGGATTGGAAGGAGACATGTCGATCCTGCATTATGTAATGCAGGAAATGGTCTACTTAAGCATCGCTTAAGGCAGACACCAGTATCTCAAGCAGAGACACGTCTCATTCAGCAGCGATCAGCTTTACTATAAAATCAGATAATATAACAGCGTTTAGTACATTTCCCGGTAAACCAATTTTGGCAAAGCATTACGACCCATTAAATGATTATCTCTATAAGTCTGCAAAGTAATTTAGGCGTAATAAAGCTTATGAGAATTAATAATTATATTTAACTAACTTTAGTGAATTATAAATTGATAAACCAGCCAAAAAGTTTTGAGACATAAATTTTAATAAATTAAAAATTGGAGCTCATTCAGGTGCAATTATAATTTTTCTCCAATTCTAGACATAATTTTTTTCTTAAAATAATAATACATAATTAAAATTTTGTGGGTAAAAAGTTATAAGGCGGGTCTCTGTGGTATGGCCGCGTTCCTGGTTATATTTATAGTAATAAGAAAAATTCTAGAATCTCAGTATGGCCATAACAGACACACCCGCCTTGTTTTCAGACTTGTATAATTTTATATTTCATCTGAATGGGCTTCAATAAGGGAACGATACAGTGCAATTTTTAATTATTTTTTTTTGACAATTTGGTTTGCTTTTTCCATTATTTCAATTATTAGCCAGGCGTTTCAGCGGGATCCGTGAAAGGGTATTTATATTACTAACGTAACTCTCAAATATGCATCTAGTGTAAGATTTGTTTCATATAACTATGACAAGATAAGCTGATGAAATCCGGCTTCAAGGGGTCCATGATAAGATACGATTTGACGAATAGGCTGTCGACTATTGTTAAACTAGCTGGCAGTGTAAGTGGAGAATGCAATATCTGCAAATACACATCCATTTAAACGATAGCTCGCGTCAAATAACACTTGTCAACAGTGCCTGCTGGTGAGTGTTCTTTTTTTAATTTATGTGCATTAACACCACTCACAGTAATTTTTACCAGGATAAGATATTAACAGACAGTGTTAACTATAGTCTGCGGATTTTAGTATGCTAAATTTTTAATTCCTTCTACGTGTAATAGTGCCCTAATTTTAAAACAAGAAAATTTTTGATCCCATTTGTAAAACTTATGCAGTTTTTCTTCCTGCATATAATTAAATAAATTTAATTTAATGAATAAGCCACAAACGATGACAGTCAATATGCAAAAGATTGCGGTAGGTATGGCAGTATGATGAGAAGTATTGTTTGACTCTAAAATAACTGTCGACTGTGATTCCTTTTACACACCACGAAAAATGTGCGAATACTATTTATATTTTTAAAATTAGATTTATAATTACTAAATACTTCAGATTTATTTTGATGTCGACGCGTATGTCGCCTGCTTACGGTGTCGCCTCATACGACACGGCCACGAGACAATGTAGCTCAGAGAAGAATTAGCTTGTGGGCGTTACGGGTGACGCAGGGTGGCTGCGCATGCGCACTTCTCATTCCCGACAGGATTCGAGCTGTGCAGCTGAGATAATTCAGTTGTGTTGCTTCAGCGGGAGGGAGTGCGCAGGAAGGCGGGCAGTTTAAAGTCTTCGAAATCGAAGAAGAAATTCACACTCTTGAAATACTATTATTATAAAGGTTCTTAAAATTACGAAATAAATAATTCTTCCTAAATTAATTTATGTAGCACATTTGCACCTGCCGCTCTGCATGACAAATATATGTCGAAAAAGCCATTTTGTCCTGAGTGTATTAAAGAATTGGTATGCATGCTTACAAGACATTGATGCTTCCAATTTTTGAAAATGGTTCGGCATTCTGTGACCCATACCGGGAATTACATGCAAAAAAAATGGAAAAGTTCCGAGACAAGACGCGAAATATGCCAAACTTGAGCGAGAAAAGGTCTTGCCTTGTGCCTAAAGTGTGCATCAGCTAAAATCAGAAATAAGCTAGATACACTTACATTTCTCAGTATTAGGGATCGCCATTTAAATATTAAACGTTACTACATATTCAATTAATGATAGACGTTCATGCCATAGTAGTTCCCGTCCGCGCACGTCATTTCTCACAACCAAGTCATTGCAGAAATTATCTGGTCAGTGGTGCCTTATGTACAGCCAAAATTTGACTCTGCCTGACTTTGAACCTACGTGGCTACATATTCAATGACTTGGATGCGATTAAAACGACTTTAAAATCATCAGTCAAGAAGCGGAGCGCTGATATTTAGCAAACTGGGTTCAACGACTGTGAAAATGTTTACAAGGGAATGATGATTATGTTGAACGGTAACATTTCTCGACGACAGTTCAGGCTATGAACTGTGCCAATTCCTTTTTTTATGTTCATTATTAATTTTTTTATTAACAGAAGGCATTACTCGTTGATCCATCCTCGTATATACTTTAAAAATTAATTTGCACCGGAGGATCTCTCAAACGTCGGTATGAAACTGTTGTGTCGTTTGTTAATTAGAAAACGCAAGAGCCGCGAACTTGAGTCAATAGTTATTAAAAACCAGAAATTTAAGTTTCGTTTTTAGGGAGATGGGGACGATGGTTGCAGAAACATCGTCTGGTATTTTGTTTTATCACTTAATGATTTCTGTAATTCTGCTGATTCTCAACTAATGCATTTAGGACTTTTTATTTGAAACGTTGTGTTGTGGTTTATTTAACATGCCTTCGGTTAATAAAATTATTTTTAAAATATCTGACTTAACTGTCTATAAATCATTATATTAATTTATAAAGTGTGAGATCATGTTTAATTTTAATTCCAACAAATTATATTTCAACAGCAATGACTATAAGGTCGGCAGTCAGTCACCAGAGCTCCTCTCCAATACTTGTGGTTCCCTCAGGACGAGAGTCCCAACGCAATCTCATAAATATCCACAGGGACTGCAACGTAAGCTCGCGACTCTGTCAATTAGCTAGCACACACTACGCTAAAAATAATAATAATAGGAGGGAGGTCAAATGGAAGGTGAAAACAAAGCTTTTAACAAAAAACTATCACAGACCTAAAACATCCTGTCAACTACAAACAACGAAACCTCAAAATTCTGCCCGTTAATAGCTATAAAAAAAAGGAAACTCCTTCGGAGATTTCGAATAGACGTAGCGCTGAACAATATTCGACACACTTAAACTCTATTATATTCAATCACTAATTGTTTCTCGCCTCCAGGGATCACCACATCACGACGAAAAAATTTCCGTTCTTTAGCGTTTTGTTTACTATGTTAGAAGTAAAATAATAGCTTAAAGAGACACCAAACTAATTATATGCATTTTTACCAACACATTCTAACGTATATTTAGGTTAACAAACAAATATTTTCAAAACTTTCAATATATTTTGAAATTTTATACAGAGTTTAATGTTATACTTTGAAGAAAATATTGTAATTATATTAATAGTTATTATTTATTAATGATTTGACAAAACTGAGACTTGTTTAAAACCCATGTGTATCCAATTGCAATATAATCTGTCAGAGGTGGCCAAACCGTGGCACATGCGCCTAATGCGGCGCTTTGGACGATTAAAAGTGGCGCATTGCATCTTTGAGCCTGTTTGTATTTTGGACGAGAAATCCCCTTACATTGTTTAAAAGCATTGTCCAGTTAGACATACATTATAAATAAATACAATGAATGGCTAATAGAACAGTTCTCCTGGAAAACAGAGATAATAGACAATTCCAAGTTCCAAGCTGATATCGGTCTCAGTGCCAACAACTGTAGTCCAGAGTTATCCACCAAACGAGCATCACGAAGCTATCACACTCTGGTACAGGAACATCATTCTTGACTTTTTAAGATTGATGCTTCATTAAAGTGGTGTTAATTTATTAAACTGCGTCAAAGTTATTCCTTTTCGTCCCCTAATTGTAGCAGATTTTATCGTCATACCTATTTACCAACCGCTAACCATGAACAAGACGCTATAAAATGGACTCGAGTCATATGGCGCAACTGAACTCGTCTGTCAAAAAAGTGACGCTTGGTATGCAAAAGGATGTCCAACTCTGATCCAAGTAATAATTAGTAATATTAATTTTATATTCCTTGAAGTTGGTTATTTTTGCAAAAACTACGAAACTAAGTGAACATAAAATAATGCTGTCATATAAAGCTGTCCGACATTTCTGAAACTTGTTACTGAATGTAATATTTGAGAAATTAAGGAAGATATTTGTAGTAGATTAACCACACAACTGAACCCGGCGATTTAACGGAGTGTAATAACGTGGATCATACAATTCGGGGTCCGGGGACTTTTCCAAGCCTGGAAAAAAAATCGGGATGTCTCTTAGAATGCTTAATAGAACGACCCATAATATGAGACTTCAAATAACGTATGCTTTCTCGATGTATTGATTTTATATTAAAAAAATATTGTTTAAACACAACATTTCGGCGAAATTCATCTCTGCCGTCATCAGTTGCAATAACTTACCGTGCCTCGGAAGAAATAGCCAGTGTTAGTGTGTGAACTACTTGTTAACCCCTGTATTTGATTTGTTAATTTACTTTATTTTTTTATATAGGTGAGTGACTTACTGCTTTTTATTGTTTTTTAAAGTATATTTTTGTTTGGATTCTATAGTCTCATGTAGATTATTTTATTTCACAGAATTGTTATCCTTGAAGAGGGTGGAAAAAGGTACCGAAAGGTCGGTTTATGTAATGATAATTTGTCTGTTAAAGGTCGTTTCATTAATTGCGCTTAAAAAAGAAATATCGTCTCGACACTACATCTGATGGCGGAGATGAATTTCGCCGAAACGTTGTGTTTGAACAATGAATTTAGCGGTATATTAACCGAAAAACGATTATGAAATATGACAGTTGTTATTGCATATAAAAGTACAACCAACGGTGAAATGTGAGTAGTATATACGTACCGTTTCTAAGCTCGCTGACCAGTCATAGGTGTACATATTGATACGAAGCAGTAATTCACAACTTTTCATCTTGTCAAATGCGTTTGGATAATAATAGTTGCAGCAATGTTAAAAGTTTTTACATCAGAAGAGTCAGTACGCACTGGAGGAATAACACAATGGCTTTAGTAACTACAGCTCATTTAAAACGGTCCAGCACGGAGATCAACGATATCGCTAATAGGACGAAGGTAGCCATTAAACAACGGTGGGCAAAATTTATGCCTTCCTACAAACGATAGCTCGGATTATACACAGAACTCCGCGTTATAGGCTCCGCTGCTAACAGGAATTCCACGCCAATTAATTTACAAGGACTTCGGCGTACCAATTCATCTCAACTACCGCACTCAATTTTCGTATTTCAGCATGCAACTGAAGGGACGCGGTATTTGTGTTCGTTAATGACACGCACGTCGTTAGATAAACCGCGATTATTTTAATCTACATTCTAGGAAAGAACTTTTTCCTACCTCTGTTAATCGAGTGCAAATTAAAATGCATTAACTAAACATTCGATTTGAACCAGTAACTGCAAGGTACTTCTCTTGCGGAATCCAACTGTCACAGAGTAGCGAGAAAATGAGATGAAATAACTGTAAATGAGGTAACGATCTGAGAGAGAAAGGGCATTACACAAATTGATATCTACTGAAATGAAATACGAGAGCGATACAGGGGCTGGATTGCGGATAAATCGCAGGAATTTGGATTATGTAAACTCGTCACTGCAAATATTTGTGACGAACGAAGCGCCCAATAAAACTCAATAGCAATTGCACACACTGATTATGTCTGAACACATGCGGAGATAATGGGGGCTTATAAAAATATACCAAATATAAATCATCAAGAGTCAAAGTAATAAAAATCAACACGTTTCATTATAAATGGAACATTAATTTGAGTTTGGAGAGGGGAGGTTTGCTGGTTTTATTTTTAGAAAATAATTACAAACGCGTCCACTTTTGGAAAACTGTTTCTTTTGTATTTCTCCATGAACCCACCAAACGCTCTCTAAATGCAACATATTTCTCTTCCACCACAATTTAGTTGGACCCTACGATGTGCTTAAAAACGAAAATGAAAGATTCTGGTTTCGAAAGTTGACAGTAGTGCGGCTACATTTTCCGTGTATTCCTCTGCCAGTGGTATGACGATAAGTTACAAGGGCAAAAAAGAAGAAACAATGCGGAAGAAGAATTGTGACAAACCGAAGAAAGGATAACCAAAGTTTAAGAAAGTGAGTGACTCAAATGTTGCACGACAAGGTTATGAGGAAAATATCCATAGAAATAAAGGGAGAAAGCATAAAACCGTGTGATATTGATTCATTTTTGCAGATACATTGGGAATAATATACAGGAAGTAGGATAGGAAGAAGAGGGGAGGGAGAAAATATCTCCGAAAGACGGAGGGTAGTTGGTGGATGTTCGAGGTGGAAATACTTGTATTTTGTAATTACAATTTGGAATCGGATAAGACAGACCTATGTATTGGATGAATTAACAAAAGAAGTTTTATTGCAAATAATAAGCCACGCCGAAATTTCATCGCCTTATCGGTGAAAAATATTAAAATCGGGAATGAGAACAAAATTACATTCATCACAGGTTTTCTATTATAGCAAATATTTGCTTTTAAGGAATTGACAGTGATTAGAATTAAACTTGCACTTTCCCTCCACGAAGTGAGAACATACAATTTTATCTTTTTTTGCGACGATTACGTTTATCTCTAAACAGATATTAGAACATTAGTCCATACGGGTTTCATGTAGTACCGATAAACTAGCAATTAAATCATATAATATAAGAACATGTTTCAACGCTTGTCACTGTTCTTATTTCCTCCTGGGGCGATACTGCAATAAGTGACAATTGGAGGGACTGGGGTTCAAGGGCCAATTAAATCACTGATACACTACATCCCACCACGTGTAGTTGAACACATATAGGAGAAATCTGGGCGGAACGGAACAGCGGGGTAGAACAGGATACCCTATCTTTTTTAAATAAGTGTCGAACATTGTAAACTGGTCACAGAAGTAGTTCTGGTAGCCGACTTGACCAAGTTCTAACTGCACCTTGTGAATGAACTCTTCTTTTGGATCTCACATGTGTGATTTTATAATTTTTGCAGCAATTCGACAGAAGGTAATCTACAAAACTCCTCGCTATTAACTCTTTAAACTAGGTGTCTTTAGCTGCATATAAGTTAAGTATAAGGTTTATATCTATTTGTATTAAGGTTCTATGAAAAACCTTAAACTGAGACTAGCGTGTGTAGCGGAACGGGATACTACTGTATAAAGCAAAATATAATATGTTCCTCAATAAAAAAAGGAAAAACTGGCTGACTCAACTTATAAGAATGAGATACAGGATTCTTAACCCAAAAAGGATAGATTAAGGAAGAAAATGAACATAAAAAATGGAAAAATGTTAGCAAAGATTGTGCAGTTGCTAAAAGACTCTCTTTGGGAAAGGAAAAATTGATTAAGTAACCAACGTACGCTAAATAAGTATAAGAAAGATACTTAAAAAAATGCTAAGAATTTTCTTAAATTGAATTGAATTTTATTTTACTAAATTTTATGGAAAACAACATCCTATCCCATTCTGCCCCGGGGGTTGAGGCAGAACGGGAAATTTGTAAGTTTGATTTAAAAATTCATCAAAAATCTAAATCCGTTGTTTTAAGTTATTTTGATATTAGGTTAAGTAAGTAATAGAATAAACTAATGTTTTATACTTTTCTTTTTCCATAATTTTGCTAAAATTGTTATAGAAACGTGTCCCGTTCCTCTCCGACTTCCCCTGTAAAAACATATATTATCGTCTGTAAAAAATAATAAGGAAAAATACACCCTTTAACAGTCAACCATTAAATTGAGAACAATATTTAAAAAATTTCGATGTGACCTTTAGAATCTTATCAAACGGCTAAAACCTGAAGACCGTCTCCTAGGTTTGTACCGAAAAGTCCGGTCAGTCTAATTTTTTTCAATATTGTGTTCAATTTAATGGTTGCCTCTTGAAGGTTGTATTTTTCCGTATAAAAAACACAGCTTTTAATAATTAAATATATGCTGTAGCTAATCCTGATCGTCATCCAGAAAGAAAGTGACTGATACCTTCATTGACTGTAAAATAATAAAAAATTCTGTTTCGCTTCACGAAGTTTGTTTATAATTTTTATTGAAATAAACCACTTAAAGCCATCAAATAAATTATCTTCATTCAGAGGAGTTTTCATCTTGCACCATAATCATCTGTTGCGCCTTAACATTAAAATTCCAATAAATTCATTATATGTTATGCATAGTGTGACTCAATATTCTCTATGGTATTAAATAAATGTATTGGAATTTTAATAGTAAAACGAAACATGATTATAGCACCAGCTGAAATCTCATGCGAATAAATATAATTTAATTGATGGTTTTAAGTGGTTTATTTCAATCAATATAAAAAAAAGATATCCTACCACTTGTCGCGTAATGTAATAGTTATAAAATTGCATATCTACTTATCAATATTATTAAAACACATATTTTCTACTTATTAAGGCTCGTTTGCCAACACCTAAAATGTTCAATTCAACGACTGCATGATGTTAAACTTATTTCGTGCGACATTTTTTTCCTTAAGTTATCTTTTGATGCTTCCCTCTTATTATTACCACAGACATTGGAATGCCTAAAATATTATAAGCAAAATCAAACAAAGGTTCCGTAGCCGTAAAAGCGATGTGTACTGAAACTAATATGGCAGTGCAGGAAAAATTAAACGCTTCATAGGTATTTTGTTTTGGAGTCTCACACGGACTAAATGACCAGTGCTCAACCAACTCCATCCTGTTCTTCTATGTGTGTGTGTATGGTCCACATTTCGGTGGCTTCGCAGCTGAACAGCCTCGTTAACAGCCGCGACAAAGTAAATATTTGTTAAATAGTCTTCCCCTAAGTAAGCGGATGTAGCCGAGCTATTTCTGCCTTCAATATTGGGACCCAACTCACTCGTATACAAACAGGTAAAGTTCCTCTAAATGTATTTCACTATTTCATTATACTTTGGGGCATAATACGTAAAGTTGGAACTTAACTAACACAGAACTACCAGGTACTGCCTGAAGCATGAAAATGACACTTCTTGTGAGTCAGTAACTGTTGTTTATTTCTCAGGAAGTCTTTTGCTAATAAACGTCTACCAGTCGTTCTCGACAGGACTCGTTCCATACTTCTTTGTGCTTCTTGTATTTCGTGTGAAAACGTGAAATATATCATCAAAGCTTTTGATCTTGACGTCAATACTATGAGTTCACATTGCATATTGAATTGGAATATCAAAGAAATTCTTCCACGTGTTCTCCGTCCAAGCTTGATTCTTGGAGTCGAACCAACTGTGATATATTCGCTACTCAAAGTACAAATACCGATCTAATTTGTAAATATACTTACATATAACGTCTCCGCGTACGTGTTGGGCTCTGCCTATTTTCTCTCATTGTCTAATTCATAACGGTATTAAATTCATAAACTCTGTCCCTAAGCTATTCGTGATCCCAAATAATATGCCAATTGTGTCTGTAGGTAATGTAACTAACCTCCTTAAATATGTATTCCTTTAAAGATGTTCTCGTTTTACACATTACCCTAGAGGAAGAAGTATAGCCGTTTCAGGAACACGGGAAATTGCAGCACCATGGGATTAGTCATTCAAGCATAAATGTGAAATATTTAAATTTTTATGATTTCACTTAATTTTACTAAACAACTACAGTAGTCTACATCTTATTGGACATTCATTTTCTTTCACAATAGTATGTTGTGTATGACAGATCACAATACTTCTTCTTCTCCTGCAGCCCATTCAGTGACTTGGCCTACCGGGTCGACTGCGGACTGTCGTCTTACGTGACACATTCCGAATTTGGAGTGATACGTAGTCAGCGTATCGATTCCCCAGCAGTCTTAATCCCAATCTCCCTGACCATAACGAAACAAATAACCCATGCCAGTATTGAAACCCGCGACCTCCGTGTTGTGAGGCTGCGAAGCTATGTACTAGAGCACAGGAGGTCGGCGCAGATCAATATACTAAAGCATAATTATACATTACTATGTGTAACGATTCAAGCCAATTATAGAAATTATATCGTGAATTAGACGTCTTATAACCGGAACTATGGACGAAATATGATTGTGATGGCACTGGCATATATATACGCAGCAGTTTTTATTTGCTTATTTACATAAACAGATTATACTAGGTGTTTTAAAAAAATAACGGTAATTTTGTAATTCCGCGGGTAGTATTAGTCCTATTCACGCAATTTTTATCGGTGTTGTGTTGGTAAACATGTCTGAAAAGTATGTGTACATTTTTAGCCATATGAGATATTTAGTCTGTTGTCAGCTGTTAAAAATTTTACATGTGTTTCGGTACGATCGTAGGTTGTTTATTTATTTATTTAAAAATGGATTAGTGAACTGGCATTAAATTTTGCTTCAAGAATGAAATAAAGTGTAGCTTTGGTTAGTCATCTATGAGTGTAAAAAGTGCTTACGGGAGTTATAAGCCCTTCCGTTTTAGATAACAAGCGCCGTGAACGCACCAGCACAATCAACAATCCATGAAAACGCGGAAAATATGACAGAAAATATTACGAACGATCAGAGAAGTCCTTAATGATGTTAGAACATCGTTTTAAATTTTTTTCATTTGTTTGAAAAGCGTCCCGGCAAAATTTGTTTAAAATTCTTGAATTTCGATCGATAACAGTGGCAAATGGAAGTTACTCAGTAGTTGTAAAACAATATCAACAAGGTAGCATTTTTTATTTTACAAATTGTATCTTTTCTTTTATATTGTATTTTTGATCCTTTTGTATTCATTCATGTATTATTGCTGTGTTATGCTATGTATTGTTTTTGCTTTCTATTCAATGAGATCTTTAGCATAATTTTTTTTGACTTTTCATAATTCCTCAGAAGAGGACCAATAGAATCGATAAATTAAATCTCTGTGAAAACTGAATTTATTTCTGGAATTAGAAAAATAGAACTGACTAGGCCACGGACTGCGTTCTACCGAGAAGCAAGAGTAGCATAAATTGGCTTTATAAAATAGAGCAAAACTATCTGAAATTGATGTTCTATAAGGAATACTTATGTTCACGAAAACATTACAAAATTGCCACAACAGAGTTTGCGGACGTGTAAGCTCCGTTCTTGTTTACAGTAAATATTAGGTTGCATTCTCTCAAATGTAGATCGATGATCACACGCCAGATTTGCAAAATAGGATTAGATTCAAAGTTACACAATTAAGAAACACTAACTGGATTTACGAAAGGTAAAGTCGTACTAGTTTCCAGAACTGACTAAGTGCTTTCAGGAGACCAGACTTTTGATTGTTTTAAGGCACAGAAATTTCTCGGTAAAGCAAGCATTTGCAGTGTCAGTAAAAGTGTCAGCAAACATTTCTGTGAAATGCCGTCTGTAAATAGATATTGATAATGATTTCTATGAAGTAGAAGGCTGCGGTGACTTTTCAAAATGTGCCGTTCATTTTATGGTGTTTTATCAGAAGATAAGTACACATAACATAAGATAATACTGTTCAGGGTTCCGAGCTTATGTGTGATCAACCTTACGTCATCTCACACTATTAGACAGATGTTCTCGTTTATTTCTTTAGGGTAACAGACTACCTGAAGGTGATCCAGAAACTGGCAACTCCACTTTAATTGAAAGGGGGAATGCAAAATGGTTGGCCAGGGCCCTCAGTATTCACCTAAGAGATGCAGGACTAAATCCTACAAAACCTACATCAGGTAGGTCGGGCTCTTGGTTACTTATTTCACGCCCTTACAAATGGCGGGAGAGGAGTTTTCTGTGGAATTGCAGCATTCCTTTCTTCGTCCCGTCGCAAGTTTTAGAGGTTTATTTTTTTTTTGAGGGCAGGGGGGTGTGACAATCTTCACGAGAGTGATCCAAAATATGGCAATTCCGCTTTATTAGCATAGGACATTTTTACGTTGTCATATTTATTATAGGTATCTATAGCTTCTGGATCACCCTCGTGTAGCCCGCTACTCCCTCAAAAAAGTCTGAATTGTCAGACGACTCTACACTTGAATTTTAAACTATATTAACTCCGGTGGACTACAATGGTCCTTCGTTATTTTGATCAACCCAAACCTCCGAGTGAATGTTATTTAGCTATTGAAGCTGTTCATCAATCGTACGCACAAAAACCTTTACAATAACTACTACTGCCAAACGTTTTCATATTTCAGCAGGCAGAGTTTGACCTTGTGTTTTTGTAGATCAAAGAAGAGAATTTATAAACAACTGGTTACCATGCACGGCGGCCAATATTCTTTCTTATCAGTCAGAAGCGCAAGTGAAACATGGAATAAAAAGCCCTTCGTAAGTTATACTAATATAAAATGAGTCACTGTATTTTTAACTCGCATGTTACAGACTAACATGTCGCTTGAAGCGCAATTTAGCGCTTTTATCGTATGAGGATGTTTTTTATTAAAACATTACAAAACGTGACTTTAGTTTCCGCAAATGATGTTATTAAAATATGTCCAAAAATAAGACTATGCGCAGAAATACGGAACTTTACAAAAAGTAATTAATGGTCAGTCTTATTGATTGTATACATTATATAAGCAATTATTGTTAAAGGTCAGGCAGTAGCAAAAGAGTAGAATAAACGTAGGACAGTAACTAAAGTTTAGAATCTAGCTATGCAGAATCAATTCAGTAATTATGTATATATAAATATATAAAATTGTTCCTCCTTGTAATTTAGAAATACTTAACGGATTCTAAGCAGAATCTTAACGATTTCCAGATTCATCCACTTGATTGTAAACTAGCTGATTACCTGACGTCTTGTATTAGACCGAATAATAGTTAATTGAATATTAAAAACTTGATCATACCGAATATTTTATAATTAACTCCTTCTCACACAGCCCTTAACCGACTCGGGTTGTACACATGAATTAGCCCGCATTGGGAGTTTCTTTGTTCGTCAGAAGGACATAGAAAAGCATATTAAGGCATTTTTGACCTTTTTTTCTCTTTGAACATCCTCTTACGACCATGCCGATGGGGGTTGATCGTAACCGATATGGTGACCATCGGTATTCAATCCAGCTAACCAAAAGTCATGGACTCGACACCAGAAGCGGTCGTTTTCGCATATTTTTGTAGCCCTTTTCCACCACCCAAGGTTAGGGGTGTTCCACTAGTCCACGGTTATGAATTGAAATTAGACTTCAACTACACCATGAGAGATATTGATGCAGAATATCATTTGTTTCATACTAATATTGGTTGTTTTCGCATTCTTTTAAAGTATGAGTGTTTTTCTAGATGTACCAAGTTTACTTGAAATTGCTACATACGTTAACGAGTGTTTGGATCATAAACTCATACATCCAATATTAATTTTATTCTCACAAGTCTTGGTTTATTTCACACCTCTAACTGTCTTTAGAAACATGAAACGTATCCATCTCGGAATGGAATCATTATATTTGTTTATACACACTAAACATTTGTTACGAATAAAACTACTGATTTTACGAACGTAATGTTTTTAAAGGCACTAATAATTATCTTTTTTTGTATACAGTATTTACTGTGAATAACTGATGTTAATGTCTACGAAACACTGGAATCTTGTATTTTGAGTGTAATTAAACGAGTACGACTTCAAAGCTTCATGGAATATAACTTTTTTAGTTATTTATAACGAAATACTTATTAATTCATTGAACTTTCTTCCTTATAATCTTACCATTGTTTGATGCTTATTTTCTTTTCAACAACTCCTTCTATATCGCGTGTGTATATGTGTGAGTAATTCAACTTGATTGTTTTCCCATAAAGCTACCAGTTGCTGATCATATTGGTTCCAACGCAATGCACTTATTAGGACAGTAAATAAGCAATGACAAGAACATAATCGATTGAATTAATGGACTGGTAAACAGAAGGTCGTCGTAGGTTGGCTAAAGGAACAAATACCTGCCTCGAGTTAATTTTCTCTCTGGTGCAATATACATAAAGTAACGATTTGAAAGACTCATTAAGTAAAGGAGTAAACTTAAAAAATTTCATTTTTTAATCAATACCAATAAATAAAGTTGAAGTGGCTATCTGTTTTGTCTCAAATAAAATCCGAAACCGCACAACGGATTTCAACGAAAAAAACAGGAGATTTAACTTTCATTCCGATATATTGCAGAAGATATTAATATAATATAAATACTAATATTAATTCTACGGAAGGTTTCTTGACATACGCGCATGGAAGGCTCAAAAAAATAGAAGTGGGTTGCGTATACTCTTGATCTATGCTCCGTAACGGCTTAACGGATTTCAATGAAAATTTCAGGAATATAACTTAAATATTCGTGTATTTTTCATTTCTATATCTTACAGAGTAAATATTAATAAACCCATTGAATTGGCGCGCTAAAGGTGTCGTGAAAACCAAGTCCTATCAGGCGTTCCTATATCACTCATCCCACTTGTTGCGTTATTATAATCGTATTTTTAGCAGCATGAGTTAGGGTGGGCGAGCATTCTCACTCTATCTATTGTTGCAACAGGATTCGCACCGTAATTAGCCTATTGTTGGCAGAAAGCTAACTCCCTGTGAAATAATTAACTTCTTTGGATCGTCGATACGATGTATACATAAATTAGTTTTATTTGTCGCGACAGGTAAATTTTAATATTTATTAATTGCTTATTTTTAAAAGCATATATTATAAATATAAACTGTCCCAATATATATAATTGAAGTTTCTGTCTGTCCGAAAATTTGTATCGAATTGGCCCCGAAGCGTGTTAAAGCGGGACCTGTTTCAAACCAACTGCAAGTTATAAGGTTTGCCCTAAAGCGATCATAAATAAATGATACCATACTTTTTACATATTCAATTAATTCAACTTTATCAAAATTCTGTACCTATGGTTTCGTTTTTAGGGCAAAATAAAAGAGCTATTTCAGCGCGAAAGAAGTCACGGGGATATCTAATATATAATAAAACATAAATACAGATACAAATAACCCACATGTTTTAATATTAGGCAAAATCATCCGCTAGAATCCGTTACACTTGAATAGCAAGGTAATCAAGAGTTAACTAGGGCATTCTGTACATAGTTGACTGATCCAATTTGCCTAAACTGTGATGCACTTGACTGGTCTCATGGCCTTCTCATTATTGGGGAGGATTTACTGTAGAAACGCAAGATTCCAAAGCCTCGACCGTATTTGGAGTCAGCTGGCCGACTGTTCACATAGGAACAACGGACATATCTACGATACCGGAACAACCATCTCTCAAAACTTGCCTAAATTTTTCAGCATTTGGGAATATTAATTAAAAAGCGGAGAGAAGAAGTACAACTCCGTAGGTTGGTTCCTCCAGCATCCCTGTAGAGATCATATAATTATAAAACATCAACTTTCTGTTGTACTTATTAAACAGTACAGTGCAAATTTTCATCAGCAGTTACAGCTTTTCGTTTATGTTAGAAAATTTGACTGAAGAGAGGATATATTTCAGAAACGTCAGCTGCTTTAATCAGCTAATACCAGGTTGAGAAACGGAATATTTCTCACAACTGTTCGTTAGAATTGTAATTATTTTCTCTAGTGCTTTAATTTAATGGCATTTAGAGGTGTGGTTGTGTTAAGTTCGGAAAGTACTTCAAGAAAAGGATTTTTTTCCTTCGAAACGATCCTAACCTAAACAAAGTCTGAACTGATAACATCTCCAAGTTAAGGATCGATGTTGCGGAGCTCGAGTATGAATACGTAAAATTGTATATTGTCGCGCACAAACGTGTGCACGAATTACAATTCGGTTACGTTTGCCTATGTTATCGCGAGTCCCTCGGCCCTTCCCAAGAAAACTTGTGTTTTACTGTAAATGTTGTGGCTGTCCCCTGGAAAGTGGCTCCACTGTCTAGAACTTTTTACGATGCTTTCTATATGCACCGAAATATTGCGCCAGAGCATCTCTCTGCCAAGCCCCGGGAGTAAAACGTTTTATGATGGTTGCACCTCTACTCGCCTTCTATCTTTCTAGGCTGCACGTTTTTTCGGTATGCTGAAACAAACTCAAATAGTCGAATATCATTCAGAATTAAAACATGAGATGACAGCAATAATTTTTAGGAGCATAATACTGGGAACGACAATTATTGATTTTTTAAAAACAACCAACAAAAGTTAGGAAAGTAAATAAATCAGCCAGAATAATTTCAATGGAATATAATTAACTTATAGAGTTACATCTCATGAAAGTACAATAAAAAAGCACAAAGTTTCGAACCAACTTTGGTAACTCGTCGGGTATTATATTAATAAAAAAATTAAATTGTATCTCGTGGATACAACAAAATCGCTCCGAGACCATGTTGAAGCCAAATTTTGATTGAAAGAGACAAAAATTCCAGTGTCAGGTTCCAAATATATTATACGTTTTACAATACATGGGCTCCTCCTCCTATTTTCTAGAACACGTTAATCTAATTAGAATTTTTACCATTCATGAATGCGTTTAAGTTTAAGTATTCAACAATACTAACGTTATATCATATGTCGAACTCAATTTGTATTTAAAATTTGTTAATTATTGGCATATTTATCTATTTATACTTAACGCAAAATAAAATTCTTCACAGGCGAGCGCGTGAACAGTGAAAGAAGAGGCAGGATTTTTTATTATACATGTAAAAAACTTTTATCGTAAAGATAATCATTTTGGAATATAAATGATTCAGTATATACAATATTAAAAAACTACAAAATTAAAATAGAGTATATAATTTACTTGTTGGCGTGAAGGTAGGTTACTTTAGTAGATGGGTTAGTTTTTTTCTGTGTATGTACCTAGAGAGTCATACGACATGGGTGGGTGAGGGTTGACAGGCATTGAAACGATTATTGGAGGATATATGAAGATGTGGTCTTCTGGCATGACGGTAAGGTGGGTTAGGGTGTACCTGAATGATCAGGGGGAAGTAGGAGGTCGATTGGGAGTTATCTTTTGAGTCGACGGAAGAGTGGAGATGGAGGAGGATTGTCATGGAATTGCTGGATCGTGGGGTTTGGGTGGTTGAGGACCCTTTTGATTAGGGAGGTTATGGATTTGGAGATTACGCAGTTTACTTTGGGAAGTTTGATATTATGGTGGATGACGGAATTTCTAAGGTACCAGGGAGAGTTTGTAATAGTGCGTAGGATTTTCTTGTTTAGTTTTAATTTTGACTAATGAAGTTTGACTGTCGTTCCCCATATGGACGAGGTACAGGACCAGGTAGGTTGTATAATGGAGAGGTATAGGAGGCGTTTTGTGCTGATAGGAAAATGAGCTTTTCTGGAGGGGATATAGGGTCCTGAATTAAGGTTGATTAATATGAGGTTTCCACGAGAGTTTCGAATCAAACATGATTCCGAGATAGGTGGTTTCTGTTTTTGTAGGGATTAATGAATTATTTAGATAGAGGTGGATTTGGGTAGGAGTGTTTTTTGTTAGTGTGAATGGGACGGTTATTGGTGCTGATTCACCACTGTTTGGACCATTGTTCAAGGTTGTTGAGCACTGACTGGAGTGGTTGGAAATTGGAGATGAGAGAGGAAGTTTCATAGGAGATGGCTATGTCGTCTGCGAAAAAGATTGTGCTAGTGTTGGGATATTGGGGTATATCGTCGGAGAAGATGTTGTATAGGAAGGGGACACTCGTCGCGATTAAGTGAGTTTGGGAGAGGTAGTTATTTATTTTAACGGAGAGGTTCTGTTAGAATGGTACTTTAGAAGTATTCTGTAGTTGGTGACATTTAGGAAGTCTTGAATTTCGGATAGTAGAGAAGGATACTGAATGATATCAAAAGCTTTTTCGATGTCAATAAAGGTAGTGATGAGGGATTTGCGTTGTTCAAAGGAGTTATTTATGAGGTTGGAGTGGCGATATATTTGATGGGGGCATGAGTGGTTTTAGCGAAAACCGTATTGAGTGTCTGGAATCAGGAAGGAGAGTTGATTGATTAGGTTGGGGAGTAGTAGTTTTTCGAACAACTTAGATAATGTAGGAAGGAGACTTATTGGACGGTAATTTTCAGGGTGGGATTTTGGTTTGTTTGTTTTAGGTATCTTTATGATGGTTGCGTGTTTCCATTTGGTTGGATTATAGGTAGTTCTGAGGATGGCGTTAAAGATATAGGTGATTAAGATTATTGTTTCCTTGGGAAGATGTTTTAGGTGACGGTTTGTGATGAGGTTTTGTATTTTAGGTCTTTTATTGCGGTTGATATTTGGGGAAGGGTAAAGAGTTTCGGGAGAGGTGATAATTGTAGGGGTTGTTGGAGTTTTGCTGCTACGACCTGGTTGTGACTTGTAGAACCAGCTGTTGGGGGAGAATTGCTTGGTCAATAATCGAGCGAAGTTGTTCGCTTTTTGGGAGGGAAAGGTAAACTATTGATTGTCTTTTTTAAGTGGAGGGTTATCGGTTTTTTTCTTAGCCAGTTTTATTTTTAGCCAAAGTAATTTGTTGGTTGCATTATGTTGCTGAAGATAACTGTAATGTCTAGAGTCGCCGGAGTCTTTTAATAATTTTTGAAGTTTTCTAGTGATGTCACTGTACGCTTATCTGTGGGGATTTTGGAATTATACCATTGTTTTCATCGAGATTTTTTTTCAAGGAGTAGGTTATCTATTTGATTTTGGTGAGGTTTTGGTGGATGGAGTTTACGTGGTTTTTGGTAGGAGGCTATCGCGGCAGATGTGAGGATGATGGATTGCAGATGCTTTAAGGTATAGTCTATGTCTAAGGGTGATTTTAGTGGGATGTTGAGGACTGTTAGCTTTTCCATTACTTGGGATAAGTGATTCTAGTTAGTGAGTGTCACATTGGGGTGTGATTAGTGGAGTGAGGACGGAGGGTGAGATTGAGGTGTGCTATTAGCGGTAGATGATCGGAACTGAGTTTGTGCAGTACTTTTGGGCTGTAGAGGTATTGTGTGGTTTTGTGGCAGATGAAAAAGTCTAGTACGTCTGGCGATTTGAGGCTGTCTGGGTAATGTGTTGGTTCAGTAGGGTATATTATCTTGATATGGAGTTTGGAGAGGATATGGTTTGGGTCATTACCTCTAGGATTGGATGTTCTGGATCCGAAGTTGGGGTGATTAGCGTTGTAGTCACCACCCGTTATGTAGGGGGCAGGATGATTTTTCTTTTTCCTTTGTCAACAATACATTTCTAGCGCCAATGTTATCAGATTACTTTTACACTACTAATTTGACTGATCAAATATTTGAGGTAAACTGAACTCCGCTCTGTCCTCAGTACAATATTAGGGGATTTGTCTATTGCCCATCGTGTTGACACACGTCTATAAAAATCTCCTGAATATTACGCTGGTCGTTCGGAAAGGTCGTGGCTTGACACGATTTTATTAGTAAGCACAAACCATGGTTCTAAATGATTCATAAAGTTATGTCGAACGAAGAAATTATTTTATTTTATCTGCTTCCGTTTCTTCTTTTTTTTAGTTTCTTATACACACACAAACTGTGCGTAGATGTGGCTGAAATAAAAAATTAATTTATATATATATGCGTTAGAAAATGGCATTGTCAGGTTAATTAAAACAATTAATAAGGACAGGAAAGTGAAATAGAAATCAGTTGTCTGCCCGCCGATCACTGAAAATGTCTTCCTAACATTCTGATAAAGGGGGCGGTGCTTCCGAAAAATTAAGAACTTCATACCCTACATGGTGCCTGCTATCTGTGAACCTCTGGTAAGTCGACCTTCTCTCTCTCTCTTCCCTGTCCTTAATAACTCTAATATTACAAGCAATGCCAATTTGTTTGAAATATTTAACCATGTTTTGAATTTCTTGTAAATATAATTGCCATAATTTATTTTATTAAAATTTAAAAAGAATCACATAAAATTGGTCTACAGTCTAAATTCCAATTAAATTTGTACTATAAAATCTCCAAACGTTGATACAAAAAAATTTAAATAAGAAATTGGATGTTAAATTAGGCAAAGCACCAAATAACTGTAAATAAAATAACTATTTAATCCGACTTAATATTATAAATAAAATTTAAAAAGTGCCAATAGTCAGAAATAGAATAATTTAATTTGAATTAAAACGTTTCGTCTCCAACTTTCGGGATCCCCTCAGTTCATTAATTCAAATATTATAAAATTTCTTGCTACTGCCAAAATAACAAGTAATGATTTAAAACACCAGTATTATGGTAAGAAAGGAAACTTTCCTAGCTCTGCAGGTTGTAGACAGAAACCACAAGTTCACAGACCAATTTTTGCGTGCTATTACTCCACTGTTAAATGAATCAGAAATCCGACGGTGCTGGACGTTGCCCACGCAAATAAAGGCTAGAAGGGAACAGATAGGGATAGGGGGAGCCGAGTTGCTGAATAGAGGGGATTCCGGCCGAGACAATACGAGCGACTGTAGCATCATCTTCCCTTCCTCAGGGGATATTCCACCGAGTGAGTTTATAATCCTCAAAGGTTATACCGTTGAAGAAGCGAGATATAACTCAGGTACATTACACGGGTTACAATTTCATCTCTATTGGTGTACAGGTCATGATAAACTGCGAACCAATCGATTAAAATGCCATTGAGATCGGAATTTCTATGGCGGTATTGATTCAGTACAAAGTTCTCGATTGTTACCCACAGTATTTCAAAGCTATACTCATACTACAATTACTAATGACACTACACTAACAGCATCGTAAAATAAAATTCACATACGACTAGAAGTATTTGCGTATTTTAGGAAGAATATGGTACGAGGCTTTCAAAACAAAGAAGTACTTGTTTCGGCGATAATCCTTTGCAATTCAGTAATCCCATGGTTATTGTTCCTATTTTAGATCATTTATTTTCCCAATTCCATAAATTATTAGTACTTATTTTCCTACCATTATGTACAAGATTATATATATATATATTAAATAATTATAATTCGATACAATTACTAAATTATCATTAATTACTGGGTTCGTTTGTCGGTTCTTTTCAAAGGGATAAAATCATAAACGACTAAAAGATTTCAATTAATTTTCATATTAGTAGCTATACTTCTTGAAGAGCCAATATAGGCTATTTTATGCCAAATTTTAAGTCAAGACTGGGGGTTTAAAGGAAAAAAATGAAACAGTTTTATTTGCGGATAACTGCATTGTAACAACTCTCCTTCTTGATGCCGGGGACACTACGGTTTTCGCTCAAAATATTCCTCGCCCACCAACCTCATAAACAACTCCTCTGAACAACGCAAATCCCGTATCACTACCTTTATTGACATCGAAAAAGCTTTTGATAAAATTCAGTATCCTTCCCTACTATCCGAAATTAAAGTCTTCCTAAATGACACCCGCTACAGAATACTCCTAAACTACCTTTCTAACAGAACTTTCTCTGTCAAAATAAATAATCACCTCTCTCAATCACACTCAATCGTGGCGGGCAACCCCCAAGAAAATGTCATTACCCTCTTGCTATACATCTTCGCCCACGATATTCCACAACATCCCGCCACTAGCACAATTTTTGTCACAGACCACATAGCCATCTCCTATGAAACTTCCTCTCTCGTTTCCAATTTCCAACCACTCCAATCAGCGCTCAACAACCTAAAGAAATGGTCCAAACAATGGCGAATCAGCATCAACCTCACAAAATCAATAACCGTCCCAACCTCACTAACGAAAAACCCTCCTCCCCAAATCCACTTCTGTCTAAATAATTCATTAATCCCTACAAAAACAGAAACTACCTACTTAGGAATCATGTTCGATTCAAAACTCTCGTGGAAACCTCGTATTAATCTTCTCCTCTCTAAAATAAAACATAAATTCAGAACCCTAAATCCACTCGTAAACAGAAAATCCCCTCGTACGATCAGCACAAAACGCCTCCTATACCTCTCCACAGTACAACCCACCTGGTCCTATATGGGGAACAGCAGCTAAAAATTAAAACAAAACATAATCCTACGCACCATTACAAACTCTCCCTGGTATCTTAGAAATTCCGTCATGCACCATAACATCAAAATTCCCAAAATAAACTCCGTAATCACCAAATGCATAACCTCCCTAATGTCAATCCGCCCCCACCTCCTCGCTTTCGTCGGCTCAGAAGAAAACTCCCTATCGACCTCATCCTTCCCCCTCAACATTCAGGCACATCCTAACCCACGTCACTATCATTCCCGCAAACCACATCCTCATATATTCTGCACTAATCAATACACCGCCTGTCAGACCTGACCCACGCATATAGTATGCCTCTCAGATACACACGGGGAATAAAATAAAACAACCTAACCCATCTGCTAAAGTAGACTAATCTATGAACTAACTTACCTCCATGTTTATATTTGAATTATATACATTATTATAATTTTGTAAATACATAATTTTAATCTTGTATATACTGAAACAAACAAATAATCGTAAGATAAAAGTTTTTATATTAAATAAACGAAAAACAACTGCATTGGCTTCGGTTTAATAGAACTTGAAGAAGTGTAACACGCCTGGATCGCAAGTGAAGAAGTAGAATACCGTTACAACAGTATTGACTGTTTTGATTTAGGTACGATACACACTATTATGAATACTCTCTTCCTGTTGGGCTCATACGTTGGACGTTCTCTCTTATCCTATTATTCTACACGATGTAACAGAAGTGTACAAACATAATAGGGGGATAAAAGGGGTCAATATTAGAATTATCCTTCTCGGCATTTTTGTTAGAAACTGTTCATTACTATTTGAGAAAAGAAAACAGAAATACAGGAGAAGAGCGCCTGCCATCTGCGGTCATCACATTCCGTTGCATGAGTGCGAAAATGATGTCACCGATCATTGATATTTGACGAAGGAGTCACTTGTTTAGGATCCCGTTTCCTACATGGTAGTACGCTGACAAGCTGTTTGTATACGGAGAAACTTCCGTAAATGGACATGAAGCAAGGAGAAGATGCGCTTATCGTTATCCAGATAGGCAATTGCACAATGTAAGAACGTTTCAATTACTCCAATATATCCAAAACTGCGTGTACTTTTCATTTTCATTTCTACCTTCACGTATTTCTCTTATGACAGCGGTGAGGCAGAAGGCACGCTTTTCGAATTCTATTTCTCAGAATTTCTCCAGTCGTGCAGTAACGAAGCGTCTCTGACAGAAATGCCAAAAGGGAAAAATATTTGAATTGCCCCTTTGAGTTTGTGCACTTCTGTTACACTCTATATTTTGACTCGGCTAACGTTATTATATTGGTTATCATTATCAACTGAATTATTGGTTGCAAATAACTCTGCATTCTCTTCGCTTTGATAACAATTTTTTAACAAATGAAAAATACAAAAATATATTAACTTTATAATCTCACTAATTACAATAAAAACCAAAATAAAGTCCTCAAAGATACATTTTTGATACTTCAAATAAGCAGACGTCTTTATTACAATACAGTATCTTTCGACCATTCAGTCATATTCATCTCCAATGAAATCATTTAAAAAAAACAAGAATATAGTCTTGAATTTTATTTTGCTTTTATTGTTAATCTATATCAAAAATAAAATTGAAGTGCTGTCTGAAATTTTGTCTCTAATAGTCTCCGAAACGGCTCATCGGATTTGAATGAATATTTCAGGGATATAAACAGTAATTTTAACTTAAATTTTGTGTGTGTTTCATTTCGATATCTTACAGGGATTAGAAGATATTAATATAAATAATGTAAATCCATTGAATTTCCGCGCCAAATCCAACTGCGAGTTATAAGGATTGCGTTCCTATACCATTCACCCGATTGCCTTAAAATTATGGTTTTAGCGCTGATCATCCCAGAAAAGTTTTCTGTCGATCTGTTCAAGATTTTCCTTTCCCCTTTCAAACCAAAAAAGGTCCTATCATAAAATACCTACTGTACTTGGAAATAGATAAATTATGCTCTTTCGTGTCAAGCGAGATAATTAAATTGCTGATAAGCGTGAAATAATGCTTAGATTTTACTAACATTTCATTGAAGTTATCATACATTTTAATCAGTTAATAATAATAAAAATAGTTTTAGAAGCCAAAGTACAGATTGATTATATAAAGTTTTAGGCCGTATATATGTGCAATTTTTTCACGGTTATCAGACCGAAGAAATGGTTCAAGTTATCTTCTCTTCTGACTCTTACAGTTTATTTTTCTGTGTGTATGTGCTGCATACAAAAATAAACGCGTGGAGCAGTTTCGACCAAATTTTGTATACGTGTTTCTTGCGAACCAAAAGCAAATAAGGATTTTACAAGTAAGACACTCTAGCACCTCTGGAAAGTACGTAATAAACGGCAGATAATTTCATGTAAATAAATATATTTCGCAGTTAGTGAGATTGTTGGTCTCTCTCTCGGTACTGTACAAAAGTAGAGGGTGTGAAAAGGTAGATTTTGAAAAATGTGACGCTATCGCTGATGGTTTAATCAGGTATTGACTAAGGGATTACAGTCGAATTAAATACTGAAGCGGGCTAATATAAATGATTTCCCGGGAATCTACGGGCACCCAGCGAGTTAATAATTTCTTTTGTAATGAAAACCAGTATTGTCAACATATTATATCTCAATTACAGTTGGTTCAGCAAATCAGGAAAGGTCCGTAAACTTTGCTCACAGAAATTTCTGATGGCTACTCGAATTTGGATATTGTAGCGATGAGCATAATCTGACTGATAAAATAGACGTTCTAGATGTTGAGTGGTCTTCCAACTCATGCTGATCTGCCGCGAAAATTTCTAACATTCTGTTACGGTCGCCTGACGCAATTCCTGAAGTAACCTCAGCTTATACGGCTTCAGATTCAGGTGTCTTTTAAGAACACGCCGTGCAGTCGCCTGAAAAATAACCAAGTTCACTTCCTACCTGTTGTGAATTTCCTAGAACTCCATTTGAAAACTCATCAGCGAGCGACGACGAACAGTGCTTTTCCCTTTTCATATTCAACCATTTTCTACGAATCTTTTATGTCACTCGTAGATCTGTTTATAGCGATGCGGTTCTTTGTTAAACTTACGCCGTAGTGCACGCTGCACTCGATGAATTCAATGTTCGCAAACTGCAGCACACTTTGACTTCTCTGGTCGCATAGGCATTTCCGTTTAACAGCTCCGAAGAAGGGATTGAATAGAACTAATAGCCCGGGGCTTTCAACTTCCAGCCTTTCTCTATGCCAGTGTTTCCCGAAATTTACCTGGGAAGAAACCCTTCGTAAATCCTGAAATTTTAACGAAACATCTTCTCGTTATTGCTGGTAGTTATTAAAATATATATAATAAATTTGAAGAATACGCAAGGGAAAAATCATTAATTATTTATCTTCTGGTTATTTAAATTTTAAAACAAGTCACATGAAATCTAATAAAGTATAAAAATTACTTTTTAAGTGTTGGATGATGGAATTGCTAATTGTATTGATGTCAGGCATATTATACTTTAATTATTATTTCTATCTAGTATATCGTGGAGCCAGTTTCTGGACTCACTCTTCGTTTTCCATAAAGTTCCACGAAGGACATCCAGTAAGAATTTAGGTACATTTACAATCATTATTCAATAATTAAGTAGCATTTAGGACAGTTAGGACAGAAAATAGCACGCCAAATGGTTTGCCCGTTGGTCGGATTTATTTAATAACATTTGTACAAATAATAAGAGAAACGAAATGAGTATTTCTTATTCATCTTGCTTTTTAACGATTTCAGGGAATCTGCACCAGTTTTAACATTTTTAGCGAAATCTTTGTTTTAAAATAAATTAAAACTTCGAAGAAACAGCGGTTTTTGTCTTTGCGCAGTTTAGCGTCCATGATACTCGTTCACAATAAGTATAAGTTCTACAGACTACACAGAGATGAATTTTGAAAAAATTTTAAATTAATAAAAAACTTCTAGTTCCTTGAAAAGGTCGACCATATTTAGTATGAAACGTATCGTTCAATTGTAGGTTATTAATTATTTCAATTAAATGTTCATATTTAGTTCGTTCACTATAAATGAAACAGAAATACAAATAGTTACAAATCAGAATAACAGATCACAAAACTTGTTTGATCTTGAGTTTCCAATGGTTCTAAAATTTGTATAATAAATTTAGTTGAAAATAACGATAATTAAACATACAGTAAAATTAAGTAGTCGTTAGCCTAAAATATCTAACAGAAAGACAAATGGCGTTCTTCCATAATTTAAGAGACGGCATGGACAGCAAGGTATTAAAAAAGGCCGTCCTTTCCAAAAAACAGGAAACGGCAACCTACAGTAAAACAAAATAATTATAGAAATTATATAAGGTCTGATTCTTTTGATTTTTAATAGTAAAAATACTGCTGGAGTAATGCCACCGAAAATGGATCAAAACTATGAATCGTCTTAACATTTTTGGGAAAAATAATCAGGAACTACTCGATCTACTTTAAAATATAATTCAATCAAACATTAATGTTAAACGGAGGATTTTAATATATGCTTAACTGGCGAAAATTAAAATTTTTTGACTCAAACACACAGGGAGTAGAACGTAGGTCATCACAAATGTTCTTTTCTTTCATATTAAACATGCTCTTACGTTGATATGGAGTCGATATTAATGTAATTGTAATTATAATGTGCGGTACAAGATGTTTTTAAACAATTTTATTGTATTCTAAGAATGCTTTATTATTTTACTCATTTAAAACAATAATTCGTAGAACATCTGAATTTGTTTTAGCGGTCTCAGGCTACAAAACTATTCCAGGTTTTCGCGGAACAACTATTAACTTTCTGTAGAACATCGATGTTCCGCGGAACGTAGCTTGGGAAATCCTGCTCCATCCAGTGATATATAAATAAATATATATTTATATAATATTTTGCGAGAAACAAATATTTGAGCTTTGCTCTTTCTTTTCGAATGCTTGATAAAGATAATTTATGTAGCATATCACTGCAGAAATTGATTTTAAAGAGAGAAACTGTAGTACTTTCAATTAATCATTACACATTTAATATTTGAGCAACATCCTATTGCTAAGTATGAAATTCGTATGTCTTTTGCTTCATTTTGTATTTATTACACTTAGACTATTTAATAAACAAATTCAGATTTTTATGTTTCTATATATATATATATATATACTGTTAATATAATCGAATTGACCTCAATCTCAGCCCAATAATTCAAAACAAACAAGTTCTAGTATAAAAAAATTGCTTTTAAGTGAAGAAAGAAGCATCGGAGCGTGAAAGTGTTCCGTAGGCCCTTTTAAGATACAGAGCATCAATGATGTAGGAATGAGTCATATAATGTACAGGAATTATAATAATATACGATTCTATATTATAATATTGAATAACATTATTAATAGAATATGAGCAGTGGCTAAGAAAAATGCATGGTTACTTATTTTTAAAACTTAGGGTTACTACCTTGAACTGTTTAATGTTGTGTGAGTGCTTGCTAAATGTAGTTAATACCTTTATATAGGACTCATTTGTGAGTAACAGAAAGTGTTTTCCCAGGTCTCTAAATTCTTTTTGTAACTTTTATTAAAATTGTGCACATCAAAGTCAGTCGTGAATAGCCCATTATTATCAAATTTGATTTTTCCATTTTTTTTGTTTCATCACAAACAGCAATAGCGATTGTATGTAACAGAAAGAATACCCAGTTTTTAAATGTCCTTGCATTATGTTGATGAATACGCTTTCGAACAATACATATTTTCTCTTTCTTGCTAAAATTATACCGTATGTAAATAAGAAATGAAAAACAATTTTTTGGTACAATTGACCGAGATATGACAGTTTATAAAGTACAAAAAAATGAAATATGGACAAAAGATAGACTAAATTTAATCACTAAATTAATTAAAACATATTAAAAGTTAATAAACTGTAGTTTACAATAAAAATAAAGAAGCTTCATCCCTATATTTCTGAACTCTTCGGGTGTTTTATACTGTAAAGAAACGTTCAAATTTATTCGGAATATCATGAATAAGAAAGTTAAAAAGGAAAAATGAATAATACTTCAAGGAGAAGAAATAGAAACCTTGCGGTTTGCCGGTGATATTGTAGTATTATGGAAGTCAGAAGAAGACTTGGAAATCGTAATGAAGGGCATGAACGTGGTCCAGAAGAAAGAGTACAACATGAGGATTAATAGACGGAAACCAAGGTGATGGACTGTAGTAGGGGAAATAGTAGAATAACAAAGGGATATTCTGAAGGAAGTTAAGGAATTCTGCTACTTGGGCAGCATAATACCTTGGGATGGTAGAAGTATAGTAGACATAAAGAGTAGGATAGCACAGGCTTTCGCAAAAAAGAATAATTTACTTACGGCTAATATAATTATGAATATTAAGAAATCATTTCTTGTTAGTATGGAGTGATAAACGTTGACGGTAGGAGTTTTAGAAAGGAAAATAATAGAAGCTTTTGAAATGTGGTGCAATAGAAAAATTCTGAAAAACAGATTGGTGGCTAGAGTAAGTAACTAGGAAGTTTTAAGCAGAATAAGAGAAGACAGAACGACTTTATAAAGGGAGAAGGGATATATTAATAGGTCACGTTTTGGGACATGAGGGTCTTGGAAAATTATCATTAGAGGGAAGTTTGTGGAGTAAGAACAGGAGAGGGAGGCCAACGGTGGAATGCGCTAAATAGATTAGGGAGGATGTTGGATGTGATAGTTATGTAGTAATGAAAAGAATTGGGCAGAATAAATTAGCATCAGACCAGTCTAGGGATTGAGTACTCCAACAACAATAAATACCAAAAAACACGAATTCACGTGTAATTTATACATTCTTATATTTCGGCACGTCTAATAACGTAAATTTAGGTAATTGAACTATCGTGACGCGTCGCCGGTCTCTGTCAACATTTCACGTAAACCTTTCACACGTAAAACTGCTATTGAGTTCTATGATATGCTATGATACGGTCAAAGATAGATTTGCATGTTTTTTCCTTTTTTAATGCTCGAAATTAGTGAAAACGCAGCGAAAAACGAATCATATATTACAATTTAATAAATAATAATTACTTTGCGGTCAAAACAACTCCTCATAGTACTTCAGAGACACAAGCAGCATCCTCGCCAACATTGAAGGGAAATTACAGGTTAAAGTCCCTTTCTTTATGACACGGAAGATCTGTAATTGTATTTTTACATCCTTTTTTAAACATTTGTTCTGTCAATATTAAAGACTCGCTGAACGCCTATCAACACTGAAACTTTTTCCCGGAAGCGTCGATAAAGCGTCTATCACATTTTAGTTGTGTGGCATACGGCTCCGTGCCTGTGCGGAATGTGGTAATTAGACTCTGGGCTATCTAGCCTACACGGATAACTATCTGCAATCCTGACTATCTCAGGTCACTACGAACATTGGAATTTAAGGCTGTCTCGTAATTACTCATCGGAATTTCAGTAGCACGAAAACTTACTCTGTCCTTGAAAATATATAACAAAATGGAACATCCACAAATATTTTATAAAGTGATTAGACAATCTTTTTGAAGAACGAGGAATTTTTTTTTGATAATATTGACCAAGTTATGAACGTTTATAAAGTATTTAAAATATTGTAATATTACACTTTCATGTCATACAAATTCCATTAACACCACCTCTGCGGTCTGTGGCCTCGCACCACGGAAGTCCCCGGTTCAATTCATGGCGAGGGCCTGCTTGTTTGTGTGTGTTTTTATGTTCCCTGGCTGAGAAAAACCTTACTTTAAACAAAGGAAAGTCACTTACCTAATTAGAGAGTCGCTAATGACAAAAAATAATATAAAAAATAGAAGAAGAAAAAAATTTAAGTTGCTTGTTATAAATGATTTAATAAATAACAGGATTATCATAAGGTTTAATGTTAGTATAAACAAGGAAACGATCTGCACAAAAAGTTCTCTGGAGTTTTAACCTCAGTCAAAAAAAAATCAAACACAACTTTGCAATAGCTCGCGGCAGCCATTGAAACGTTATTCGAATTCTTCATTGACCCGGGTGAAAACCAGGGAACTTTTTATGCATTATTTAAACCGGGAAAGCCCTCGTTCTTTAAGGCAACAAACTGAATAACCTCACTGAATCCTTTGAACATCAAATATTCGTATACGACGTTTTCCTTGCGTTGTGCTCAAAATTCAGTCCACCAAAATCTGAAACAGAATTTCGATCCAGTCGCTATTATTTTAAATTAGGGTCTCTTGTCACCTGTTGCTAACGACAAAATTCTACATCACGCGTCATATTTTGGATCTTGAAACCTTATTTAAAAGACAGTAGAGCCAATGAATGTGTATGAGACAATAAACCGATCAAGTTCGGCGTTCCCCAAGAAACAGAATATATTCTATACTATCTGGGCACCCGTCGTTACCCGGGTATTTATTTATATTATCCCGGCACATTATTTAATTCTTGGTGAACACATAATTAAACCGACATCGAAAACGTCACAATATGAACCTCAAATATATTCCCAACACCTCGAGAGAGTCGAAAATACCACGGGTAAAATAGCAGGAATAAATATATTTCTAACAGGATAAAAATTTTCCCCCACTTAATGGGGAAATTTTTACTTAAATCACATATTAAAAAGGTCATAATGTAACACAGCGACCCGCATTACACCCGTTTCGACACCAAACTCGATATTTTCCTTTTTATATTCATATTAACAATTACTAAATTTTAAAATTTACCTGACGCGAGAAATAAAATCAATTTATGTATACATCGTATCGATGACCCAAAGAAGTTAATTTTTTCTCAGCCTGCTGCAACAATAGATAGTAAGTGGTATGAATGATATAGGAACGCGTAATACGACTTATAACTCGCAGTTGGTTTACACGCCGGTATTCGCACGGCAACTCCAAGAAATCTTCCCGTAGAATTAATATTTTTATTTATATTCATATTATATTAATATCTTCCGCAATCAATCGAAATTAAAAATGCACGAATATTTAAATTCGTTTCGGAGCCTATTCGAGACCAACATACGGACTAGACAGTCAGACAGACAGACACTTCAATTTTTATTTATTGGTATAGATTTCCTGTACACTGTGAATTTGCTAATAAATGACAATATGCTCCAGTAGATAAATTTTATCACGCATAAGGTCGGTTAATATTACCTATTATATAATTTTAAAACTTTCTGTATATATTTCTTCTGCTGTTTTTTTTGTTTCATATATTGCCTGGAGCTACGACGATTCCTCGTCGTGCAGCTCCAAGAAGTGAATTCTCCATTGCTTATGCGTGTGTATGTGCTTCTCAGTATGTGCTTGTGCTCTCTAGTGTGCGTGCAATGTTTTCAATGATTTTAGACTATATCCTGTTTGTTTAGTTATTTATTTAAAGAATATTTGTAGTTAATTATGTAATTTATTTTGTTCTTATAATTATTTGTTATTTGTAATGTATGATGTAACCTATTTCCTCAACTAAGGACTAATGGAAACAACAACAAATATAAATCTATTTTTTTTTTCAATTTGTGTATGTTGTGGCAAATATTAAAAAGAAGAGGTCTTCCAGTTCGAAACACCTCTAGAAAACTTTGTTTCTCGCCAATAACTAAGGAATGAAGCAATCTATGGAAAATATTGTCCAGCAAGAAACTGTAGAGCATAAAATTCTGCATGGTCTAGTATATTTTAATTACGAAATTTAGTCCAATGAAGTGGTAGAAATCGGTCGTTACACGCACGCTAATTTACGTTTTGAAAACAAATGCAGTCTGTCGTATTTCTACTGCTATTATCTCGAGTTAGTCGATCGTACAATAATTCATCATAGAAAAATTAGTAGAGAGTTTTATTCTCTTTCAAATGCACTATCTGGTTCAAAAAATATATTCATAATTGCCTGCAATACACCATTCAGCTCCACCGTACCACACGCATATCAGTCTTCAAGTAGAGCATTATGGTTTGAAATAAAAATGCAATCTCCGTGGTCAATAATTCCAAATAAATCCAAATTTAGTAAACTCCAGAGTCTACGTCCTACCTTGAAAAACGCTGATATCTGTTCAGCCATTTGTTAGTTTATCTAGTTAAATATAGTTTTATTTATACATATATTGGCTAGGAGATCCAATGTCATTTACTTGTTGATAATGCTCAATTTAAGCTGTTATGAATAATGTCAGCAGTGATCTAATTTGTCTAACATATAAATGATTTTTACCATATTATGTCTTAAAATAAAATTGAAGATTAAATTGTCCACAAAAAGGTATTAGATGAAATTATTATACAGGTTATGAATATGAAAGAGAAGCCTGGAGCTGAATTCTAAAATAAATTTAATTGAATCTAACCACGTGTGCGGAAGGTAATTTACCGGCGCCATTGAAAATCAAACGCGATCTATATCCTAACCTACTCGATTAAGCCCAGCCCATGTAGAATGTTTGTCTCGATTTTTTTTGCGTCAGTTGCAGACTCCAAAGCCTATATCAGATATCATTCCCCAGGGCATACCCAATCCTGTTCGAAACGTCGGTCCATTACTCCGTTTCCCTCCAGTATGTCACGTCGTAAAAATGTTACGGTCTCATTCCATTATTCACCAATATTCACCCACTTGTTCCTCATTCTCTTTCATAATTAACTAACTTCTCCAAATTGGACTATGCAGCGTCCAAATAACATTACCTCTTACACGAATAAAAACAGCTAAATTTGTCAAAAATAGTTTAATAATATAATAATTAACACGGCATTTGGTTTTCAATCTAGATCTCTATCATTATATAATTAATTTGGAGTATTCTAAACACTGTCAAATTCTTCTATTTATATCAGATGTTACATAAAGAGTATTCCTAAACATGGTCTGTCGGCCATGCCCGTTGTAAACGGAATGCTGTTTTCATTCATTTATGATCATATTGAAATTTAACATATTATCCTTTTATTAGATCCAAAATTGTCATTAAATTTCAAGATTTTATAGTTTACACCATAATTACAGATTAATTTCACGTTATCATGTGTCTCACTAACAGAAGAATAGTTTCCAGCTATATAACTTTAAACAAACCAACACCATTAAAGGACATATGTCATGATTCAAGTAAATTACTAAATCAAACATGTTAACATACTTTCTTAAAAGTCACGAATTTCGATGTAGAACAATTACAGATTTTAATAAGTAAAAATGGTAAATCAGTTGGAACTTCCATATAAAATGATGCCCAAGAATTACACAACATATTAACCGGGAAAACCTTCCATCTTTTATATAAAAATTGATTTTTGGAAAGCCAAATGAAAATTACATGTGCAAACATGACAGTCGTCGGTTCTTTTACACGTATCACTGTTTATTTAATTATCTAAAGACATTTTTTTGTTCTCAATATGCTGTAAAGTGTAAATTGCTCACATCCGAACGTTCAAATAGCTGAATACAACCAGGACTTTACCGAGGTGACTGAGAAGTTGAAGCTAACTGTTTGAGTAAATATCCGCAGTGTGTTGAGTTAAGCTTAGCTTTGCGCAAGCAATCCTGAAGGGCCATTTAAAAAATACCATATACTAATTGGGCTAATAGTTTGGCAATCACACATTTACATCAATTCAGTTTCTTCTGATATTATTTCATGACGACTTACATTATTTTATTGATATAAAAATAACCATCACTAACAGACAAAGAATATAGTTTGTGTTATTATTAACTACCTTTCCCGCGACTTCGTTCGCGCGGAAATATTTTTTTTTATTTTGCCCAAAAAAAACAGATAATTTTGATAATGTTGAATTCATTGAATATATAAAACGTACGGTATCATTTATTTATGATCGCTTCAGGGCAGTTGGTTTTGAACGTTTCATACGTTTTCGAGCCAATAAAAATGATCAATTATTAAATATTAAAATTTACCTGACGCGTCAAATAAAACCAATTTATTTCTCTACATATTCAAATTAGCTTAAAGCTAATTACATTTACGTATACATCGTACCGACGATCCAAAGAAGTTTATTATTTCTCTGCCAACAATAGGTTAATTACGGCGCGAACCCTACTGCAACAATAGATGGAATGGGAATACTCGCCCCCCCCCCAACACTCTCCCTCTCTCATTTCTCATGCTGCCAAAATTACGCTTAAAATACCACAGTAAGTGGGATGAATGATATAGGAACGCCAACTCGCAGCTCGTTTTCACGCCGGCTTTCGCGCGGCAATTCAATGGATTTATAAATATTTACATTCATATATTCTGAACTCTGCAAGATATCGAAATTAAACATACACGAAAATTTAAGTTAAAATTTCAGTTTCAATCCCTAAATTTTTATTGAAAACTGTTTCTGACCATAAATATATCAACAGTATAGACAACAGCATTTAATTTGGAGATTTTAACGCGCTATTGAAAAATAAACCTTTCCCGTAAAATGATTTACATTAATACTTATATTGTATTATATTATTATCTTCTGCAATATATCGAAATGAAATATGCACGAATACTTAAGTTTTTCCTGTTTATAGCATTCTATGAAGTGGAAAAATGGCTTGATGAATGGATGTTGATGAAGGATTAAACTTTCTTTTGGAATGGCATCCATAAATTACCTGAACGATAGTCAATATGTGGAGAATACTACGTTTTAAACTTGTACACCTAGTAATTTAAAAAATTCATAATTTTCTGAAGTCGACCATGTCAGGTCGAGATAGGGCATTCTCGTCCGATGTTCCTAAATAACATAAGTCAAAGAGCTATAGAACTATAAAATAAGTCGTCAGCAAGATCGAATACTATGAATTAGCACCATGGACATATTCCGAATTTTTGTTACAGTTTGTAAAATACCTTACACTAGCGCCGCGCCTCATTAAACAGAAGCAGATAGGAATTAAATCGATTATTTCAGAACTCATCTTGAAATGTGTGAATTTTGCATAATTCCAATCAGCCGAAGTAATTGATTACAGTAATTTAAATTGAAGGATGGCAATAATCTTTCTTCGTGACAATTATAGCGGGAATACGGTCCACGGGCGAAGTAGGGGAACTTTCAAGCATTAAATCGGTTGCACTGTGAAGTATCACGAAAACCTCTGTTTTAATCAAACCTTTCCCACTTCACGCTTAATTAAATTGCGCTCGTTTCTTTGTAAACAACGTATTTGCTAAAGCGAATGGGATCACTTTGTTCTAAATTCTAATTGTTTTCCTTAAGTAATAAAAATAAAATAATTTCACCAGATATTATAAAAAGTTACAAATTATCCACAGCTGTAGGTTCGTCCTTCCGTTGTTTTAGTTCAGTTTGGAGAATCATCTAATTTAAATTAACAGTTACACGAGTTGACGTTTGTAGTAGTTATCAAATACGTGGAAGTCCAAATATTCGACACACAAATTTCCTTGAACTCCTGTGAAGCTCGTGAAGTCTGAATAGTACGAAGAAATGCCACCAAATGGTACTTCATTTATAATTTGGGAGGCAGTGTGTCAAGGGAGCTTGTGTTAGGTGGTCGCATATAGTTTGTATGAGCTGTGAGTTGCGTGACTTGCAATTTTGTCGTTGGCATATTCCAGGGAGAAAAATGTTCAATTTTTTTTTCTCGATTTGCGAAAGCTGCTGCAAAAAACGTTGAAGGAGTTTTAGGTCCCAAAGGAACTTACGGCTGATGTGCACGTTCAGGACAACCCTTAATTGTGGAAAACACTGTTATTCGGGATGGGGACGTGTCAAACGAACTGAGCCTGTAAACTTTGTGCCGCGATTCTGTTTATCTTCTGATTGGATCTGGTGATAGTAAACACGTTCAAGATCACGAAAAAATACTCGGAATATTCAGTTAATGAAAAAACAACTGGGAGCAAGAATTTTTATATGAAGGCGATCGTGGACAGCACCACAAGCGCACTATTTATGAATTAATAATGTAATCTATATATCTAAAAACTATTGCCAGTGCGTCCGAACTATAGACGCCCAAACTATTGGTCCGTGATCTTTCATTTTTTTAAATATACTGAATTTATATACATGAAAAACATTTTATGTTAAATGTTTCATGTCCCATACGCGCATCGAGATCTCCCAAAGTGAATATGGGTTGACTATATTCCTGATCTATAACAATATATTTGTTTTTAATTGTAACATTTCGCGTCGTAATTAACGCATCGTTTCTCTCCGAGAAATGATAAACTTATAGTCGATACGATGTATACGTAAATTATTTTTATTTTTTCGTGTCAGGTAACTTGTAACATTTAGTAATTGCTCATTTGTAAAAGCATATAAAATATTTTTTGATAATGACATTCATCGCAGGTCAAAGTATTGCATTAAATAAATTTTAATAACAACAGTACTGTATGTATCCAAAAGAAACAGTGAAAATATCAACAAAACTCGGTTTTTTCACTTTTTGTAGTTGTTTTTCAGCGGTTTTCCGCCTCTAACAAAGTCCGAAACAAGTAAGGATTTATTCTCTTTGTCTCGCCCAGACCTATCAGTAGATATCTTTATTTACAAAGTAGACCAACATTAGACGTCTGCAGTTCGAAAGCTGAGGATTTTAGACGAACTCTCGAGGACAAATGGTCGATTAGAAATTTGATTAGTTTTAGTCAGGTGACCGTTTCTTCTCGGACCTCTGGAAAAGAGTTCAAATGATAATTCTATGTAAAATAACCTACTATTTTGAAAATGTTTAACCATTTACAGAGCCTACGGTTTAAAATAGGCTGGGTTTGATAACGTAAATAGATTGTTGTGTACCCTCAAGTACTGTAACAAGCTTATCTTTAATTACATTCCTGCTTTATTATTAACGCGAACCAGAGCAACACCGGGTTACTTCAGATAGTAACTTTATAAAAGACGGACAACCCGAAATTATACCGCCCTAATAATCTACAGATAATTTTTATCGTGTTTAAATTGAATATTTAAATTAATCTAGCATTTATAAATTAACAAATCAACAGAAAAATAGTCAAAAAGTCAGCTTTTTATATTATTCAACTCATTAACTTACATTACGTTTCGTCAACAATGGATTTCTTAAAGAAAAAAATACTTAAATTTATTTTGGTGTTAATTTTTTTAACAAAAATTCGATTACAACCCTCATTGTACTTAGTCTATGACACAATTTTTTCTCTTTTTGACCTATATTTTGTAATTAAAGTAAACGTATTTAAATACATAAAAAAATTAACACCAGAGGAAATTTGATTTTGTATGTTTACCTGAAGAAGTCCGAAAACTGTGGACGAAACGTTGTAACGTTGAATAACGTAAAAAATATGACTTACTAGCAACTAAAATAGCATTAAAATTATTTAAGTGTATTCCTTATGTAAATTATTTAAGTGTATTCCTTATGTAAATGTGTAAAAATAAGTCATATTCAAGTCGTTAACGCCAGTTCTGAAAAAGACAAGATTAGAGAAAGACTGCATTCATAAATCAGAAAGAAAAAGAAAAATGGAGCTTCGAGAATGAAGGCAATGATTTTTCTACGGAGCAAAATGAAACTGTATTAGCAGGACCAAAACAAATATCAAATTTTTTGAGGTTGTGTCAACGTTTGCTTTGAATCGACACTCGCCAGAAACTGGAGGTTACTTTTAACATAACCTGAACCATTCACTGCCGCAGAGCTCGTCTACACCTTCCGCTGTGCGGAAATTCACCGCACACGCTACGAGGAATTCCATTTCTGAAAGCCGGAAACTATACTTAGAACCATTCATAGAAGTTTCAAAATAGACCGAGGCCTTAAGGAGCTACAATTCGCTTTTCAGGATACACTTTGGTGTGGTGATTCACTTCAATTTGGACCATGTTTGTAGTGAACTCTAACGAGTATAAAGTAATTTACATTTTAAAGACTAAATTATCTCAAAAGAGTTATAAAAAGAACAAGGAGACGAAACCTTAAAGAAAGATTGCGCGGACGCATTCTAACACTTGCGCACATTTTACTTTTTAGGAACAGTTCGATCTGGTAGCACATGGAATGAGATTTTAAATTTTCTGGATCAGGTGCATGTTTTATAATAAACAACACAATCAATAAAATAAAAAGAATGTATGGTTGTTTGTATATTTATTTGTATGTTTGTTTATTTGTTTGTATGTTCTTTATAGAAAATTATATATGTAGAGCAAATGCAACTAAAAATTTAGAGAAAGACATCCGGGAAGGTTGAGGTGAAGGCGAGAAATCTTTAGAATAGACGTAAAATTTAAGTTTTTTGAAAATATGTGAGTGCGTCAGTCTGTGACATCAGAGAGACATAAAACAGGGGAATACGCCATACTAAATTATTTACATTCTGATACTCTCACATTTGATCAACTAATATGAACACCAGTAACACGTGGAAGGACGATGAAAAACAATACACAAGAATTTTTAAATACGTAAGTTTATATATTTCCATTTTCTTTAGAACAGCCTATTAGCATTACATATTTCATGGAACTACGGTTATGCTTTCAAACTCACATTTTTCCCCAATTATATCCTGCGAACCGAGCATCAGGGATATCAAACAGTGATAAAAAATAATTAGTAGATTTTTAATCATTATAATTTAATAGATTAGTTTTAAATTGCAAAGACTGACGAACTAATTTAAGTGGGAATTATTGAAAATCATAGTTTATATGTGTTTTTTTAATTTTGTGCATACAATAATAATAGTTAAATAAGAAAAAAGATATCATAATAATAGATTTAAGCGTCGATGTGTAAAGACTAACGAAATAATTTCAATTGAAAATTTCAAAGAATTAACGACATTATACATAGACAATACATTTACATTCGGTACTGGCGGATTTCGGTATTTTTTACATTTGTTTTACACGGTAACCCATGATTCACACTTAAATGGCTTGCAAGGCATAGGTATTTGTGACACTATTATATGGTATCGGGTTATATTTTTACTTCCTTAAGGTACAGGAAGTATTTTTCACCGTCTGTATACTTGATAAATGATTAAAATGTAAAAGATTTATTGACTCGGTTAAAGTAGTGTGAGTCATCATACCACCACTTACGATTAAATAAATATTTCGTCGGGGTTAAACCACATGCTGACCAAAAGAGAGTCTGAATACGGTACCGGGCTGATACTAATAAAAATCGTGGTCAACGCCGGGCACATAGCTATTATTGAATAGAAGGTGCAATACGCATTCCAGGAAATCTGCTAAATAGAAGAAGATTGGACTGTGCCAGCATTCGAAGTCTAGAATTTCCACCGAAACGGAATCGGTGTTTCGTCGGCGGCCACCCAGCAGACATGCAGTTATGGCATCTCCGATATACCACTTTACGTCAAAGTGTACATATCCAAATTTTTAATATTTCATTGTTCAAATTCCCTTGGGGGCGGAAGGGGGATGATGTGTGTACAGCCTCTCATCCTCAAGTCGGAGCCCGAACCTACCCGAGGTGCCCCTGTGTAATCTAATCGGCCACGGCGTAAACGAGGAGTATCGTGCATCCCTCATGTGCCTTGGTATCGGGTCCCGCCTGTCATTCCTAGGTATGTGAAACCTAATAGTAGGGGGCGGACCAGGGTGGCTCGCTGGGAAGTAGTATCCCCTATTAGCACGGGGGATGGACTAAGGCGGGTCGGGTCGGAGTCATCGCGCAGTGGCTCTAGTAACCGAGTCCATCTCAAGACAGTCAAGCCCTCGGGCTAAGGTGTCGAATATGGAAGTTGCTAGCCATACTTAGTTATCCGATGATGAAACTGTCTGGGTGTAATTCCCCTATTATTGGGTGGTTGCGCAGATCATCTATAGGGGATAGCTGTTAACTTCCACTTCCGAAGGGGGTGTCTGGCCTAGGAAACCAGGTGCAGCAATCCGGAAGAAGCGGGAAGTCTTAGGGTGGTGCTCCCCGCTAGCGGAGTTCTGCCACATGGGCTCCTCTGGGGGAATGAGGCTACGCTTGGCTGCAAGTGCCAGCGCTACCATTAAGGTTAAACCCGACCAGTCGTAGGGGAGTACTAGCTCCCATCGGAGTTTCATCCAGCCCTTGTGGGTGTAAGAGGCTCCCTGGGCTGGCTTAAAGCGCGGCGAGGGGCTGACCTGAACCTTCAGCGAAAAATACAGGTAGACAGGGGTGAGCTTTAGCCGAGCTGTCGCTCTACCGGGCGGCAGCCCTGCTCACATTTGGGTTGGACTGTCAGGCAGTGTCTTGCGCTCAAAAACTCACGGTGGCGGTGCTAGCAAGTTGGTGCCTGGGTATGCGAAACCTAAGAGTAGGGGGCGGACCAGGCCCGGCAATTAAAGCCACCGGCCCTTGGATAAGGCAGCGGCCCCGAGGGCACTCTTGCCGTTGCGGGCGGAGTACATTTCCAACAGGTCAAAAACTCGGGTGTGGGAGCCGTACGCAACTTGAGCAACATAATCCGCAACTCGCAAGCTGGTCGGGTGGAGAAGTGCCTCGGAGAAATCCCTGGTTAACTCCACTCGGCCGGATTTCAACAGATGTCTGAGCACCTTCGGCGACGAACCCTCCGGGGCTCTGTACGCCATATATGCGCATTCACCTCGTAAAGCCTCTTGGCATGCACGGGGTCAGGTGCTGTTCCTATCCAGTACTTCCTGTAATCATAACTACCACTTGTTCAAATTCCAGCCCATGTTCTCTGAGACTGGCCATTAAGACGCCACAGATTAATTTCCTTGGTACTTTAGTAAAATATACCAGGGTAAATTAAATAATTAGTCTGTTAAAATTTTATATTTAACTTGAACAAAAGAAGCCTTATCTTCCTGCTCTGTCAAAAAATACATGTAATGAATTAACAATATATAACATGGAAAAGGAAATTAATTCTTTTCCCAAGGGAATGTTGAGATCAAATACCTTGGTTCAAAATTTACAAACAAAAACTGTTGGCGAAGACCACTCAAGCATTATAATTGGAAGCTTTGACGAATTTACAGTATTTTGGGTAGTTTACAATTGGTGTTCAGAAACTTGCTCAGGAGGATCATCATCAGCGAGTCCTCCTGTTGTGTCGGCTGCCTTATATTTTTCTCCCTTTTTCAGCTCCTAAGATTTCTTTATCACGTCCTCCACTTTTCTAGATACTATTCTACATAACTCCTCTTTAACGTTCCTTCGATAACTACCTCTCATTTTTTATATCTAACAAAACAACTCGAATCCCCCTTCCAGATCGAAATTATCCACGAGTTTAGCCAATGAGCAGCCATTTATCACCCCCACATATCCCAATACGATCCGAAATGTTTCTTTCTAGAAAAGCAAAACCTCACGTTCACGGATATTCCCACTTACTGTGGAAAATATTTGTGCGTGCCGATATTGTAACAGCCTAGATATTCCTCTCGAAGGATTTACAGCCCTGGCTGGTCAGCGCCAGAAAGTTGAACCCCTCACAGGACGCCAAAATGAATTGGGCTCTGCCATGGCCCTCGGTACTTGGAATCCAATGACCCCACAAGTTCCTCCGCTAAAGTTATTAAAAATTAAAATACATTGAATAACTCCCCAATAAATTTATTAAACTATGTACACAACAAGTTGTTTTCAAAATCAACATTAGAATTAAATTTATGGCACTGTTTGGTAATCGGAGTGAGTTTGCTGATTGTAAGTTTGAAATTATGACTCGTGTTCTTCAATTCTCATAATAAGCCCCTTTATTTTGGCCGATGTAACATAAACCATAATGTGAACAAATAATTCTAGTTTTGGCTAAACGATTGAAAGGATCTTTGACCTTTAATGAAACTCGCGAATGACTGTTCGGGCTTATAAATAACAGAAATATTAAAGTTTTTAAATATATTTATTTATTAGATCAGAGGGCATAGTACCACAGTATGATAAAACATTAATTTATAAAGTGTGTAAATTTATAAATTTATCATGGTCGGAACTGAAGTTAATTTGATATTCATAAATTTATATATAAAGTAAAGGGAATATATGTTGGCCAGTAAAAAATCACACGCTTATTACCGTCGTATATATTGTGGACCGAGCAGCCGGAGTAAGACTGACTAACAATCGTAATGTCTTTGAACAGGTCAATAGATCATGATTTCCAAACTTTTTAAAAAGATTTTTGCAAGCTAATATTAATCCACTGCAGTATTTCAAAAGGTCTGAATAGCCCACAAAATGTGTTTAGTTTGTGACGTAGGGGTTTGGTCAGTTGTAATTATTAGATCCACTCTAGATATTACCTGTAAAAACACTGATCCTTTGTGACCACATTCTAGAGAACTGAGAACAATGTCTATTCTTTTGGTACTAATACAGATTGATTGGATGATTTAATTTGATATGTTCGTGATTCCTCGCCATTTTCACTGCAGTCTAGTCACATTCTGATGCAAATTGCACATCCACGTCTCGCGAAGGTTCGGAATTTCATTTCTCGTTTCTTACCGAGCTTAAGGGGAATCAATATAAAAATGCAAACACTTGGCTTGTGATATGAGATTCACTTTCCCTTGGCGTATCGCTACAGGGTGCGTCAAAAGTTACCTTTTTCCTTGTTTTATGTGTGGCATTCAAGTACCCACACACTGAGTTCAGATGAAAGTACTCTGGGGAAAGAAACAATTCTCCATTTCGTAAATTTTTAAAGTCTGTTATCCTCAGTTTTGATATTTTTTTATTGTATGTAAGCCTGCAAACGCGGACTTTTGAATCATCCTGCACTTTAATAATAGCAGAGTGACATGCATGGATTCTGAGAGGAAGAAATCTATTTGCCCCGAACAGATTTTCACGTTTGAAGATTTGGTAAAATATATTAAAATTTGCAACAAAATGCGTACGAGTTTCTTATCAGTTTTTAATCAGAAATAAATTACGTTCGATTGAGTGAATGATTTCTTCTGTAACAACTGTTATTCAATAAGTCTCAAGATGGCAGTATAGCAGTTGACGTCACTATTAATTAGCGATATATGTAAATGCTTTGTGTATATAAAATTCACAAACTACTTAATTATAGAAAACATATACTACAGTTCCCTTAGCATGTCTTATCATTATTTAATTGAAATTATTGGCAAACGGCTCATGGAAACAGTTGTGAGGGATTCCGAAATACGTCTGTGCCAAAATAAATCAGGAAGCCATAAAATAACCGACAACGGACTTTTTAAAACTTTCAGATGCAACAGTGGCCATAAGTGCAGAGTTCATCTATTTCGCAGAAATGGCGGCGAACATGACTTAAATGAAAAAGTAGGACAGACGGGGGGAAAATTAAAAGGTTACCCTTGGTCAACAAAATATATTAATAATAGTCGTACCACGAGGTTTTGCTCAGTGGGAAATATAATGAAGTGGGAGATAGAAGAATGTATTTAATGGAATTACGGAATACAGAAGGACCTGTGATAGACACTACGGCACAAGCTTTTTGGCAATTTTTCCTATCCTTCCTTGGCCCAAGAATAGAATTTCTGATTTAAACAATCGAATTTCTATCTCTAATTTTCTGAAATTACCCTCTATTTTCAATATTTATTTCTCAAATTCTTTTCCAAAAGATAGAAAATTTTCCAAAGTTTTTCATGTTTATCGCATTTTTTTATCCGAAATACTTAGCTTACTTTTCATTGTAATTATATTTTTCAGTACATCCAACATAGGCTCCGCCCAATTTTGATTGCAGTGCCCACAATCTATTCTATTCTTCACGTTATTTTAATTATCTAACCATCATTTTCTATACCAATCGACGTAGAAAACCATTTCATATTTTACTGTCAAATTTTCGTTCTTTGATTCCTTCTATGCTCTTAGAATTAGCATTTTTAGAAGTTTAATTATTCCTTCAACTTTTTGTCCCCTACTATTTTCATCCGAGGAGCTCACTTCTCTGACTGAGAAATAACACTTCATCTCGAAGCACCGGAAGGGAGAGACGTTTGTCGCTGCGTTCCAGAAATTTGCTAAGGAGTCCCAAGTGGGACTTCGAAAAATTTCACGAATTAGTGCGAGGGAGGTCCACCAGTCGGTTTTTGCTAGCCAAGGCACAGGGAAGTGTCCTTCGGAAATTTTGAAGGGTGAATGTTCGTTCAGCAAAACAAGCTTAGTATTATAAATCTGCAGACAGGCATGTCCCCAGTCCGTCAGCCTGGCGGTGGGAAAAAATACTTCTTACCTGCATGTCGCCGAGCCATAATGTTCTTGCTGAACCTTTAGATCATTCAAAAATTCAAATAACATCATGGAGGATCCTACTGCGCTACAGCCTTCAGCGAGATTCGAAATTATGTGCAACGGGTGTCTATTTTTTGTATCTGTGCCCACAACGCGAATAAAATATAATGCAATCAACTGTAATTGTTTACAAATATATGTAACAAGTAAAGGCTTTGACTAAAGATTTGTCAAGCGACTCTTGGCACGATTTGCTTTCCATAATGTAATGATCGCCTTCGGTTTTTTACTACAGCTTTTGGTATCCCTCGTCAATCCAGATTTACTGAAAGTGCAATTAATGGTGCTAACTAATAATTACCATTGCACACACCATCGACGGATGTTCTCACTCACAGATAAGGATATCACAATTTTCGTCATGTGCATGAAATTTTAATTATCCCTACTGTCAGTATCAGTTTGGTGTTCCGTCACATGTCCTGGAGCATCGTGAACGAAGTTGAAGCCTTGGACTTTTAGCACTTCAGGATAAAATTTTCACCAAAGAAATCCTTCCGCTCCAGATAACCGCGTGGGTTGGAAAATTAAAAATAAGAGATAACCATTGTCATTATACATTGGAGGATGCCCGAAGCCAGAGGTACTCGAGCAAGGCTGGATTACAAACAACAATGCAACTCTTAGCGAGTGGCGTGGGGACGAGTGGGAACAAAAGGCCGTCAGCAGGTCGACAACTGCTCTAAGCCTCACGCCTCAAATATCGTCCGCAGATTAATACGAGAGAACTCCGTCCAAGCGTGCTATTCACTTACGGCTAATCAAGGGACAGTAGCAAATACTATCTGTCGTCTAATAGTACTGTGCACCTCGTTGAGCTACGAGAATGCAAAACATCTCGCTACCAAGTAATATACTGACTCACGCAAAATAGCAATATCTATGCATTAGGAAAAAAGGGGGCAACACCATAAAGGTCTGTTATGGTATAATTTATCAACATATAAGCTACAGAATTGAAATCAGGGGCTGTGATGCAGCAAACTAAATGTAAAAGTTCCTGGCTGACCACAAAAAATATTTATTAGATTTATTTTTGGATTGTAACTACAAGAATTTTGTAAACCAACTTTATTGGTACCCGGTGTTTATATAAGCCCGAAACAGTATTGAAATTGACAGTAATATATTGGTCAATGTGACACTATACAGGTATAGCTAATATTATCTTTATCCACACGTGATTAAATCAGTCTCGGGTGCTCTTTTTCTAATACCGTACCACTATTAAAAGTTACAAAGAGTCGCTTATTCGCCGCGTGCGTGAGATGCCAATCCTATGAAAGACTAGGAAGAAACATTAAAAGTCTCAGTGCAGTTGATAAAGACATGTCATATATAGAGCAGGACGCACACAAACCACAGCCCAGGGAAATGAGTGAGAGTCAGGTGGAGGTTGACTTCCTCCTTCCTGCAGGCTGAGACGACTTGGGCAGTTTGAGAGGTGTATGTACGGGGGTCGAAGACCTTCGGCATACGGTAAGAGTTGTTCGCTGATCCTATTGGACCAGTCGGCTAACTGCCTCTCAATACTGAACAAGGCACGGAGGTGGGTTTGTTGCGTTCCCACAGCAGTCTAGTCTCCCGTCATCAGAAGGGCGCAGGAGTAGTACCCAATAGCCCGACCTACCTGATGCAGGTTTTCTAGGGATTTTCTCTGCATCACCTTTAGGTGAAACACCGGGTAGGATCCTTACACTATAGCCTGGGGGCCCTAGTCAACCCTGGGCTACCTTGCTCTACCTTCCACATCCACCCCTTTTCAATTCCCTTCCTTTGCTATTGAAAGGGAGTTGCCTGTTTCAAGATCACCCTCATGAAGCCCGTTAACCGAAAAAAACAACATGGACATCGAATCCGAGGCTCACCTATGTTGGGAATGCCTCGTACTGTTTTTTCTTTCAAGTTCTCACATGCCGAGGTACCTTAATCTATTTTGGAAGGTATATGTACTGACCTTGGGCATACGGTAAGATATGTCCGCTGATCCTCTTAAAACTGGTAGAGACACCGAAAAGGGAATTCTGTGATCCCACAGCAAACGAATCGCTGTGAAAAGGCTCTTAGCAATACCCAACTGTCGTGAGACTAAATAAGTGACGTCCCATAACCAAGTTTTTTTTTCCTTTTTTTCAGATGGAAATCACAAATTTTTTCCGATGAAATTTTATATGTTTATTGCACGGATTTTCAGCTATATCAAACTAACTACATGGCAATAACAAACCTTCCAAAATCTAATATTAACAACGTGCGCAAATTTGTTCCCATTACGGAAAACGGGCGAAACGTAAATCATATTTTTCTGAACCGATAAATAGTAGCAACTATGCTAATTTATCATAAAGCATTTGAAAAAGTTCAAACTTAAAATTCAGTCTAACCAATTTACTTTTGTTTTTACACTATGTTATTAGTTAGAAAACAATTTCAGCAGAATTATCCTAAAATAATAAGTAATATATGCAAAACAGCGGTGCAGGGATAAATGAACAGCATAGTCTGTTACCTGCACGCGATGAAACATTTTGTTTTTCGGGAGATATAAAAGGTCACCCCATAGCGTTTAATTACTTGCACACTCAGAAATATTCTATTAACTGGAAAACACATTTTAGTATCATCTAACACAATTCAGCGATTACATATTCTGAAAAACTCTTAGTATTATCTTCCATATTTCACAATTTTAGCAAACACCGTTGTAAAGTTGATCCGTAGCTCTCTGAAACATTAATGGGTGGTGAGCCTATAAAAATTTTAGATTTTAAATTATTTTCTTCGATTTTTATATAGCATAATCTTTAACGGTGTACCCTCTGCATCAATTACACACGACTCCAATCTTACTTACGAAAATGAGGTTTACGGAACTAATTTCTAAATACCAATATAGTTTTCTGACATTAAATTTACAATAAAAAAGAAGACGGCCAATAAGTCAGCATATGGAAATGGTCCGACACTAATTTCTTCACATGTAAATAAAACTTTAATACAATTGATTCTTTCGGCTGAGGGAGTCAAGAAGTAAATGACATGAATTGCTAAATTTGTACGTTTTTAACCATGTTCTTATATATTAAAAAATTGTAACATAGAACACGTATTTAATTTCTTGTAATATTATGTTTATAGAATGCCTGAGGAACTCTCAAAACGGAGATGAAACGTCGTATTTCATTAAATAGTAATAAATTGGACATGCTGACTTATTGGCCGTCTTTTTATTTATTGTTATTCCTAAATACGTTGAACGATGAAAACTAAAGATACGACAAATATTACTGAACATTTATTAAAAAAATTATACAATCTACGTATTTTCAAGACCGTTTAAAGAACACTCGAGTTCGTTCTCTAAACTGAGCTGTATTGAGAGATTTGCGACCGGGTGTGACTCAGATGTTACTCTGCAGGTCATGGAATACGAGGGAGGTCTGGGGGAAACGAATCGATGGAGTGACGTAAACGCAAGTGGCCGTCAAAAACTCACGCATTTCTGAAATGTTTATGCATAAACCTACAACATTCCCTAACGATATTATCTCGCAAAGTTTCTTCCTTTTTAAGGTACTCGTGGAGAATGATGGGAGAGCATGAAGGATGAAAACTGGCTGGAACAGTAAACTATATAGTGGGTTACAGTACAAAACCAGTTCAAACGTATGTCTTTATTGCAAGCGCTAAAAGAAAAAAATGCTAGTTGCAGGAATTATTTGTAGTCTTAGTTACTATGTGTTGATTTCGCAAAGGAGTGCTCGGATTCATATACTTAGCATTTATATATCAGCTTCTATCATGACGACGAACAGCTTTACCATTCAAATCTTTGGGTCTAACCTTCCTTCCTCCCTCCCACTCTCCTATTATAGGCAATGTCCAATACCACAATTAACTATAATCATAAATGTAAAATTAGCAGAAAACTGTAAAATTTCGTAAAGTTAAGCTTTTGCTTCGCACAATATAACTAAACGCGAAAATTATGGATTTTAATACTTTTATATTGAAGATAAACACATCGTTAAGTAATATAGGGAATGGCTAAGTAATCTTAATCATTGCTATAAGCACTTTTAGGGCTAAAATTATTTTTCTTTCATATGGATAAACCATTCTATGGTATTAAATTTTTCGGGAAAAAGTAAATATGGATTATGTTGCGTGTGCGTCACGTAAGAGTTTACATAAAATTAAAAGTGATTAAAAATACTTCGAAACTACTACTCGATTTTTGAAGGCAGTTTCAAGCGATATTTGGCAACTAATAAAAAATCATGCAAACAATACAACCGCTGGAATACATTCCCTTACAGTTGTACATTCCCCTTCTGTGGCTTTCCAGCAGGAGGTCACAGGTTCAAGTCCCGGAAGTAGGGATATTTATCCATTGAATTCCTGTAATTATAGTTTCATGGCCCTTGGCTTAGCTTCAATTGGTAGCAATTTCTCAGTCTTGTAATACCAATAACCACTACGCGACATTTTTCATGAATAATGTAATGATTTAAGGCCGATGTCTAAACACCCACTGTTCATTACAATTCTACCGAGAAGAGAAACGCTACTAATTACAATTTTTTAACGCACTGAAAACTTAAATATCTGGCCTAATTATTCACCAAAACAAAATATTTTATTTCATGGTATACTAGTTCTACCAGAACAAAATTATTAATAATACGGGACGGATTCCGCTGCCCAGGACAACTTAATGTTATGAAAAAGTCTATCATTTCTTTCAAAACGCTACTAGATGGGACGGCGGTGACTAAATACATATTGTTCGGGGTTTGAATTGTATAGTTTACGGAAGAACTGAAGTGAGCTGCAGAAAAGAATACAAGGAGGACAAAAATTGTATGATAGAAATACTGCTAGATACAGGACGGTGGCGATGAGAACAGTACAGAACGTAAAGATTGCTGTTAGACGAGTATTCAGATCTTCGACAAAAGAGTTGAATCCATCGCACACTTATGGACCAAACCCTTCAATATCTTGGAGGGTAACGATCTCATCCTTAGCAATGTTGTTCAAAATTTGTCAGGGTGTGTCTCAAATTCCGTAATCGAATATTCACAATCTGTCCAAATTTTCTGATCCTTGACGCAGAAATATTCCACTAATATCGCTATTAATGCGTCCGATTCATGTCAACCTTTATTTTGCAGATTTCTTAAGGAATAAGTTCCGCGGCACTAAAACCAGAAACTATGACCAAGTTCAACATTTAATACTATGGAATAGGATCTTGGGCCTATTTCAGATAATTTGTCGATGTTTGCGAGGGAAATTAACGAATCAACATATACCGTTGAAATGCATATTTTATAATGATTACGATGGCATAAGTAAAAATATTTGACATGCGGTACAACTGACTGGGAGATTCAACAAACTTGTTCTTTTGGTTTGCCACACAAACTGTAGAATGTAACCTGTACCAACATCAAAAGCATAACATTCGCCAATGGAAATCAATAAGATCATTAACTTGGTCATTGTAATAAATAGCTATTTTTACGGACAAACTATGAATTCTAAAAAAAGCTTCGATAAATCTGGAGGCTCTTAAATAAATACAAAATACTAAACACCAACACACACTTGCAGCTTCCAAGTCCAGAACAACAGTTTTTTTAAAAATAAATATATAGTTTCAAAGTATACAAGAGCTATAAAACTCAATTGCTCTTCACGTATTTTTCTCAACCACCATTTAGCGCGCATTTTGCTTTGTTGGCTACCCTGCCTGTCAAAGAATATTCGAATTTTCTGCTACTATAACAAATTATATTTTTTAAGTCTATACAAGTAGAGTAGAGCAAAAACGTAGTAGTTAGCCAATCTAACACTTAAGTCGGTCTGAGATAATTTAATGAGAAATTCAAATAAACTTAAAATTTTTGACAGGGTGCGGCAAATTGATACCTCGTTAATCACGCCGTATTTTCTGCCGAAAGTACCGTAAAAAATTAGTTCAATTCTAGCTATTGGAAAATAAATTTAATGTGACGTTTTAACGAAGTTTCACGCTATACTTACTTTCCGATAATTTCGCAGAGCTCGTAGACATCGTCGAACAACACCTCGTCGTCAGCCATATTCGCAGGAAGCCGGTTCGCGATTGTTATCCCTTACTACCAGTCGCTCACTTGTCACTCAGTTTGACTGCAGACCGTCACAGAGCACTCTGATACATTGCCTCTAGGCGACTGTAACTCTCACACATTCACACGATGATACACTTGGAAGCTATCCACCCTACAATTTGGTGCTGGGCGTGTCGCTATAAAATCGCCTTTTGCAATTTTGACACACCTCCCAGATATTGTTGTCCTTTTATGTCCACTTCTTTTTATATCCTAAAAACACGTAAACTTACAAAAGCCGCGAAAAATCATTCGACCGCATAACTTCTCACTTATACTGTTACTAACGCGAATATTACCGAGTATCTTTTTCGATGCGAAATCAGTTGTCACCCGCGAACACGATATAACAAGACGATCGAATAGAGCTTTTGAGGAAACCTAACCTTAAAACTACAGAGCAATTAAGACGTTAATTGATCGCGTGGACGTTTCTACGTGAACGCATGCACATATGGTTGTGTCCCGTTGCTAATGCAACTCACGAACTGAATTTTTGGAGGAACTGTTGCCAACTACTAGCTGCACCGGCTCACGCTTGCGCAGCAGAAGCCACTCGTGAGCAGAAGAATCGCGGTTTGCCATGGCGACTGCGGTACACGCTTCCGCCCCCGCAAACCGCACACTGCTGCCATCTGTGAGGCGATGCACCACTTATGTCATCCTGTAATACAGTGTCATCAAAAACAACTCGTCACACCATAAATATATAATTAACAGATAAAATATTTGCACACCGATACATTGTAACAATATAAACAATTATTTGAGGGTCTTAAAGCAGAAAATAATATACATTGCTTTCTTTTGAATCACGGGATTTCACAAATTAAATGCAAAATATAAAGTCAGCACTTAAATTTTGGAGGTTAGTGCAACAATGCAATAACTTGTTATACACTACAAGTTCTCACAGTAAATCAAGATCACCAGTTACGCGATTTATAGAACTTTCTTGGCCAAATAAAGCGAGAACTGTTGTTGAACCGTCGAGGATTTCGGTGAAACCCCTATCTGTGGTTAGATACGTAGGAAGATCTAATTTCTCCGCTCTGCTCTCAAGATCTAATAAATGATCGGCGTCCGTCCCTTTCAGTGTCACCATTTTTTCCCTGAAACCAGAACAGCATGAATATGTCAACATTACGTGTATACTAGCTATAAAATTAATTAACAAAGTTATATGTAATAGTTCGTAAATAGATTATTATTATAATGTTGATCCACTCAATATTAAGAAAGTTCTGATAACCTGAAAGAAATAACTTATTAAATGGTAGGCATTGGTTTTTGGGTCATATTTTATTTCGTAGCAATAGCATAAATGAGCATAAAATCTTTCTTGTAAGAAATCGGCAAAGTAAATACATCAAGGTACGAGGAAACCTTCAAGAAGGAAAATCTGTTAATAACTCTCACGTAATTAACAATGCATAAGAAAATTAAGTTTGATCAAATATAAATTATAAATCTACTGCTCAAACGTGGAACGAGGCTAGTGCTTCAATGAAACCCGTAATGTATATTAAATTGGCAGAGAGGGAAGGAATGTCAAAGTTGAATGAGTGACGCAACCACGTCGATAAAATATTATAATTTCACGGTCGAAAAGGAATATTACGTCTAAATATAATTTTTCATAGCAAAAAAAAAATCTAATGATATGAGACATGCTTGCAAATTATTCTTTAACTTTAAAGTATAATATATCTTACCCTGTGCTTTCCCAGAGAAAGAGCACATCAGAATATTTTTCGGAGCTTGTCAATATCTGGAACAAGCCTAAAGTTGCATGTCCCACCTAGAGAAAAAGAATAAAACAGTGATAAATACTTTTTTTGAAAACAAATTAAAGATAAAATGGAATCCAAACAAGACTTTAACTAGGCATTTCATTTATATTTTGAAAATGATTCAAATCAATTCGGTGCAACTTATTTTAGAAACATTTCTCTTCATAAATTTTATCCTGCACAATATGAATGCATATTAAGCATAAATCACAAACATGTTTCCTAAATCATTATGATCACGTTGTAAAGAGATCCATACTCTAAAATGATTATGTTTAACTGAATCCACAATGATTTTACCCTTGAACTGGGCTGAATTGAACAAAATAACCATACAGACACATGAAAATATGAGTTAAATTAATCATATCTGATGAGCTATTATAATTTTCGAAAATATGGTTTCAAAGGCAAAAGTTTACCAAAACACAAGATCATAATGATTACAATTAACTTCATACCATTCTATGAGCAGTTGTGGAACGATAATTTTTCACAGAAAGAACTACATAATCACAATAATGAATATAACAAAATGTTTTAGTTTTGATTATTTATAATTTAAATAATAAGCCTAACATCCCAAATAACAATTTTTGTTACATAATGAAATTTAAATGTCCAGTCATAACCCTAAAAATTTATAATTACTTTTAATAATCACATAACTTATTATAGACTTCTACAGATTGAAATTTTAATTATGTTAATTGCACTTGGGTGGTAGTAGTAGAAGTAATAAAATTTCAAAACAGATTTGTTAAAGATGAACCTGATATTGAAGGGCATGGGTATATGACAAAGCCTCACATTTGTGACAAATAAAAGAATAAATTTATGCATCTATTTCAAGTGAAATGAAAAGGAAAAGACATGTTGGACATACTTCAAAGGTTGCAAAACCCCAAGTACACAATTCTATTAAAATTCTTTACAGATTTACTTTCCCATATACATTTTGAAAAGGTTTATGAGACAGAACAACTTCAAACATAAAAGCAGAATCCTTATGATGAGATGATTGTAAAATTCAAAATAATTAAATATTTTGTCTTTTCCAAATTATTATAACTATTACTGCCCTACCTGAAATATCTAGCAATTATAAATAAATGAAAAGATGACCAATAACTCAGGAAACAATTTAATTACTATTCACTTAATATAAATCCAACTTTTTGGGCTTCGTAGGATAAATTATTTATTTATCCGAAGAAGTCCACAAAGTTAAATGAAATGTATTTGTATTAATTAAATTATTTGCTGACTTATTGGCACTGTTCCATTTATTTATTTTAAACTTTAAGTGAGAAAATGATGTTTCAATTTGACATATATTTCACTGTATATTTTAAATTGCACTTGCAGTCTTCTCAGTTTGTATGTTAATGTAAGTAGTCAATCTAAGCAGCACTAAGAAAAGTATTTATTCTAAAAGTACATGATTACTGATAAAATCTGTCGTAAACCTCGAAAGTTAATCACAAGGCAAAAAATGTATTTCACACACATTGAACATATTAATGTAGTGGATGTTTTAATTCTTGGGTACTTCAATCAATTGGAAATTTAGCCCCATTTCTTACATTATTTAACCAGAAAACAACTTAGATCCTTAATAAACTTTTAAGAACTAAAGCATTTCATTAAAAGGATTTCACTGCTTGACCTATGAAATAAATGTCTACTTGAATATTATGTATAATTAGAACTCAAGCGATTACAGTTGGAAGGAGATAAATTACATTGACTACAAGGCAGTTTGCCTTCACTTTGGGTACATTCCTCAATAATACAGTTCTCAGTTATAATTTAAATAAAAATCTTATTTTTATAGGTTTTCAACTAATTGTATGTTGAAGGAAGGAAAGGAAGAATTGTAAAAAAACTTTCAAAATAAATGCACTCACTTGAGAGGCAAGTTTTCCAATACTCATATTCAAGGCAGTGTTCACAACAAAAACCATTTTATATCCTTCATTGGGAAGTTTAAATCTGGGATCTGAATTTGTATTACTTGCAGGATCTGCAAAACTCTGGTTATCGAAAACATACGTTGCTGCCAGCTCTACAGATGTGTTCCCCGTGCATTGTAATGCCTACAACAAAATATAACGTCAAACTTTTTTATATAATTTGTCGTTAGCTTTTTATTATATTCAGACCAAGCAAATTATAACATCTTACTTCTTCTGCGCTTTCTTTGCTGATTCCCATTTCGATCAACTGCCTGAGTAATTCTTCTTTTGGTTCCCATTCCGTGTTGACTATCGGTTCGCAATCACCCATTATGATACACCAATCCTGTATCAAAATTAATATTAACTGACAATTAAGACTGCAATCACAACGCCTTCACAACACAAAACATATATTAAGCTCCTCACCAAATTTATAGCGCCGCCAATAATCAAAGACTATATACGAACAACGAATGTTGAAATAGAGGATTCATCTTTGACAAATTCATCGAAACTTTTTAGTTATGAAATTTAAAAAGTCTCATTAATTCCAATTCTTTCAGTGTAACTGAGTTTATCATCATCATTCGAGTATTATCAAAGTTTGGAATAACTGAACCTTTTTTTTCCTCGGAAATATACAAACGTCAACTGCTTAAACACTGTAAACTCTGCTCCTTCAGGACACTACATACTTTCAATAACAGAATAAATGCTTTTAATAAAAGATCAGCTTTAAGGGCTATGAAACGGAGGTACTAACTTTATTACTAATGATACTCAATTTTTGTTGTCTGAGCTACCATCGCAGTACATTTTTCGTTTGTAAATGCAGAACGATACTGTTTATAAATACATACTTTGGCTGAATATTATCATACCTTTCCTTAGAATGATTAAGCAATAAAAATACACAGCAAATATTTATATAAGGATAAAAATTATTACTTAATTCATCTCCATTTATTTTAATCCATTTGGTTCATTCAGATTATTTTTCATCCCCCTGGAAAAAATTTAGATTTGTGCAATTACTCGTATACAGCACAGATATATTCTTCATTAGATAAAAATTATTCGATCCAAGTAAATTATGATGTTAGTAACGAAAAATAATGTCGGGAATGGTGAATGGGAAATTATACTAATTAAAACACACAAACTTACTATTTCAAAGACTGTCGTGGGAGCATGTACGTGTTCTTCAGCAGAACTTTCCTGTTCGTTAACTTGATTGATTCTGCTTGTAATGATTAAATAGCCTTACCAAAATAGTAATGATGTGAACTTTTAAAATTCCCACACTTTCTGTAAAGTGGGAGCAGAGACTATTGATTTTAGACTGTTTACAGCGGAAATAGACCGTCTCAATGTTTGCCAAGTTTTATTTCCTTCCATTTTCATTTTAACATCATAATTATTAATAAAACAGAATAGCAAGTCAGATTTATTTATAATCATTATAATTATTATTCACTGTTCCAAAGCAACTAACTCAGGGATGGCCATGCAAAAATAATAATAATAATTGTACTTATCAAAATATATTCATATAATTAAAATGTCAAGATATTTAATATATATATATATATATTGTGATAAAAAAGGCGGATTTTGTGATGTTGTGGCGTTATGAGGCGCAGTTCGGCCAACAACAATGGCTAGTCGGCTGAAAGATGGTGATTCCCCGCGGGAGTGTCCCGCCGAGCGTGTATAAAAAATGACGATGGTGAACCCCCGCGGGAAAACCCCGCCGAACGAGTGTAAAAAATGAGGGCGGGGAACCCAGAAATTTTGTGAAATAGGGGAATTCCCGTCGGAAGATTTAAAAGGGAAGCCGATGGGTGGCTCGACCCCCCAGAAGGCAGACGAGTGGAGGAGAGGACGGATGTGGTCCGAGCAGAGCAGAAGTGAAACGAGTGGAGGAGAGGACGGAGGTGGTCCGAGCAGAGCAGAAGTGAAACGAGTGGAGGAGAGGACAGACTTGGTCCGAGCAGCCAGAAGCCAGATGAGAGGACGGACGTGGTCCGAGCTGTGAGAAGTCAGACGAATTGAGGAGAGGACGGACGAGAGCAGACGTGTCCAGACGTGATAAAATCCTGCAAGACGCCAGAGAGACGCACAAACATTCGAGAGGTGGATGTTTGTTGGCCCAGTAATTGTGGGTAAGCTATAAAAAAAATTGTGAAACTTGCTCATTGCTCTGGATAAATAATATTTAATGATTTTTCTTTCTATTTTCAGCTACTGCATACTCCATCTCTTGAGAGACCCAAAATCCCCTGAGATTAAGCCCGTGTATTCACTTTAAATTAATAAATGAAAAATTTTAAAATTGATCATAATTTGTTCTGTTAATTAATAAATGTTTTATACCCAAAAAAGTATATATATATATATATATATATATATATATAAGGATAGATTAACGTTTCCTGGTACGAGCCAGATATTATTTTGCTTTCTAAATTACTATCAGGATTATACCCTGCGATGAAGAGAGCATTATAATATAAATATTGAAGTTTTTATCGGTGCATTGTTTGTATAAACAGTTTTCGGGCTTCTAACCGAGTAGAATAGACGTAAAGTGACGTTTCGATTATTAGCTCTGTCATCTTCTGCGACGTAACTGTCCTTTCCCCCCCCCCTCCCTTTTTAATGGGCCCGAAGCCTCATATGGCTTTGGCTCCTAGAAATCACGCATCGGCAACATGGAGATCTACCACCTTTTACACCCCTTCTGCATGTGTTGTTAGTAAAGTACCTGGAACGCAAGGAATGGGAACTTGTGTTTGATTCGTACCTGACCCTTTAATTCGGTCGATCATGGAGTTTGATTGGGAGAGAAATATAATGAAAGGCGTAGGGCTGAGGGTAAAAAGTGCCGACAATTCGACCTGAAGAGTCTGTACCGGGTAAAAACCCTCAGGGTTTGTTAGATGGGTCGAAGGGCACAATAAGCTAGGATACTGCCCTTGTGCAAAAGCAACATGCAATTGAATGTAGTTAGTAGTTGGGTTTGGGTATCATGCACGTCGATCCTCTTCTTCACCGTCTCGTCCGGATCGCAGAACATGTCCTGTTAAAATCCATTAGCAAGCGTGGTCAGTAATATAAGTTTAGATAATAATGGGAGTGTAGGGTTGGCAGTGAAACATGCTTTGATGCTCGACCGCAAAATTGAATTTAGTAATACAAAGATCTTGAATACAGCACAAAATGTCTGGGACAGGGTAATATTAGAGACCATTGAAATAAAAACGAATAAACAGAGATTCAGGGTCTTCGATGAGTGCAGCTTGCAATCGGCCGTGGCTTGTATTACCGACAGGGAAAGAAATTGCAAGGGAGGAGGGAAAACCATGCGATGAGTCAATCAACATATTGCTTAAAGAGAAGATAAAAATAAATATTTATTATATTCGCAAATGTTGGAAAAGAATATGCACTATATAACCGTTACATAAAATTGTTTTCGCTTATTTTATCTTCGTCAACCCACAGCTTGTTTACTGTTTTCTATCCGCAGTGTAAATAGGATTCGCCTATCATTTATGTTCATAAAACGACGTCGAAAGTTGTTTGGGTTACTTCTCTCCAAGTGGAATGTGAGTGTTGTTAGTCCAAGGCACCACTCCAGACTCGGATTTTCATTTTCAAATATTCATTATGAATATAATGGATCTGCTCAAATGAGATACCATCCGAGTGATACCATGGAACTTAATAAGACAATTTGCTATCATTAAAACATTAGTTTTAACGACCATAATAATAATAGCTACTGCATTACCCACACGACCACGCTCCCATACTAAATAGGGTTAAAATTATAGACAACGTCGCGGGAAACAATATCAAAGGAATGAAGACGAAAAGTATTTATTCAACGCAACTTTCAGTCGATTTTGCATATTAAAAAATTTTCATCCTCTCTACCCCTCAATTAAATCACATGTTCGATGGCATAACTTAACAACTTCTATGATCCCGATTTTGTCAAGAATGCCAGTTTTCTCTCTCTCAGTATTTTATACCCAGCGTTTTAGGTTAACCACTACCATGTTAAATTGAGTTGAATTACGAATCGGGAGAAACACTATAAAATTAATTGACCTCAATAAATAATCACTCGACCCAAAATCGAATTTCAGTCTCAGAGAATAAGTGTACTGTGGTGACTCATGACTCCTACATTGAAGCGGTAAAGCAAAAATAATTTAGTTTTTTTGGTATTCGCGTACAGCAGGACGAAAAGCGAGGGTGGTTTGCTCAATGCCGAGTAGGCGGGAAACGTCGCCGTTTACAACATTATTTATTGCATGGAGTGTATTGTATTTAGACAGTTGGTCCCGGGAGCTGTCCTGAGAAAGACGGGGTGAGAGAGCAGTGGCTGAAGAAGCAACATGTGTAAAAGTTAAATTCGGCATGTTTCGAGAAAGAAGCTCATTTGGTGGGAGTACAGAAAATAAAAAGATAACATGTGATGAGGATTTAATCTGAAGAAGAGGCTCTAGAGGATCTAGAAGACGTGATCCAGCAAAGGAACCTCCGAAACCAGGTACGACGTCACCAGGCAGAACATCTGGTAACGGCATTTTTTCCCGGCTTTTCCAAATAAACCATTCTCGTTGATTCGCGATTGTTTTTATTTCACTTACATCGTTCGTCACCCGCGTTCCCAAGAGCAGCCGTTTAGAAGCTGCATAGATTTTCTTTTTGCTTTACCGACTGAGCCAATTTGATAATACATTTTATTCGTAAATTTATATTTTTATTATTTAACAATTCCTTGTTAGAATAATATAATTTGCGGTGTAAACAAAGAGTAAATACCACAGTACAAAAGTTGGTCGGAATTGCTCCACGCGGTTAGATTTGTATGCGGAACATACACGCATAGTCAATTTTATTATAAAGACCTATTACTTTGTATTACATATTTCATAGATACGTGGTTTTTGAATAAAGATTTATTACGTAATTAGAATGAACAGTGGTTGACAATATAATTGTTACATGAAAATATAAATTTCTATTATTCAATAGAGGGTAATTATTTGAGTGCGTGAGAGATTTCATAACTATATTATTTGTAAATTTAATGAATTAATAACCAAAAGGTCTATGAAGCTTTTATATAAAGCAGAGGTGAACAACCTTTTCTTGTAGGGGGCCGTATAAAAAAACAGTTGATAGTAGTAGTATTTGTTTAAAAAGAGAAGGTACAGATATGTAAGTATGCATACATTTGGTATTACGTATGATAAAATAATTATGTAACAAATCTAACTAATGAGAAACTTGGGATTGCCTTTCTTTTGCAAGAAGTTCAATATTACGCGTAAGGAGCTTTCCAAAACAAAGTACAGATAATTAACGTCAAGTACTGTAAAATTAATTAGACTTGGATATATATTTATCTTTGGAAACATGTCGTCGGAGCGACTCGTCAGGTCGTATTAATACGCAGCAGAGAAATTTAGTGACGGGCCGGACAATTTTTACACGAGGGCCGGTGATTGATATAGAGATCATACTATTAAAATAACGACCGACATATAATGGCATATTTTTATTCAATATTTGTATCTTCAACGAATACACGATACTATATATATAAATTCATTGAAAACTTGTCTCAATTTTTTTTACTAATAAAAAAATAAGGAAGTTGAAAGTTTCTATTAATTACAATAATCAAGTGTCCCACAAAAGGTATTAATTTACTCAGCGTTCTTGGTAAGGATTCCCTCTTCCAATGTGGTGAAGCACCGTATTGCTGCAGAATAAAGCTGGGAATCGTTTCCTCCAACTGAGGTAACAATCACCAATTAATCGATTTCCCCTTGCAGTAAAAAGGACCAAAAGCACAACTGTTGGAAATGACATGGGAAACGATCACCATTAGAGAATCACGCTGATGTTCCATTACACCTTGAGGATTTTCCGTACCCATAAATCGAAAATTATGGCCATTAACTTTGCCAGAAACGTGAAAAGTGGTTTCATCCGTAAAGACAAGTCCGTTCGCGAAACCATGTACCTTTAGCATATCTTGCAATTTATCCTAGAAAGCTTTACGCAATGGTTTGTCGGAAGGTTTCAACGCCTGCAACCATCCGTAACACACGCTCCATTGTTGTATGAGGCTATTGAGTTCTAAACTCACACAACGCGTTGATTTTGAGGAGATATTAGAAACGTTTTGCGAATTCTTTAAACAACTTGGGTTCAGGCTGCTGTTTGTCCAGGGTTGTTTTCTTACGCAAGCAGCCCGTGTCCTGAAACTGGTTCGCCGTTCTTTACGAAAATTCGTGCGAAAATGTACTTTGAATTACGATAAACGCTGATGATTTGGCGTATTCCACAACAGAACACGCTTTCTCCTATATGGATGGTTCCATTTTGATTAAAAGTGCCTCGAGCGGCATTTCATAACCGGACGATTTTCGCTTTTTCCAGAGAACTGTAGTTTCAGAATTAATTTGTTTCAGCTTAATAAATAAATTTACACAGTGGGATCTGGATGGATTATCAAGTCTGATGTTAAAGTTTGCATGGAGATTACCATGTTTTGTATATACAGCATAAGAATAAAACATGGTCATTATGCTAAACAGAATAAATATTTCAAAATTGTTAGTACACAGTGTGATGTCACTTAACAAAGTATTAACTGTCTGTCTCGTTTCAAAGTTTTTGAGTCAATAATGAGCAGCTTTTCAAAAGAAAAATGCTGCTCTTTATTGCCTCAGAAAATTTGAAATGTCCTTGCTGAGCAACATCACAATACCATCTCCCAATTTCAGATAAGCTTGTATTAATCCATTTATCTTTTCTATCCATATAAATTTCCACATCACTCTCCACTTAGCAGGTCTTGTAAAATTTCGCAGCTTTGACTTTATCAGAAACTAATAAAAAATTAGATTAAAAACAAACTTTTATTTATCGAGGATGAAATAAACACTTTTTTGGACATGGTTTTATCAAAATATTCAGTTCCATACATACTTTACATAAATTAACATAATTGCAGCACTACATACAATTCTTTGTTTAGCGGTTTATATGTTTCCCGTCGTGTGACCTTCCACAGACTCTCCTTTCCTCAGGACCAACCTTCTTCACCTGATCCTTGCCTCAGACACCTTACTCTTACTGGCACAGTTTATAGATTACAATTGCTGGCCTAGTGTCAGCACAAAACACAGATGATAAATCTTTCCTTATAGTGGGCACATATAAAAACAAAACTGGACACAGTATCATGCCACAATATATATTACATAATTTTTTAGTTGGTATATACATAAGTAAGAATTATATCACACAAAAATAATATATATATTTCTTAATTATCACTTGAATACAGTGGCCCACAGTCAACATCACCAGATTCTACATAAACTGTTTTCATTTGTGTGTAATAATCTAGAGCAGCAGTTCCATTTTCTCTTCCAATACCACTCATTTTGTATCCACCAAATGGAAGTTCGGAAGGATAAACATTATAATTGTTTATCCACACTGTTCCAGCTTCAATATTTTTGGCAACACGAAATGCCCGTTGTATATCACTGGAATACAAGAGCCAAAAAAATCAAAATAAACACAATGTCTAATAATAAGTCAAGCCAAGGAAATTGAGAATCAGTGTTGTTATCTCAAGCTTTGGAAACTGCCTTTGGACAGCTACGACCAGATGGAAGAATAATCAGTACATCAGCCCTGCCGATACCTACTATATATTGATTTATAGCAGGCAATTCCAGACCATAACTTTTGAGCTTGAAATGAGCATTTAAGATTCTTCAAACTTTTTATGATGTGAATTTTACCAAGTCACATTAAAATCTGCCCTTTATAATTTTCATTACTTGAAATTCTATGGGTGCACATGGATGTTCAGTCGAGAAAGCACAAGTATCTTTCTATCAGTGAAAAACTTAAAGTCAAAAGAGAAATTAACTGTTTCATTTAAAATGTTTATGTATACAAATAAATATTGATTGTTGTCTGCTGAATTAACCATTCTACATGTCATCATTCAGAAACAACATAACAAGTGAAAAGAAAATTAGAAGTTGTGAATAGAACAACTTGGAGAGTGCAATAATTTAGCGGTTTAAAAGTAAACAAAGTTCTGGTCCACCTACATTTAGGAAGAATCGTTTGTTTCAGATCTTTCTTGAAAGTGAAGCAGAATGCTGTGTCAGTAAACTTATTTCTGTGGCCATTTGATATTTCAGTTTAGTTGTTATGCCTTGTAATTTAGATTATTTATAATAATAATATATAATAGAAACCACTAGGACAGAGGGATATAAGAATACCGAAAAAGAAGTGGATAATGCAGTGGAAGACTAATGTATTTCAGATCTACTGCCCAAACAGGTACAGGCCTACCTAGCCTTTAATCCTGCAGTCCATGATGTGATGATGAATAAAAGCATATTTTATTGTGTTTCTTTTGCTATCTCTTAAAATGAAAACAAAGCCCAGATGAAATCAGGTCCTTCTATTTGCTGCTTCAACTGTAATGAATCTAGGCAGGAAAGAGGGCTGTGTGTTAATCTCAATTTGCAAATCAGTGTTACAATATTAGATAATAAGGAGCTATTCATATGTGTTACAGCACATTAATTTAGGAAGCATCAGTTGTTTTGTAATGTTACAAATCTTTATACTAACAGTATTTTAAGAATGGGAATTTCTGTTTCAATTTCAAAGACCTTAAATTGCCTGCCCATCCAGCGTTCTTCCTCCGTCCATAGCAGAATTTACGTATCTATCCTGCCTGTAATGACAGATGTGCATGTAAAGCTCAATAAACTGATTTCTTCTGTTATCACGTAGCACATAGAGACAAAGATGTTACATGACTGGCTGCATCACAAGAGGATAGCATGAGCAGTGAAATCAAAAACATGTGAACCATTTAGTAATAAGAAGTCTTATTTTATTCGCACTACAAATTTGAGTCAACTAGGTATTAAATTTTTTTGCTTTAAAAAATTAGATATTATTACTGGTTAGTTAGACAGTATTATTATATAGCATATTACAGGTTGGGTTATTCGCAGCAGGGTATTGAACAGTTACTCACCAGCTGCCACCAGTAAGGAACATGTCCACTTATATTCATAGTAATGATTGGTACAAATTATAGTCCAGTCTTACAGAAGGAGACTTCAACTCTAAAATTTTATGTTAACCTTACTATCCAGTGTAGCATACAAACTTTCAATTTGCACATGTATAAGTTTGCACAATAATTGTGAGTGGAGTGTGTACATGTATGTCTGTATGTTGGCATTGTATAAAAAATTAAAAAGGTTTCTGCTCAATTTAATGTATTGGATATAGAAGACAATTTGAATTTAGTTTGAAAATACCATTAAAAATGTACCTTGTAAAAACTGCTCCTGCTAAACCAAATGGAGTCTTATTTGCTCTTTCTATTACTTCTTCTTCACCAGAAAATGTTAGGAAAGTCATGACAGGTCCAAATACCTCTTCTTTCACGACTTGCATGTTATCATGACAATTTGAAAGAATACATGGTGACAAAAAAATCCCATTATCGAATGGTGGGGGCAGCCTTATCCTTTGACCACCACAACACACAATGGCTCCCTAAATAAATTATTATGGTTATTTCATGTGTAACAAACAAATATAAATATATATATTATATATATATATATATATATATATATCGTCGGCTAGCCAATCACTGGAAATGTCTTCCTAACCTTCTGATGAAGGGGGCGGTGCCTCCGAAAATTCAAGTTCTCCAAAACTCACAAGGTGTCTACCATCTATGAACCTCAGGTAAGTCATCTTCTTTCTATATCTCTGTCCTTTCCCCATTAATTGTTTTATAAACATGACAATGTCATTTCCTATCTCATATTTATATATATATATGGGATAAGTGACGAAGTCACGCATTTGATAATTGGATAGAAAGAAAGATAGAAATATTTGGGAGAAAGGCAGGAAATTCGCTCTTTAAATCATATGTACGGCATGGAATCATGCACAAGGAAATACATATGTCAAGCGTAGAAGGGAATGGAAGAAGGAAGAAAGACTGAAAAAATTCGATGTGGCCAGGACTCGAACCTGGGTGCACGAAACAACAGTGCATCACCCCTAGAGCCGGGGCGTGCGTCTATCCACTCCACCACCACATCGAGTATGACCAACCGAACATTTTCAGTCTATATATATTAGGTTATCAAGTTAGGATGGATAGAGAAGAGGGATGGAAGAATTAGGAGCATCCGTTAAGGATAAATGACTGAAAATGTTCGGTTGGTCGTACTCGATGTGATGGCGGAGTGGATAGACGCACGCCCCGGCTCTAGGGGTGATGCACTGTTGTTTCGTGTACCCAGGTTCGAGTCCTGGCCACATCGAATTTTTTCAGTCTTTCTTCCTTCTTCCATTCCCTTCTACGCTTGACATATGTATTTCCTTGTGCATGATTCCATGCCGTACATATGATTTAAAGAGCGAATTTCCTGCCTTTCTCCCAAATATTTCTATCTTTCTTTCTATCCAATTATCAAATGCGTGACTTCGTCACTTATCCCATATATATATATATATATATATATATATATATATATAAATATGAGATAGGAAATGACATTGTCATGTTTATAAAACAATTAATGGGGAAAGGACAGAGAGATAGAAAGAAGATGACTTACCTGAGGTTCATAGATGGTAGACACCTTGTGAGGTTTAGAGAACTTGAATTTTCGGAGGCACCGCCCCCTTCATCAGAAAGTTAGGAAGACATTTCCAGTGATCGGCTAGCCGACGACTGAGCAGCCAAAATTTGCTGCTCTGCTAACTTGGGTCGTAAACAATTGACCCCACCAGGTCACCAACTTTCTCTCTCAATAAGGGTCTGGGAAGAGGCAAGGACTTGATGGGGGTTGGGGAGATGCATACTAACACCCCCATCTTGACACACATTCATTCAAACACATCCACCCTTAGAGGTGTCAATATTTAAATATTGATACACACTCTCATACATACATACATACATACAACCACCATTCAAACAAAAGGCAAGGTATACACACACACAGAAGGTTTTATTGTATGTCCAATTCCAATGGACTCGTGCTTTGCTGGGGGGGGGGGGGGGAGGTTGGAGCAGAAGAGTTATAGGATATTGAGTCCAGGGCTTTGTCTTGACTGTAGGACATGCTGGAATGAAAGTTCCCACAGATGGAGTTCAGCTTCTGATGAGTCGGGAGGTAGGGCTTTGAGGGGGATACTTGAAAGTCAAAATGTTATCGTTTATTTTTGGACTCTACTTTGTATTTTCTATGATTGAATTATTTAAGTTTTGTATTTCTGTCATTATGATTAACAATAAATCATATTTACCTCTTTCTGAGCATCCCTTATGTACTTCAGTACTTTCGCTGCATGCTCTTCTGATATACATGCACCAACAGTTGTGTCTATTTTGAATGGGTCTCCAATTTTCAAATTATTTGTAGCAGTAATTAAATGACTTAAAATGCTATCAGCAATATCATTTTGTACAAAAACTCTGGTGCCATTTGAGCATACCTAGCCAAACAAATACTATTATAATTTGTACAAGAGTGGAACCAGAATAACCAATAAAATAGTAATAAATGTAAAATGTAGAATCACACTCATTGTCTAATGTCTAGTATTGAATATCATATCATATCACAACCAAAATTAATCAGCTGTATAAATAAATAATAATATCTGCTGAAAATGTACCTTCTTTTATATCATCTAAAGCATAAGGAAAAACTAATTGCACAATATAATGCTATTTAAAAAATATATATAGTAAGTTATATTTAATGTAGAAAAATTAATGTGTTATGGGGCATGTGAATCAAATTTTAAATACTCCTCTTCATTATTTAACTTTGTATAATTAAAACAACATTAAGTAAAATGATATTAGAGTTTATTAGAAATTTCAGACACTTACTTGACCCTGAGATAAGAAATTTGCAATCATTGCACCCTTCACTGAGTTTTTTATATTTGCATCATTAAATATAATCAGAGGAGATTTTCCGCCTAATTCTAAAGTAATTTTTTTTAATCCTTTTGCAGCTATATATAGAAAATTAATAAATTATTAGACTTAATAGAAACACAATACTTCTATTTATAATATATCATGATTTGCAGTAAATATTAAGTTATATCAGCACAAGCAATAGATTTTTTCCAATTTAGAGCTCAGAAATTTATTGAAATCAACATGTTTTCTGTGTTAAGGGGAGTTGGATGGGATTACTTTTTCAAAACTTACATTTTCAATTTTTGATTCATAAAATTATTTGGACTTTTGAGAATAAGATGATATTTAGTTTATTTTGAAAATCTTTATGCATGTGTCACAAATTTTTAAATTAGGTAAATGCTTCAATAATAGTGGATATAGTACTGTTTAAGTTGCATATCAAGGTATATTTTGAATTCTGAGATTAGCAAACAGTGAGGAAAAAATTTAAAGTGGTATATGTTCAGCATCTTAATTCTCCTTCAGTCTTAACTGTTAGAAAACAAACATTCATGCACATTCTATTACATTATGTGAATGAAAGATAAATTTTTAATTGAACTTTGGGATCACACACTTAGTAAATCCTGCCATCAAATCACACTCTTGAGACTTCAGAAAGTTATTAATTAAATAGCATTGTATATATTAGTGGTTTTAAATAAAGAAACTAAATTTATACAATATATAAATATATGGAACATCTATAAAATAAAATAATTTATAAATCACATAAAATTTAAGCTTTATTTTTTATCTAAGTGCTATTAGTTAAATGATAATTTATTTATATTTATATGCAACATGAAGCTTACCCATCTTCATGACATTTATACCAGTTGAAACTGATCCTGTGAATGAAATTTTGGCCACATCAGGATGGTCACAGAGTAAAGCACCAGTCTCCCCATTGCCCTTAAACATATTATTATTAAATAGTTGCAAGAGGTCAATGCCCTACATAGGCTGTAGTGCCAAGGAGAAAGAAAATAATTAAACAGTTAACAACAGAAATGATGGTAGAAAATCAAGCATTTCAGACTTCAAAATAAGGCATCAAAACATTTAATAACAGTGTGACAGCAATGCCCAGATAGTTAATAATATTAGTCCAGCACAATATATAATTCCAAAGTAATCTCTTGGTCAACTCATGATTACAATGGCATAGAAATTTTTGAACTCTCATATTTTTTAATCTAGTCTAGGCTGAAGGAATGGTAATATTATCATAACCAATAAGATGACTGAAATAAGCACAGTAACTACAATTAAGTCTAAAAACACATACATTAAATTCTCTCATATGTTAAAAGGTTCAAAAAACAAAATCCGTGTGGTTGTCTTCTTGTTATTTTTATTTAATGTCCGTCCTACTTTTAACCATATATTGAATGTGGTTGGAATTATTTTGGAAACGCAAATAAAATTGGAAGAAACATTATTAATCTCACTGACCACAAAAATATTTATTCAACGTATATTTTGAAATTTACATCCCCCTCCTTTCTCACCCACAGGGGCATGGTTTGTTTCTGCGTTGCAAGGAACATGTATAAAGTTTGGTCCAAATTCCGTAACACATTTAAATTTGAATACAGAACATACATACAAAATTTATGCTTCTTTAACGTTAACAGTGAATTTTGTTTCTAAGAAGCAGAGGATATTGATTCATCTCTTTGGTCTGTTTAGTGTGAAATAGTTTGTAAATTGAATGAACTTATTTTTTAAAGTAATAGTACATTCTAAGTTGTTAATAAATATGAAAAAATATTTAGATAATATTAAAAAAATTATAATGAAATATTTAGGACAGATAATCAATCAAATAACTTTACTAAATATCTTTAAAATAGCTTATACTATTCGTGTAAATTTTATTTTTATATTCTATTAAGAATAAAATGTTGTGTAATTTGGACATCCTGCAAATATATGTTCATCATGAAATCAATTCAGTTGTAAAAATATAGCATAGGCACATTTTCAGAACTAAGCTGAGTCTTTTTTTTTTCAGGTTCTGAAGCCCATTGAGGGTCTTCACCTACTGAACTGTCACATTCCAAAATTTGGAGTGATATGTAGTTTGCTCTCCATCAGTCTTAACCCCAGACTCCATGACCATGATCCTGGAGCTGCTGGTAAATTGAGGAAAACTTGAGCCTTTTCCTCCTTCTTCCTTTGATGTTTTCCTCAGATAATAACACTTCAATCCTTCGCTGCTATTTCAAAGTCTCACACCATGTTGCTGCTTCCTCCCTGATCGATCCACACTTCATACTCTCCTCTACCTGTCAATCCTTACATTATACTGACTATTTTTCCACCCTACACCTTCGGTCACTTCTGTATATTCCCCCTCCAAGGGATAAAACTATCTCATGTGACGATTGTCTGCCAAACATCGTGAGTTCTCTGTCAAGTGTGAGAGATTTTTTTTGATGATACAGGTATGTGTCCATAGGAAATCCCAAAAGGTGAACACTGTCGGAGTCAGGAGGTGGCATAGACAGGCTGAGGACCAGGATGACTGGAAACATATAATTTTGGAGGCCAAGGTCCTTAATGGACCATAGAGCCATGGAGTAAGTAAGTAAATATTAGGAAATTGTTGCTAAAAACATTTGTATGGATTGTGGCATTATATGGGTGTGAAACGTGGATGATAGGAGTTGGGGAAAGGAAAAGAATAGAAGCCTTTGAAACATGGTGCTATAGGCAAATGCTGAAAAACAGATGGGTGGATAGAGTAACTAACGAGGCAGTTCCAAACCGAATACGTGAAAAGCGAATAATATGGAGAACGTTGACCATGAAAAGGGATAGATTAATAGGCCACATTTTAATGCACAAGGGTCTTGTAAAATTAGCATTAGAGGGAAGTGTGTGGGGGTTTGAACAGAAAAGAGAGCCAAAGGATGGAATACACTAAGCAGATTAGGGAGGATGTGGGTTGTGCTAGTTATAAGGAAATGAAAATGCTTGCACAAGATAGGTTAGCATGGAGGGTTGCATCAGACCAGTCTTAGGACTGAATACCACACCAACAACAACAAGATCATGTGATGACTTAGTGTTTAATTAATTATAGAAAAATGTAAAGAATTTCTTGAAAAGTAGCACTAACAAACTAATTTATGATAAGAGAGAATAACAGCTTTAATTGAAGCTCATCTCAACAGCTACAAGAGTGGAGGAATGTGGCATCAGATCTGGCAGTTGGCCTGGAGTAGCTCAGGTGGTTAGAGTAACCACACAGTAAACTAATATATTATTTTTTGTTTATCGTAATAATAAATTCAGAAATCTTTCACTGGTACTCACTTGAATGATGTTAAATACACCCTCCGGTATACCAACTTCAATTATTATTTCTGCTAATAAAAGTGAAGTTAGAGGAGTAAGTTGTGATGGTTTATAAACCATGGTATTACCACAAGCCAACGCAGGAGCTACCTGTAAAATCATACATTTATTAATTATAATAAAAATGAATACCTAAAAACATATCAAAGTAAAATAATATAAAATCTCAGAATGGTAAATACTTAATGTAATTAAATTTTTTATATCTACTTGCCCATGACAGCTGAAGCTTTGTTTAACAGCCCAGTGGAAGCTTTAGTTTGCTTAAAATTCCTGAGATAACCCAGGATCTTCCTAATTTAATCTAATACATGGCCAACACCTAACATTCCATAACCTTGAAAATAATACTGAAATTGTAATTCTCCCAGAGGAAAAAAGCTCCATCACCAGGTCATGTAAAGCACATAGCTCAGACACTTTGTCAGCTGACAAACCTTATAATCTTTTCCCCGCTGATGAATCCCTCCAAATAATAATGGATACAAATAATTTCCTTCACTGAATTCCTTCCCATCCACAAACTTACTGTTTTCCCTCACTAGTAGTTACTTTTCTTCCAAGACTTTCCAGATAAGCGGCGTGTCTTGCGCCCATTTTACGGCAAACCGCGGTGACCCTTCAAAGTCGACTCTCCAACGTTTGGTGGTCAAATTCAACACACTCAGCTAACACCCGTACGTCACACGAAAGAAAGCCAGATGGGCCGAGAACATCGCCGCGGTCCGTAAAAGTGTGCGGGAGAACCCGAGATAGTCAATCCTCGCCGTACGGAAGAATTTTGCGTCGAAACGGGCCTACAAGATCCAACTGACCCAGGCAATGTTCGCTGACTACTTTTTCGGAGCGTTTGGAAGACAACCCCAATTTTGGCCGAAAAAAATCTTTAGTGACGAGGCGCCTTTCTGGATGAATAGCTATGTCAACAAGCAAGCACAATTGCCGTATATGGAACCCACACGAGGTTCGCATACAAAAAAAACTTCCTGTTTGCTGCGGATCTGGATCGGCGGCGTTGATCCCTATTTTTTTTTAAATGACGTTGGTGCGGCCATCACCGTTAACGGCGAGCGCACAGAACGATGATAGCCGATTTCTTTAGGCCCAAATTGAACGATATGGACATAGACTTCGGGTTGTTGTAGCAGGACGGCGCTAAGTGGCACATATCTGACTCTATGATGGACATTCTGCATGAACGATTATCACTCGCAGAGGTGACGTGAATTGGCCACCATGATCGTGCGATCCGACCCAAAGACCGATGCCCTTAAATTTAACGTAACCCAGGCCATCGCTCAAATTCAGCCGAATCTATGCGGCAGTCATTGAAAATTTGACAACTTACACCCGTGAGAAGCCACAGCGGACATTTGAACGAAGTTATATTCCATACACAGACCTTTCAAATAAAAAAATAATTTCGTTAACAAGTCACACACAGCTTGTTTTATTCCATTTCAACGTCGACCCGCCGTTACGGAAAACCCCTTGATATTAGGTACTCATCTATTTTCAGTCTTTGCCACATATATTCTAGTTACAGGGGAGTATTTAGCAGTGCTTTCAATATTTTAACAATGAAATTTTTTTGTGTAAAACTCACTATTACATAAATATCTTTTACTCTAATTTATTTTACTATTTCTTTGATTATGAACTGTGATGAATATTTTTCATGGGACATATGACAGTAAACCAAATAATGATATCATTATGTTAAATCTTGACCATTGTCATAAGCTGAAATTGTGGTTGTAAACAATTATTTGCATTTAAAGATTTTTAATTATAAATTTATTAATTAAACAATTGTACAGTCTGTACAAGGTCATTAATTGTTTAATTATATATATATATATATATATATATATATAACAAATATTAAATTTAATGCTATCAATTAATCAATCTAGTTGAAAACAAACATATTTGAGTCAAGGAAATTCATTTTTATAAATCATTAACAACAAAATAATTGAAGTCTACATGTCCTCAAGTGCCACAGAGGAAGAAGAGACTGAGAAGATCTACAGAGAAATTGAAGAAATAATTAAGTATGTCAAAGGAATGAAGAATTTGATAATAATGGGTGATTGGAACACAATAATTGGAAATGGAAAATAAAGTTATGTAGTTGAGAACTATGGACTAGGTGAAAGGAATCGAAGGGGAGACAGGCTAGAAGAATTTTGCATGGAGCACAAATTAGTAGTGACAAAGATCTGGTTCAAGAATCATGAAAGAAGACTCTACATGTGGAAGAAGCTGGGGGACTACATAATGGTGAGACAGAGATATAGGAATCAGGCGTTGGATTGCAAAACCTGTCCAGGAGCAGATGTGAACTCTGAAAACAATCTGTTGATTATGAAATACAGGCTGAAAATGAAGAAACTCAAGAGGGGAATTAAAACCGAGAGATGGGAATTATAAAAACTGAAACAACAGGATGTACTTCAGAGAAGATATCAGGAGTAAATTAATAGAGAAAGGAGAAAGAAACAATATAAAAGAGAAGTGGGCACTCTTAATGGAAGAAATGACTAGAGTAGAAGAAAAAATAGGAAGAATAGCTCAGACCAATAGGAAAGTATGAATAACATAAGAAATAATAAAATGATTCATGAAAGACGTAAATATAAAAACACAAGAGATGAAAATGGTAATGACTGATGAATGAGATAGAAGAAATACAAAGCTGTTAAAATTTCATGGTGAAAGGGAAAACAGACAGCTTATAGGAAATCAAATAAGCATTTGGATAGAGGAAAAATATTAGCAGGAGCATCAGGAGAGCAGACAGGAAGACAATTCTAGATAAAGAAGAAAAGGCAGAAAGTTGGAAGAAATATCTAGAAGAGCTGTATCATGGTGGAAATCTAGATCAGACAGTAATGTAAACAGAATGTGGATGATGAAGAGTTGGGGGACAACATTTTAAGGTCAGAGTTTGACAGGGTGCTGAAAAATCTGAGCAATGGTAAAGCACCAGGAATTGTTAACATTCCAGATGAAAAATCTGAGCAGGAATTGTTAACATTCCAGATGAGTTGATCAGATTATTGGGTGAAGAAGCAATATCATTTTCTGTTCAGGATATTTTGATTAATTCCATGTGAGCAATATATTAACGAAAATAGTATATGGGATGATATAAAGTCAAATAGAAGGCAAGTTAGATCAGTTTGGTTTTAGGAAGAAATAAAAACCCTATGCTTTGCCGATGATATTGTAGTATTAGAAGACTCAGAACACGACTGGAAACCAGAATACATGGGGTCCTGGAGAAAGAGTTTAAGATGAGGATTAATAGGAGGAAAACCAATGTGATGAAGTGTAGTTCGGAAATAGTAGAATAACAAAGGGTGTTAAATTTGGAAGGGATATTTTGAAGGAAGTTAAGGAATTCTGCTATTTAGGCAGCATAATAACTAGGGATGGTAGAAGTATAGTCGACATAAAGAGTATGATAGCTCAGGCAAGGAAGGCTTTCACAAAAAAGTGGAATTTACTTATGGCTAATATAAGTATGAATATTACAAAATGTTCATATGGACTGTGACGTTATATGGGTGTGAAACATGGATGGTAGGAATTGCAGAAAGGAAAAGAATAGAAGCTTTTGAAATGTGGTGCTATCTTCTATATGGTTTAGAAAATCAGATGAGTGGATAGAGTAACTAACCAGGAAGTTATAAACAGAATAAGAAAAGATAGGACAATATGGATGACTTAGATCAAGCCAAGGGATAGATTAATTCACTTTGAATGTAAAATTTTCTATAAGAAGATAAGGCATAAATTTGTTAATTTTCTTCTTTTGTTTTTCCAACTTCTCTTCTATTGGTGAGTTCCTACAGTGTTATTATGTTTTCCTATTTTATGACAATGGAAGACTCAAGCCAAGTATTCTTGTTTTATTTTATTTTTCATTTAATTCTCAATTTGAAGAAATATTTCATGTGTGAAACTCTAATCAAAAACTATTTTATTAACTATTATTAAGCCCCAAACTTTTTCAATCTCAGGTAAAACTGAATATTAAATGGATATTGATGGTTAGTACAGAACCATCATCATAAGATTTAGTAACTGACATTACCAAAACAAAATAATTCCTATTTAAATTATGTAAAATAATTTTACAGTTAATGGACAATACTAATAGTATAATAAAAGCTGATTAAATATAATTAAAATATAGCTGCATTACTTCAAACTTAATGAATAAGAGATGGTAGCAAGTAATAGTCATACTTTCCAAGAACAGGTTTGAAAAGGAAAATTCCATGCTCCAATTCCTGCAATAACTCCTAAAGGTTCTCGACAAACCATGGCAAATGTATTTCCTTTCAAGGGAATATGGTAACCTAAAAGCATAAGTTTGAAAATGATTTTGCTCCATTAATATTTCCATTTGAACTTTAATTTAAAAATCACCTGAGAATGATGAAATGACTCCACCAAAATATTCAAAAGCATCAGCACATGATGCTATATCAATCCGTGCCTCATAAATAGGTTTCCCATTATTTACAACTTCAAGCAGTGCAATATCTTCCAAATTGTCACGAATTTTATGTCCTACAGAAATCAATAACTTTCCTCTTTCAGTGTTTGATAACTGAAATGAGTAAGTTTGAATTTTTAAGTAAAATAAGGTAATACTATAACCATTGTAACATTTTTTATTAATATTTCTTTTCATTTTCCTAATAAAGTTGCTTTGAATATTTAAAGAAAGCATTAATGGTGAGGATCTTTAGACATTTTGAAATATTTAAACCTGTTTGTCTTTGGCAAAAAGTTGAATTATGCTGTAGTTAGCCTCTTGAATTGGTTAAAGACAGAAAATTTCCCTTAACAAGAAATACTTCTCAAGACTATTACATGTTTTACAAAAGCTAAACATCTGTCATTAGAAAATTCGTTATTGAAGCAGAACATACTACACAAAATAATTTTTAAAATTGAAACAACCACTAAAACCATTACTACATATGATGTTTGTATGCACTGAACACTTGTTTCATAATCTAATATATTTCATGCAATTTACTTAACCCAAATATGTCAATCAGAAGCCTGTTAAAGGGAAACAAAACATTTAGTTCCCTCAATGCAAATCTAAAATTGCATAATTTCAATCGAACAAAAATGTTCATTTTACATTTTAAAAATAAAAAATTTAAGTATAATATTGGCAAAATCAAATAAAATTTATTCAAAAAAATTATTAACTACAAATTATTTCAACTCAAAGTTGACTCCACAAACAAAAAATTCTCCCATTTATTGCAAATATTAAACGATTATTTAGGAATCTAATTAATATAGCAAATCAGACCAAAATGCAGGGATGTAGAGATTAGGTCAGGTACTTTCTAGTGCCTGCAGCTTCTCCCAGAACCAAATTTCTAGTGTTTAAAACAATTTTAATAAATTTATAAGACTAATTTGTATAATGGATTACTTTGCTCCAAGAGTAGAATGCTTTTTTTGCAGATTTGACTGCTCGGTTTATATCATTTGTTCCAGACGTTGGTACAACACATATTTCCTGTCCTTTTGCAGGATTTGAAATATGCGATTTTCCTAAAGAATCAGTCGGAGTTTCTTTCCTGCCTCCAACAAAATTGAAAGGTCCATCAAAACACGATATACATGCAAGGCTTTTAAACATGGGCCGAATATCGTTGAGAATGATTCCGGCCATTGAAACAAAGTTTCTTTTCTTGCTAGATAGCGATGTGGAGGAATGCTATACCCTTTTTAGAAGCGATAAACTATTAACCTGAAAGATTATGCAATCAAAATATCTATATTATAAGCAATTAAATAACATTGAACAGTCGTTTCATGTATGTGAATGAAAGCTGAAATTTAAGGTAAAAGGGACACTTCTTTAATAAAACTTCAAAAAAAATATTTACAATTTATTCAATAACGTGTCAAACGTCATTGCACATGACGCGGTTTACTTTGTTTGAATCAAAGTAAAGTTGTCAAACATACACAATTATTATCTTTGCTTCATTCGCGTATCGAGGATCTTAAGCGATCGCCAATTGTTTATCATTTTTATAAGGAATTTGTATTGTATGAAGAGAAATTATCAAGTGTTATGGGTTTTTGTATTCGTAATTTAGTTTTATATTTGTTTTTATTTTAACGGTTTTGAAATATTTAATACGTTGTCATCTGTTATTCAAGCCTAATGAAATATACATGTTAGTGCTTTCAACATTTGCGTTGTGGCACAAGTGTAATAAGAGTGATGTTTTGACTGAAGAATGGATGTATTACGTGTTCCTTATTTATCATGGTATAGGTGAAACAGACAATTGATAAATATACACCTGAATGACATAGAAGGTACTTTAACTTATTGACAAATAGCTATAAAATAAAGATACTTTTAATAATTAGTTTGATAAAATAATTCATTTAAGTAGTTTTTGTTTTCAATTTTTTCTCTGGTTACTACTTTCAGGTAATACTTATTAAATAATCTTTACTTCTCAATATACCTGATATTTCAAAATTTTTAAACGTGTTTTATACCACATGCTCAATTTATTAGTTCCTCTAATTTTTTATAGGAAAATGCAACCGAAACTAGCAGTTCATTTTCTGCTACTGCTGTTGCTCATGGAAATCGGTGCTGACGAAAGGAAATTGAGAACGAAACAAAACAAAGAATCCCAAAATGAAGACGAGGACAGTGATGACTCGAACTTTTATGAAGATAATATGAAAGATAGAAAAACTGAAACGTTTTCATATGATGAGAATGATGTACGTTACACTGTTATGAAAATAGTTCCTCCACCTGATCTGTCTCGCAATGATGGGAAAGACGCGGAAAACAACTTAGTGGACGAGAATGAGCAAAATACGTATTCTGACGATACAACCCTACTTCTACAAAAAGTATATGCAGAGTTAGATAATGTTGCTAATATCTTAGATGATGATGAAAACTTACCCAAGTCAGAAGAATCTAGTGAACAGAACACTGAAACCCCACCAGAACCACCACGAGAATTAACTGCTGAGGAAAAACAAGGTTCGATCATTGCATAATTTGTAAAAATTGTATCCATATAGTCGAATTTTGGGATGTTATATTCAATGCTAATACAATTTAAAAGTATTTTGACACTATTTGCAAATAAATTCATGACAGTCTATTCTTAAGCTGATTCCAGTGATTGTTTAATGTTCTTATTTATATTTAATAGGTTTTTTTATTTGTTGGTGCAAAAAGTGTTTATTTTTGTATATGAAAATTATTTACTTACCAGACATTCATTCAGTATTTTATAATATCTGTAATTTTATATCCACATTCTTGTTTGATTACAGCTTTAGATCTTTATAATAATGGTATGTTAATGTTAAATGCAACTAGAGCTAATAAATTGGAAGCTTACAATATATTGCAACAAGCAGCTGAAATGGGTCATTCTGATGCTCTTTTACGTATTGCATGGGCTAAACTGATGGGGTCAACACTATCACAAGATTTTAATGCTTCTAAGGAAACATTTGAAAAACTAGCTGACAAGGGTATTGGTGATGCACACATGGTGAATATTTACTTTATATGTTATTTTATTGAAATTGCAAGAATTTGGACTTCGATTACAGCTAAAATTATCTATTTAATTTTGTCTGTAAATTAAGTTCAATGTTCTTATAATTTAATATCCAATAAGAAATGTAAAATGATGGCTATTACATTGAAGATTACAGAGTTTTGTACTGCTTTATTTATCTTATTTAAAATAAACCCTTTTTTTTCAGGGTTTGGGTTACATGTATGCTACTGGCATAACTGTTCCTGTAAGTCAGGCTCGTGCTCTTGTCCATTATACTTTTGGTGCCATTGGAGGGAGTACATGGGCTCAGATGGCATTAGGGTATCGATATTGGTCAGGAGTCACGGTGCCTGCAAGTTGTGAGAAAGCATTGGATTTTTACCGTAAAGTTGCCAACAAAGGTATACTTATTATATAGTCTTATTAAAATTTCCAAAGGAAAGACAGGCAGAGTAGTTGGGATGGCCCATGTGATCCAAGCATGATAATTTTGATTCTATGATCATTCCAATTAAGGAAATTTTAAGAGGATACTGAGAAGATTTGTGCTTCATTTACTGAAGTGATGTCTTACATGTTTGGCAAATTAGTACCATAATCACCTATGTATACACCATAGTTTGTCAATCTGTTACAACCACTCATTCTGCCACAATGACCAATTGTATTATGTCACAGGCTGTTTACATGATGCGTCCTGTGTGGGTACTTCATTTAACATTATAATTTTTAATCTATGGACATTTTGAGATGAAAAATGAAGGAAATTTTAGTAGGATACTAATTCAGAGTTACTTGCAATTAAAAAGTTTATTTTTTTGTTAATTTTAATGCACTGCCTGCTTGTCTCTCCTTAAGTTGTCTCATAAATTTCATTAAATTAAATGAACAAATTTATTTAATTATGTATGTGTTATATTACTATACTGAAATTAAAATTACTGTTGAAGTACTCTTAACTGGCCACTATGGGGCCCTAGCCCTAGGCTGGTTGTCAATTCAGCCAATGTGATGGTTTCAAACATGAATCAGCTACTGTACACAAAAAGAGTAAAAATAGAGAAATTTGATTTTCACAGTCTTGCTTATGGGTTTACACTGAGGTTAAAAAAATCTGTGAAGTTTGCCCATTTCTTCTTTCCCATAGTTATTTGAAGGCAAAATATCTCATTTTTTTAATTAATAAATAAAACTACAGCAGATAATGCATCCTGTTCTATATATCCTACTGCTAACTGAATATCTTTCTTTTCCTCCTCATGACTGATTTTTTTTCTCTTGACTTTCATCATTTTCTTCTTCATCACCTACAGATTCATTGTAATCCTCAAATACCTCTACAACAGTTTGTTCTAATTGTCCATCAGTGAAAACTCCATTTTCAAGTGTAGCCTTAGGAACCACTCGCTCTCCTTTATCAATTTGTTATAAAGCCTCCAGAGTCTCATCCATTTTGACAACTCATTTCCATTTTGCTCTCATTTTAACAGATACAGTACACTTAAAAGGCCACAGATACACAGAATTAATTTAGCACATATTCGTAACTGTACTTCATGACGTATCAGCACTCAGACTGTCATGATCTGACTTGTCAGGGAGTCACATCTTATGATGAGTTCATATTTCAGCTTCTCTCAGTGTGCAGCTGGTTAAAGCAGCAGCCAATTGAAGCAAGGCCAGTTAAGAGGGCCTTCTGCATAGGAGGAGGTACTGATGCCACATACACATGGTTGTAAATGGATTTGTATACAACTCCCTGAAAACAATAGAATACACTGCCGATTTATTTTATAGTAATAAATATCGGAAGTAGTTTGACTAGTTTTAGAAGGGTCTTATTAACAGTAATAGATTACTATTGGTTTGTTTTTAATTATTGAAAGGTTAGCAATAATAATTTGATTTAGACCCAGATTAAGCATGATGTTTTAATATGCAGTACTGTTAAAAGAAGCTAACCTGCTGTGGTGTAGTGGCCAGCACTACTGCCTCACAATACAGAGGTCCAGTATTAAATGGGCATGGACATTTGTGCTCATTTGGGATTAAGGCTTCATGAAAAGTGTTATGTAAAAGAATTCAGTTATAGCTATTGAGTACTAGACTACCAATCGCCTTGGGCATTCTACTTAAAGTTACAAACTAAATTATATCAAAATAACCTTTATAACTTAGCCATACTTTTTCCAACAATATTTTCTGTGTCGACTGCCATATAACTGAATTTTTGATTATTTAGTGAAGTCATAATGTAATGAGCTGACATTCTAAACAAAATACAGATTTCAGACCTTCCTCTAATAGAGATTAAGTTGTCACCTATTAAACATGCCATATTCTTAAAATATGTGTAATATCAAAAGAATTACACATTTTCACAAATTTAGACCAGGCCAAAAATATATCATTTTTATCTGTTTGTGCAATGAGCACAATAACTGATTTTATTCATAATTTAATATGCACAAATTTCAAGGCAGTGCACTGTGTGTTGGTTTACTCTTATGACCTATGCTATTATAAAAATTTCTGTAGGGATAAATTTTGAGTTTTACAGTTCAGCAAATACTGAACATGCGAACATCCACTATTCCATCTCAATTGACAAAGTGAATAAAATTCGCAAGTTCTTATTTGTTTAACAATCATTTCAGCCATAAATATTTCAAGCTACTCAGATAGTACATTGCCTATATCAGAGGGAAAAGGACAGAAATAAATATGGTTCAGATATTTACACATTTTTTACATTTAAATGAAATTATGGACCATACCACAAATATGATTACTGTTCTACTGGTGTAGACACATGTCACCATTTATAGCTTTTCTATTGTCATATTTGAAAAATATTTTTAATGAAGTGAGTTTATGGTACTAGAAATTTTATTTGTTATTTATGAACTGTTATTTTATGGTAATTCATGTAATTGCAGTTGCTGAAGAAGTTTCACTTTCTGGAGGACAAGCTGTTCAGCGTGTTCGGCTCCTTGAAGAAGTTGAAAATCCTGGTTACAGTTCAGGAATTTTGGACAATGATCTCATAGAATATTACCAAATGCTGGCTGAAAAAGGAGATGTGCAGGCACAGGTTGGTATTACGGTCCTCAGAAAAGTATCATAGTAATATAAAATAACATATAAAACTGACAATATGATTTCTGTTAAAATATTGAATTTATTCAGGTTGGCCTGGGACAATTGCACTACCAAGGAGGAAGAGGTGTCCAGCAGGACCATCAGAGAGCTCTCCAATATTTCCTACAAGCAGCTGATGCTGGGAATCCAGTTGCAATGGCGTTTTTGGGGAAGGTATATATTAAAATTTAAAGTATTTTATATTAATACACATTCACAGCATCGTCATCCACCCATGTAGCACCTAAAACTCATAAAATACATATAGTGGCAATGCCTACAGACGGCAGTGTTATTGTTATCCCCACTTGCTCATAGTACCATAAGGGGGTCATTAAAAACAATGTTATTTGAGTCCCATAAATTTTTATTCAAGCATCAACAGACATTGAAGTGGATTATTTAGTTACACAATGACTAAGTATTTCATAATATGTGCAAATATAAATTTATTCAGAAGATTAAGAAAACAGACCACGTTTTAAATCAATATTGTGAGTTTGATATGAAGTTATATCAACATTTGTCTCAAATAAAAGTTAAAAATATATAAATTGTTATCCATTAATGTTGGAGGAATATATACATTGTATTTTCTTGGATCTAGATTCTGAAAATAAGATATTTTCTATATCCTTGAGCCGAATTGAGATTAAAAATGAAACACTATTTCATTAAAATTATTTTTAAATGTCATCTTTGTTAATTCACAATAAAATATTTTAATAGCACCAAAGCCTCTGCTTTCTCATTATTTGCAGACTGTCCTGCATTTACATTGGTGAAACAATCAACCTCCACCTGAATGCACTGTTAATAGTGCAATGATAAAATTGACTAGAAAGTTGTACAAAATATCCATGGATCATTAATCTAATCTAATCAAATATATTTTCAGATATACTTGGAAGGAAGTGATATTGTGAAGCAAGACAATGAAACTGCTTTAAAGTACTTCAAGAAAGCTGCTGATTTGAATAATCCTGTGGGTTTAAGTGGCCTTGGGCTTATGTATCTATATGGGAAAGGTGTTGAGCAAGATTTGGAAAAGGCTTTCAAGTATTTCTCTCAAGCTGCTGACCAAGGCTGGGTGGATGGACAATTACAGCTTGGAAATATGTACTTTAGTAAGTATATTTATATTTTGATACATAAATGATAAAATTTTATTATTCTATCTTCTTCTCTCTTTCTAGGAGGATTAGGAGTCCGGCGAGATTATAAATTAGCTAATAAATACTTTAGTCTAGCTTCTCAATCTGGTCATATATTGGCTTTTTACAACCTAGCACAAATGCACGCAACAGGAACAGGGTTGATGAGATCTTGTCCAACAGCTGTGGAGGTATAGTTGTCAGTTCTGAAAAATCATAATTTTAGGAAATATGTCAGATAATCTTTAATTGCAACTTTTCTTTTTTTTAGCTTTTCAAAAATGTAGCAGAGCGGGGTAAATGGGGAGAGAAATTGATGGAAGCTCATATACATTATCGTGAAGGGCGATTTAATGAAGCATTTATTACATATTCTGTTTTGGCTGAGTTGGGTTATGAAGTTGCCCAAAGTAATGCTGCATTCCTTTTAGATAGAGGTAAGATTTTATTTAGAAAGTAATTACCATTTTTCAATTCTGTGATTAAATGTAGTGTTCAAAATAGTATTATGAGAAACAATTACATGGTTATAAAATGATTATTTGTTATATTTACTGCTTCCAATTGGTCATATATTGACATTTTTCAACCTAGGACAAACACATGCAACTGGGTTGACAAGATTGTGTGGATAATATGAGACATACATAAAGTAATTAAAGATTAAAATCATTGCACCTATGAACAGATTACACACAATACCCATTATTCATTGAGGTCCTGAAATTAGGCAATGATTCAGTAAATTATAGATGACTGAGCTCAGGTATTGTTTGCTCTTCTCGTCAACTTTCTCAATCATATTTCTTTCGCATTCTGATGTTGCATCTGGTGGGGGGGAATCATCATATGGGTGAACATTTTAAAATTCAGAAACCTACCATTCACTTCCATAACAAGTAATAATGTATACTTCAGTGGTATGTTGAATAAATTTTCTGGTCAGAGCTGTTGTGAGCTTAATCTGACTTAATTTGAGTAAACAAAATACTGTAACTGGCCAAAGTCAGAAATACAGGAATTTTCGACCCAAACTTTTGGGACCTCTTCGGTCGTTTCGACAAATAAAATTAAATATAAATACATATACACAGTTTATTTCCAAATAAATATATTTTGTATAATGTGCAATTAAAAATATTAAGAGAAAATTTTGAACTGCTACAGCAAATAATTTTCCTTTTTCGACTTTTAGCTAGTTATTCCATTTTAATTATACATGTTTTAATTTTGATCAAAAAACATTAATTTGCAAATAGCTTTCTTAAATGGATTGAATAAGCATGTTTTGATGTTGAAGTTATATGGCTGGATGCCTGAAAGTATTGAATGAATTATTTAATTGCCTAAGAATTTATTTTCATCTCATTCCCATAGCTAATAGTAGTGGATGTTTTTCTATATCATTACATTAAATCTATGATGATCTACACATTAAAAATGTTTTCAGGAGATGTGTCCTTGTTTGTTGAACCTGAAACATATGTGAGAGCTCTTATGTACTGGGGAAGAGCTGCAGCTCAAGGTTATTCTGCAGCACAAGTAAAACTTGGTGATTATCACTATTATGGTATGGGTACTCCAATTGATTATGAAATGGCGGCCACTCACTACCAAGTGGCATCAGACCAGCAGCATAATGCTCAAGCTATGTTTAATCTGGGCTACATGCATGAGCAAGGATTAGGAATGCAGCAGGTAATTTCTTATATAGTTTTGTTTAAATGTTAGCTCAGCTTGCTTTTATTATAATAATAATATATTAAAAATATATATCATTAAATCATTTAAACCATACTGGGGAAAAAGACAAGGGCAGTCAAATTGGTAAATTAAACAGACAGAGATTGGCAGGATTTTACAGAAGTGGATATGTATAATTGGGGAGGGAAAAAAAAGACAGTGGCTTACCTGAAATTTAAGTTTGATGTCATTCAGCACAGGAAGAAGTAGTTCTTCTTTTGGAGATGTTGGCCTCTTTTCCCAGGTATGCATGCACTGCCTGTGTGCCAGATAGACACTTTCCTCTTGATGAGTGAGGTCGAAGAGGAGAGCAACTGCTTCACACTATTTTTCCTTTCGAGATATTTGCTTCAGTTACATTGCTTTACATCTCATTTATATAAGAAGGTTCTAAAGAGTTCAGTTGACTGAACTTGTGTTTAAGTGTCATAGGGATTCTAATCAATCTGTTTAGCATTCTCACGAGTGGTATATTTGACAGTAATTATTTTCTGCATTTTGATCTGCACCTTCTCATTTCACCTCCCCATCCTAGGCCAGTAGTGGGTGAAATTGGACTTAAACAGTGTTGGAAGTGTCAATTATTCCAAAAACTACGTATTTGAGAAAGATTTCTGTAATTGAGGATAGTTATTATGAATATAATTTTTTAAATGCTTATCTTACGTAGCAATTTACTTCAAAATACTGAAAAAATGTAAATTAATTTGTTCTTCCTTCAAATATGTACAACTATATGATTTTAAAATATTCTGCAGGTTATAAAAACCTGAAAATATATCGAAATCTTTGTTTCAACACTTTCAGGACATTCACTTGGCCAAACGTTGCTATGATATGGCTGCTGAAACAAGTGCAGATGCCAAAGTACCAGTTGCTCTTGCCCTCATGAAACTATCTTTACTTTTTAGTATGAAATATATACAAGAGGTAAAGTATATTTTGCAAAAATTGTTTAATTGCAGTACTTCTGATTACTTACAACTTGATTTTACTTACAGAACCACTGGCAGGAATGGCTCCTCCTTTTCAATTTGGACCAAACATTAGGCTCAAACTGGGATCTTTACGTTATAACTACATTGGTTGGCCTGTTGGGAATAGTAATGTATTTTCGAAGACCACAGCGTCAATAATTTTGTGATGAGTGATAGCTTGTGACACTTGTGTGTTCATTATACAAACTGAAGTACATTTTGCAGTTGTTTAATGCTATCACATATTAAGCCATAACACCTCATTGTTAAAATTGGTGATGTGATAAAAGTTTAATGTTTTGATGAAGTGATGTAATTAAGTATTTAAATGTTAGACCAATTATTTATATGAACAGTTTAAAATAAAGTGTATTTATGTCACCTTAAACAACTCTTCTGAATTTGATTCTGTAAACTTTTTTGACAAGCCAATTAGTGTGTGAATTATTTGGATACAAAATAACTAGAAAACAGACCATAGCTTGTTTTGGGAGTTTGTTCTTATTTGCAGGTCTGCCTGTAACAAATATTGTCAACTAGGTTTACAAGCAAACCTGTTCATTATTACATTTTTTAACTGTTTCATTAATGGCAGATAACTGGTATCAAACCAGTACTCATCCATCAGTGGTTCACTGGTAAGAGAGAGTTAATGTGTTACTCCCAACCTTTAGTTTTCTATTACTAGTCTCTTATGGCTTGTTTGTTACTGCTTGTATATGTTCAATGAAAATTGTGGTGTAATCACACACAAAATCCCCTGTTCTCTTCTGATGCAGTGTTTTTGGAGGTTTCAGTTCATTGAGACTTTGCCACTCCCGCATGTTCACCAACTTCTTTTGAAGTAAACATCCTCAATGTGTTTTAAAGATGTTTGTTTTCTCCTAAAGTCAAAATTATTCATAGCAGCCATCCATAATTCATGATCTTGATTCTATAAACATTTTTATCAATGAATTATTAATATAAATATAATATTACTATTGTCTGTACATCACTTAGACTAAAGTGATTTCTAGATTATTTTTTTAATTTCATGCATCAGGTAGTCTGAAAACTGTGAATATCTGTCTGCTGCCACTCTGAATTTGTTCACTTTTCACAAGTAAACTGTCTGACCAATTTTGATATCATTGACATATACAAGAATAACAATGTTTCAATATTGAATTGCCGTTGGTCACATTGACATCCAGTGGATAACATTGTAGTTATTTAACTGCAGTAATGTTATACTTCACAGAAATATTTATCTACAATTTTTCTTTGAAGCAAATAACTTAAAGGTCATGTATATTGTCACCCACCAATTTACTTTTCTTGTAAAGGTTGTGCACAGATAGAGAAAACAAAATCTGTGATTAAAATAAGAGGAAGTCCTGAGCATCAGTAGCATTCGTACATAGTAGAGAAAACTTTGTGCAAGAAGCTAAAGACAACATTAAAATCTGTAGACAATATTTTCATTCTCATCCATCTTAAAATATATTAATTTTTATAAACACTAATTGAAATAAGATAATGGTGGATCGTTACAAAATGTAAGAAATGAAAAATTATACAATAAATTTTGTAAAATCAGCCTGTTTTTTTAAATTTAAATAGTAAGCCAAAGGAGTCATGGAGTGAGGTTCCATGTACAGCTAAATTTTTACCTGAAGAAATTTCAAATGACAGACAAAATGTAATGTCTACTATTTAAATTTTAAAAACTAACAAATAGGCTCATTTAACTTATTGAATAATATTCGTTCTTAATATTATAAGTGGCTCCAAATATTGGATAAATTACTGTAAAAATTAATTCCTTCATCTTTATGACTGTAATAAAACTACAATAAGTTGTTGGGTTAACTTCATAAAAGAGGTTGCAGTTTCATGGGTGTCAAAATTCAATCACATATGTAATGGGGTTATTTGTTTTGGGTCAGGAATGCAGTTAGATGAGAGGCACATCAAAACTGTAGTCCCTAAGGAGACACTTTCACTTAAGACTACCACTAAATTCTCAGTCACAACACACTACGATAGCATAATTCTGATATTAGCTCCATATAAAATGTTAAGAGCCGAGATGTTGTCCACGGCATTCAATATTTTGCCAAAATGAAATGTATAAGGGCATTATGGATTCATCCACTTGGTACTTAAAACACTAAAGCATATTATGGAGGATGTGGGAATTATGTGGAAATGAAAAGGCTTGCAGACCAGTCTCATGACTGAATACCACTACAAATATATATCAATTATTCACAAATAGCAAAAACTACATTTGGGAAAAATAATGTGTTAAAGCGTTCTGACATCAGAAAATGTACCCCAGATAAAGAGAAAATCTCCATTCAATTTGGGACCACATGACTATTCTTTATTGTGAGCTACCTCAAGAGTTGGAGTCCATGCAACTCTGCCAAGGACACTGGATGAATCCCAAACTGATAAATCCAGTGATCTTGAGGGCCAAGGAATGTCAGGCAATCTTGAATTGAAGACAAAATTCATGGCATCCTATCTGAAATATTGCAGTCATCAATGGGGAACCTGAACAGAATGTACACACAGACAAGGACACAATCTGCACAAGTTTTCAGGAATTCATAATTGGATTCCCATTTCTGATTACCAAAGTTCCAATTTTTCTGTCACCTGTACTTAATTTATTTGAACCAAATCCTTTACTTCTTGGGAATTCCACAAAATACTGTATATATGTATTTGTGAATTTATTAAAAAGAAGGAGGGGAAAATAGAGGATGGCTTGTACTCAGGGTTTTTAAATAAATACAGTAAAGGCCCTTTAGTTTAGAACACTACTAGTATAAAACATTAGTGTTGGGATAAATTACAACCTATTGAATTGGATCATAAAAAATTGTTCATCATTCATAATTGTTGGACGAAAAGACTCAATGTCACTCCACAATTCTCCTAAACCTTGTAAACTCAGATGTAAAAATAGCATTAAGATATACACCTAAATACAGTAAATAAAATACTGTTGTACTTAATATAACGATACAAAACTTCATATACAGAGACAACTGTGGGACATTAAACCCTAATGAACAATACTTCAAGGATATAAAAACAAGAATGTTGGAAAAACGGAGTTAATCAGTTCCTAATGTTTTCATGGTTATGTAATGGAAATTGTATTGAACAATTTCAGATCAAAGTTGTGCCTATATATTATTAATTATTTTTTCAAATTTTCTGCTATCTTACAGGACAAATAGAATATTTTCAAACTGATGATCTTTTGAGAATTTAATGACATTTGTTACACCTACATTGACTACAAATAAAAACAATCAACATTTCAGATTTACTTCAATAATTTGAAGTACCGTGCAGGGAAATCAATCTGATACAAATTACACCACAATATTATATCCCATCCAACAGTAAAAAAGAACTTGTTTAGCCTTCTTTGATCGACAAATCAGTTTTTAAATAAAGAAAATCAGAACTCTGAATCAATTTCCTATGGCAAAACTTACTTCACTCATCCACACGTAATAAAAGAAAATACAATAAACCCTTTTAGATAAGCCTTTATTAAAAGAAAATCACAATTCCAGTGAACATCCAGCATTTGTACACAAACCACATCTTGGAAAACTGAAGAAAGCTCCAGAAGTCTTGCGATTCTCTTAATGTTGCTTTTTTCTGAAGGAACAACCTAGAAAATTACAATGAATTCAATTCAAACAACATTTACTGCATTGAAATCTACTAAACTTATAGCAGGTTTTACTTACATGCACTAAGCTAAATTGCAAATACTATGAATGAAACAAAATTATAAACTAATAAAACTTAAATACTTCAGAATGAAAGCTACAATTTCTTGAACTAGGTTCCTGCAATAAACAAGATGAAATACTACTAGGTTAACAACCACTTTGGTACCATCATACCCTCAACTCCCACCAAGCCCATGATGTAAGATAGGTTAGATAGATCATACTTGCTGTGCTAAAGTTTTGATCTGAGTGGGACAAGGAGGGAAGTGGAATGAGGGAGTGGTGGCAAGTCCATGAAAACAAATGTAACACACAAATGCTTATTAAATCCTGAGGTCATAAATAGTTCCAAATGGAACAATCAGCATATCATTTCTAAAACACTATAAGCTTGGATTATAAGACACCATAAATTTAACTATGCACCCTATTCCAATATTTAAAAAATAATAATATCTCAACTTTATAAGACAAAAATTACACTGCCACGATCAATGAAACAATGTTAAGACATTACTAAAGGAGCAATTTAAGAAAAAGAAATATGACTATATTGTTCCACTTTCACTTCACCTCAGAAGAGTAGAGGAATCTAGGAATACCCATTGAAGACAATGAAGAAATTTAGCACATAGTTTGAAATCATTCAATTATTAAATTATTTTAGAACTTATGACTACATATAAATTCAAATAAACTTGCATAATGTTAAAGATAGGTACACAGAATGTTCAAATTGCAAAAGTGTAAATGAATTGATTGATCCAGCCCATACTAACAGAAAACTAAAAATTACTAGATATGATCTCTTATGTATCAAGTTGTCATTAAAATATATTACCTTCTGTTAATCTTGCCCTACCACCAGTAGGTTGACATAGAATTGTCGAGCAGCCTGCACACACCACTACACTTTGCGCATGACTGAAGACTGTAGTAATCTTAAAGCATCCTGGAACAAATAAATCACTTGAAAGTTTTTCAAATATGAAACCTAACCATGGTTGAAAAGTGTTTCCTAACATATTATAAAGTAAAGGCAATTTCACTTGTAGTTCAAAAACTGCCAGTAATGTAACTGAAGCTCATGCTTTTCACTATCTCTACAAATGTTTGCATCAATCAATACACCAAAAACAGCAAATATTAATTTATCACTCACCTGGACATTTCACATCCATGAAATAAGAATTTGGATGTTGAACAAGACGTTTCAACTTGTGCCGCTTCTTCTCCTCCACTGGAGACGGATGCAGCAAATCTTTAGCAAGCTGCGATGGGAAAATGTTTCGTAGTTATGTACATCATAATCCAAGCAGATTAAATTTAGTTAAAATTTTCAGTACGAAGATAGCAATTAGCTTTATACAAATCCATAGGAAAACAAAGTTGTTGCACAATGTTACGCATACATGAAATTAAATGCAAACGTAAAGTAAAACAAAAATTGTATTTTATGGGAATAAAATTTGAATGTGCGTAAAAAAAATATAAATTTCGGAACAGCCATTTTCAAGAAACGAACTTATCCAGACGTCAACATGTCACACTGTTAAGGTTAGAAAAAGCGTCGCGCACACATCGAATAAAACAACTTGTGGAATGGGAAAAATTAACTAGATGAAATTAATCTAGAACACATTTTAGTTCACGAGGACTATTTTTACTTCTAAATGGTGGCACACAAGATACCCATGTGGCCAAAAACACGTGATCGTTATAAGTATTACGAATATACTTTTAATAGCATTACTTCCCAAAAACAAAAATCGTGATCACATAAGACGTATAAAACTTTAATCTTGATGTAGAATAGTTTTGTACAAGTCAATATTCACGACGAATATACTTACAGGCATGATGTCTGATACAGAACAAACCGGAAAAAGATCAACTTTAATCACAAAGAAGTCCAATTCAAAACAATTCCGTACATAAAGGATATCTACCCAAAGATAATATTAAATAACAACTAAGAAACCTTAAGTGTTCTCTCTGAAGACTTATGAAATAAATCAAAACCTAAAAGGAATTAATGTATTTTTAAAAATAAAAAATATACTTCTATTGAAAAACTAAAAAATACTCTATGTTAGTGCTTCAACAAAATAAAAAGCTCATAATAATTCCCAGCTAGCATATATTATGCAATTACTTAAATATTAGGGTGGGGATTTAATTGAAAAATAATCCGATAAATTTCATTTTTAGAAATAATTCCGGTAGATAACGATTTTCATAATTCCCTTGCTTGAAGTAACTATTAACCGCTAAGTAAATAAAGTGTGGGTTGTTCTTCATATGAAAAATTTCTTTCAACTTATTTAAAGTATAGTATATGAGAACCTATATTATAAACGTCCTTGAATACAAATATTACTCCTTATTACTTACTGTTTATGCTCACAATCAAAATTAAACATTAGTGGGTATCTAGTAATTTTACATTCTCAATTTGGCTAATATCTTAACATTATTGCATAATTTTGTAAAACTTCAGAAATTACGTTGTTCTTCCAAAATGTTTTGCTCTTCTTTTCGTAGTTCAAGAACAGTTATAATTGCAACTCGTTAGCAGTATGGCTCTTTCTATAGTTTTTACAGCATTGAAAAGATTTAGTCGAGTAGTATTTGCAGCTCATGATAAATCATAAATTCATTTATTATAATTTATTTAAGTTATCAGTTATGAAACATGTGTATTTCTAATAACTTAAGAAACTAGGATTACTCATTTTTAAAGTTTTCCTAGGAGAGATGAAGACAACGTGCCTCCACAATATTCGCGGATATACTCAACTGAAATAATAATAATAATAATACTAATCATATTCCGTAGATCCTGTAAAGAAGCTAAGCTTCAAGGATGTGGAATGGGTCAGGGTGTACATTTATTACATTATTTTAATTTACTTATAACAAATTTTTGTATTATAAACTATTATAAACTAATTAATTAATTACTCTTCTCCAATTCTTCTATAAATTCCTTTATTGAATAGAAGGAGTGGCTAAGCAAAAATGAGCATAATTTAGTCTTAAATTTACCTTGATTATCGGACAACTGTTTAATTCTGTGCGGCAGTCTGTTGAAGATGGATATCCCTGAATAATGCACACCTTTCTGTGCAATTGACAATGTTTTACATGTTTTATACAGATTATTTTTGTTCTTGTATTGAAGGGATGAATATCGGTATTATTCAAAAATAAGTGCCTATTTGTGATTACAAATAACATCAATGAATAAATGTATTGGCACGTTAAAGTGAAAATGCCTAACTTTTTGAACAGAGTTCTGCAAGAAGTTCGTGAGGAAACCTGACATATTGCTCTAATAACACGTTTTTGACTAATAAAAATCTATCTATGCCTACTGAGTTGCCCCAAAATATAATACCATATGATAAAACAGAATGAAAATATGCAAAGTATACTAATTTTCTTGTTTTTAAATCACTGAAGGTGGACATTGCTCTGACAGCATATGTAGCTGAGCTGAGTTTCTTAAGTAATTGATTAATCTGATCAGTCCAATTTAATTTATTATTTACTAAGAGACCTAAGAATTTAACAGAGGAAGTTTCATTTACATTTTTGCTGTCGTATTTAAGTGTTATAGATTGTAAAGTTGTGTTGAGTTTGTGAAATTGCATGAAATGTGTTTTGTCACAGTTATTTGTTAGTCCGTTCGCATTAAACCATGTTAGCAGGTTAGTTAAATTATTGTTACTTGCCTCTTCTAGTGTGTCTTTGTTACTTTTTACTATTACACTAGTGTCATCTGCAAAAAGGATAGCAATAGAAGTTGAATCTCTGGTATTAGGAAGATCATTTATATATATAAGGAATAATAATGGCCCTAATACTGATCCCTGGAAGATTTCGGAGCAGATTATTTGAGAGGTTGTCGCATCCTGGACCTTTGTTAGGTAGCAGCTTCGTAAAAATTTTTTGTAATGCTTTATTTTATTGGATTACGTGTTTAGGATTTTTGACCTTGTGAAATCTTTCTTTCTAAGGTTCAGGTAACGCATCAGCATTTCAAGAATCACTATATATATTCTTAGTTGTGGTATCCGTGAGCTGTTCTTGATTAACCGTCCAATGGTTTTCCACTGGGTTCCGTCCCTTGTGTTTATATTGACCAGCCTTGCTTCACATCTCTTGGCTCTTCTCCTGTGCCATGTCTTTAATTTCTCATCAGTGTCTTGGTTGGTCCTGCCACTATTGCCGGATCTTTTTCTACTTGATGACGTCTATAATTAGCTGTCACACGTCCTTGGTGTACACTGTCTTCTCTGATTTGAAGTTTCGTTGGCGTAGTGGTCTTTCAGCTAGGTGATTAACTCCACAGTAATGAAACTTCGTATTCTAAACGATGAAGAGTCTTTTTTCCAGCCGTATAGCCGTATGATAAAATCGGAAAGTATTCAAAGTCGAATACTCGTCACTATCACTACAATTGTGCAAGATAAGGGCCCGATAAGCATTTCTTTTCTTATGTCCGGGAGCCGGATCACAGAATGCGTTGACGCTCTTGGCGCTCGTAGAGTTATCACCGAACAACTCACCCCAGAATCATGGGAGCACATTCTCGAGGCTAGACCAAGATAGTTTTTGTTTACACTTGAGAATGCTTGTGAATGTATCTTCTTTTATTACTAGCTGAAGTATACAGCGTTGGTCGGGGTCACGCAAATGATAATGTAGGAATTTAATTAAATATAAATTTATTACAGTACTTAAGGGTACACTACATACATAGTTCTACCATTTTTGCATGAAAAAAGACTTTTACTTGAGCCTATACTTGAAGGGGTTCAAAATTGAGTTTTAATTGTGTGGCATATCAGGGAAAAGGGAGGGGGTTTGGTCCACCTGGGAATGAAGATATTTACTGATAGGTCTCGGTAAGACATAGAAAATAAGTCTTTGCTCGCTTCTTCAAGTAAAGTACGGACTTTGCTAGATGCGGAAAACACCAAAAAACACATTCAAAATGTAGGAAAAACGGAAACTTGTTGACATTTTCACTTTCTTAATATATATATATATATATATATATATATATACAATATAGTCATTGTTAAAGTTTATTTAATTAAATAATTTTACCTGCGATAAATGTCAGTATCAAGTACAAAACGTTTTATTTGATTTACAAATAAGCAATTAGTTACCTGACGCGAAAAATAAAACTAATTTACGTATACATTATTTCGCAGAGTTTCTTCTTTGCCAACGATAGATTAATAATTACGACGCGAAATGTTTATAATTTTAAAAATATATAACACTAGCTAACCTGCGCGATTTCGTTCGCGCCGAAATAATTCCCCCCCCCCCCCAAAAACGAAACAATGGGTACAGAATTTTGATAACGTTGAATTCATTGAATATATATAAAAAGTACGGTATTATCTATTTATGATCACTTCACGGCAAACCTTTTAACTCGTAGTTGGTTGGATCACCCTGATATAACCTGTTACCCAAAATAATAAAAATGAGGGCTGGCCTGTGGGAGATTTCTCTCGCAGGTATCTCACCCCACATTTACTGCGAGGCTCACCTGATTCCGTCGGGAATACCTCGTACTCTCACATGCCGAAGTACCTTAACCTATTTTAGGAGATGTGTGTACTGGGGTCGAAGACGTTGGGCATACGGTAAGAGTTATTCTTCGGTCCCATTGGATCAGTCGGCCAATTGTATCCTAAAACTAGTGCAGACGCGGAGAAGGGAATGCATTTGTAAGGGCGTGAGAATACTAACCAAAAGCCCGACCTACCTGATGCAGGTTTTCTAGGGTTTTCCCTGCATTTCTTAAAGTGAAGCACCGAGTAGGATCCTTAAACTATAGCCCAGGGGCCCTAAGCAACCATTAGCTACCTTGCTCTACCTTCCGCATCCTTCATTTTCAATGCCATTCCTATGCTAGTAACGGGGAGTTGCCTGTTTCACTGTCACCTTCATGTGGCCTGTTAACCAAAAACTTAAAAAAATGAGCAATTCGGGCGGCAAATCAATGGATTTATTAATATATACATACATATCTTCAAGATATCAAAATGAAACATGCATGAAAATTCAAGTTAAAATTCCTGTTTCAATTCCTGAATTTATCATGAAATCCGTTAAGCTGTTTCGGAGCAGAAACAGATCAAGGTTATGGGCAACCCGCATTCACTTACAGATTTTAACGCACGATGGAAAAGAAACCATCACATATAATGAATATACATATATATATATATATATATAATATTATGTTAATATCATTATCCAAATGAAATATGAGTTAAATTACCTTTTTTTAAACCGTCAAATTTGCATCGAAATCCTTTGAGCCATTTTGGGGCCTATACGAGACAAACATACGGACAGACAGCACTTCAGTTTTATTTGTTGGTATAGATCAGTGATGGGCAAACTTTTTAAGGAGGGCCAACTTTTTTTATAAAAATAACGATGATATATTTTACAATGTACTTGTATTTTTTTGATACTAAACCCTATTCATGACTCGAAGATTATGAAGGAGAATGTGATTAATGAAACTGTAACTGCATTTCTGAACGTTTTTCATAATTTGGTTCGAGCTGGGGTGAACTTATTCTTAGAAGAGTAGTTAAATGCTCATCTGTCTGACTCTGTCAAAGTTTTTTTTTGTAGAAAACACATGTTCACATATATATGATGAAGCAATAACCTTCTGGGCATAAGATATAGGATTTTGGAAAGTGGATTTCGACAAAGACTTGTAGAACTGCTGTTTCAGTTGAGAAATAGTTTGTAATTCAAGTTGTAATTTCAAGTTGTAAGTTCTGTTTCAGTGTTTCATAGTTCACATTAAAATCCATACTGAAAATTTTTCTATGCCACTGAAGTGTTCAAATTCAGCATAGAGTCTCCTCAAACTATCTTCGTAAAGTTTTTCATCACCGGTGCTATTGAACTCAACCCCGAGAAGTGAGGTGAGACGTCATTATTAGAAAGATAATTCGCGAATAGAACAAGTTATAGTTTAAATCCTTTGAAATGGCCTCCCATAAATAGATTTTTGCCTCGCATCTTGATATTCGACTTGTTTTTGTCGCAGAAAAGATCCGTAAAAAACATAATTTCCTATGTCATTTTGTATATTCCAGGATTTTATACAGACTGCAATTTCTCAAGGGAGAATGTCACCATTTCGTCCTTCAGTTGCAAACTGGCTTGAAGAGGCGTCCTGCTTCGAGTAGTACAATATATCAGAGTACTCAGATTGCATACATTCTAGATACTCCCGAAATTGTCTGTGAGGAAATCCTCGAGATCGAATAGTATTAATCAATTTCACAATAACGTGAACACACAGTTTTCATATCCAAACCAGATTTACACAGGGCGTCTTGATGGATGAACCAATGTAGAAATATAACATTTTTTTCTCAATATTTTTCATTAAAGATCTCATACAAATTCAGTTTTTTTTCTTGTGATATTTCTCGCTCTATTTTTTATTACATATACAATTAATAGGTACTTTCAAAATTGAAATTCCTTTTGTGAAAACATAGGATACTTTTGTAATTTGAAGTTGGTAGCACTTTTGTAAAATGTTAGGTTGGGAGAAATGTCATTGTAGGAGCAGTAAAGATAAGAATGAGAGAGCGAGCGGGGCGCAGGAATTGTTGGATCTGAATGTTGTGCTGTATTAAATAAAGTCGTTATAATGTTTCACCACAGTTTTTAATTTGTATTTGGCCCTCAAATATGGATTGACATATAATATAAAATCAGAGAAATACTTAATTATCTTTTAAAGGTATGAATTTCAATTCATGAAAACAAAGTTTCTGTAATTTCACAAGAAGTTTATTTGTTGGAAGGAATTGAAATGAATAATACAAAAACACGTTACAGTGATAACTCTATAGTAATATTTTTTATTGTATGACATATTCTGCAATTTTACTTTGTTTCAGCACTGTTTTTTGTGAATAAGTTGTTATATTTTGGTTATTATTGCAAATTTAATATTTCAAGGTGAGAGTATATACATTTCCTTGCACATTACAAGAAATCATGAAAGCATTCAATTTTTAGGTAAACTTGTAATTAAACATTGTGTAACAGCAAAGACTGACAATTGTAAAATACTAAATAGTTTATTAGGTTCTTTTTTGATTCATGAATTTGGCTGCTATTATAATTAATTGGGAACTACAACTAGAATGTATTAATGATGATTGTTATAA